>VZSZ01007132.1:298018-372312 GCA_013398815.1 Ibidorhyncha struthersii
CCCCCCCCCCCCCCCCCTTAGATACTGTCAGTAAGGTTGTGCTCTAATGGCTTTATTTCTTTGTAGAGAGAGCAACTCTGCCAAATGCAGGTTAGTGCTCGGTTCTGTGCTTATCTCTGTCCTCTTCACATTCTTTGTTCCTATCTGGAAAAGACTGTTGCTTGTTGCAGGTTCATTTTTATTTTGCTTCTGCATGTTCATGGGTTTTGTTTTATTTTGCTTTAAAACCTAGTCCACTGTGGCACTGAGGAGCAGAAAAAAGAAATCAAAACTTGTAATCTGATCTGAGTACATTCTGCAGGCTGGCAAATTTCAGTTGCTTATCCTGTTATCTTTAGGCCTGTTTTCAAAAGTATTTTTTTATCTCTGTTCCATGTCTCTGAGGCCCATTACAATCTGATCTTACATTAGAGATTGTACAAAGCCTCCAAACAGCATGTCACACTTGCTGGACTGAAGTCTGCTATAAATGCTTCAAAAATTTCTCCCTTTTTCATTTCATGTGTGAAACCAATTGTCTTGCAAACAAGTTATTCTTTCTAGGGGTGAAGTATTTTTCTGTATCTGTGTCATGATGATCTTAAGGGTCTTTTCCAACCTAAATTATTCTATGATTATATGGCTTGTTTTCTTTCACTATGTTTTAGGCTCCTGAGTGAAACATGTGCCCTGGATCCTGCAAATATAATTTGCTTGGCCCCAATATATTAAGATAGATATAGACCTTCATCTCACTATGCCTTTCCATAGTTTCACCCTCTTTAAGAAGAAAACAAATTCTTGCCTGGATGACTTCCAAGAGTCTGTTGTATCTGTGGCAAATTCTAGATGCATTAGTATGTTAATATGTTGTCGCATTTTGCCATTTGACACCTTTTGTCTCATTTCATGATGCTTTTCCCCCTCCACTGAGCATGCTAGCTTGTAATTATTGGTGACAATTAATAAACAGTCCATGTCAGACCGTGCAACTAATATTAGCTGAGGCTGGAGCTGGGGCCAGAGGCTGGTCTGCAGCTGCTTCGTGCGTGGATTCATGTACAGCTCGTAAATTGGCTTCAGAAGAGGATGGACCACTTTGTCAAAACTCACTGACATCCCAAACCACATGCCTCAGTGGACTCAAGAGCACAGGCGTTAATGACTGCATGAGTCCACAGTCAAACACTGTGTTAAGAGCTGTCCAAGATCTGTAATTAGCTCAGTGTAAGGACTGGAGAGCAATACCCTCATCTTAGCCAGTGAACCCCATTATATCCCTCTTTCAGCCAAATTTAAAATAGGGCTTTTTTTTTCAACAAGTGAGTAGAGGATTAGGCAGAGTCAGGAGGTATTCACTCCTCCTTAAAAATAAAAAAAAAAAGGAATCAAAAGAATATTTTTTTTCTGAACAGATATTAACCATTATCTGCATAACCATGATGAGCACAATGGCTTTGATGAGACCCAGCCCACATAGTTTGTTCCTCCAGAGCAGTCTGAGTTTTCTGCCAGCCATTCTGTATTCATTACATCCCAACCTAATAAAAAAGGCTGAACGAACTCTGATGATTGATGCAAATAAAGCCAAATGCTGCTACAAAAGAAATAAGATTCCAGTTGTTACGAGTCACTGTTATTCTGCTGAGAGGCAATATTCTCAGCAAATCTCATGCAAAATATACCTAAGCCACAACTTTTTCCTCTTTTTTTTTTTTTTTTTTTTAATAATTGGTGAGGAGAAATACAGCATTGGCACCTTTTAAGGCATCCTTCAGGAACTCTATCCAGACTGTCACGTAACACAAATTTTTTTGTAGTATGTACTGTTCACTGCCAGTGTCGGTAAAGCCAGTTCCTTCATCTCCATGGCTGGTTTGTTTGGATTTTCTTTATAAATTGTAACATAAATACCTAGGCATTTTAGCTGTCTCTGTACAGGTCAGCTCAGGTTCAAGCAGGGTTCATATTACCCATGGAAACTCGAGCATATGCTTGTGTGATTTGAGAAAAAAAGGGTAAGGGAACTTTAGAAGCTAGAAGCCTCTAATTCAGTCCCAAAGCATGTTGTCAACTCTTTTATACTAGCCTGTAGGTTTAGTGTTGGGCCGGAAAGTTTTGACCAGAGGGAGACTAATATCTGCTAACACTTGTTGCTAATATATTGCTTTACTCATGGGCTATTTCACTTTGTATTTTATTATCAGTGGAGTGGATAGCACTGCCTATTATTGAAATTGGTGGATGTTGTCCTTGAAACTCCCCTCAGTTTCTCGTAACTTTGTCAAGCTAAAATTTTCACGCTTATAAGGTGCCTGCCTCTGGCTGCTTTTGTAGGGTTTGTATTTATTTTCCACACATTCCAGCTGTTTTGAAGTACAATGCCTGAGAAATGTAGGTTGTTTCACATAAGTTGAAAAACAAAATGACACTTGACAGTCTTTTTCTTTAAGCATCAGTAATTTTTATTTTCTTTTCCTCACCTGAAGCAAGGTCAAGACATTTGGCGGGGAGAGACTGTTATGACAGGGAGGTACATCTTGTATTTGTACAAGGAATAAGCTGTTTACAAATGACTCTTTAAATATCGTCATTGCTAACAAGCAAAGTTCCCCAAACTCCCTATCATCTATGGTGAGCACAATCCAGTGTGGTGCTGTACAACGCCAGCTGGCAAGTACAGCTGTAAGCAGCAGTGTATCCACTTGATTTGGCCAACTGGACTATGGGTAACAAGATTGTTTCAAAGCTCTCCATGCCGTTGTGCTGGGTCTCTGAAGAAAAAGCTGCTTCATCTGAAAGCAAGAGAAGAAACCAGGCCTGTGGATAAAAGGGAAGTTTTTCAAGGAGATCCTTAGGAAAGAGAAAGGGGGGAGGAGGCTGGCAAGCAATAGGAAAAAACAGATGTCATGAGTGGAATGGGAATAAAGACTGGGAATAAGGACCAACAGAGCTGGATGAAAAAGGTGAAGGTGGCAGGAAAATAAATACAGTGAGGCCTTAGGATCCAGTGAGGAAAATGGAAATCAATGATCAACGAAGCGGGGAAAAAAGAGCCCAGATTGCCCAACTCTAAAAACAGACTTTGTAGATGTGTGTTAAAGTCCCTTGTGACATTTGCAAGACCTAGACTTTCCAGGTTTTAGGAAATTCTGAAATTCCATGATTGAGCCTGGAGGGAATGTTCTGAAAAGGCAAAGAAAACCAAAGAATTGAAAAAAACCCACTTTTCAGACTAAACTGTGGGGAAAAAAAGTCAAGTCAGGTGACAAGTTTCTCACTCATAACATTGAAGAAGTTGGATATAGTTTTGATATTTATCCCTTTAAACGTTATTACACCATAAAATAAAATACAGCTAAAATAAGTGATTTTGAATTACAGGTATAACTGTATTATCCTGAAACTATGACAATCTAATATTTTGTAGTTAAGCAAAAAAAAAACCAAAAAACCAAACCCAAAACAAAACCAAAGCACTCAAGCCAGTTCATTCCTCAAAATTATTTGCCTTCAATACACCACTGATTTACAGGACAAAAATTTTCATATAGGAAAGCGTCAACAAGTTTTAGGTTCAATTTTCAGTTTCCTGGTTGTGTGCAATTTTTTATGAATGAGGCTTCCTTTTCTGTAGGATACTAGCCACAGAATTTGAGAGACATGCAGGATTTGGAAGAGGTGCAGTTAATGAAAAAAAGCATTGCAGAAAGAAAATGCAGAAAAAAAGCAGTGCAGAAAGAAAATCATATAAGGCAGGTATTTCACAGGTGGTCTTTTTACTGTGTTTTCTTCATTTTCTGGATATCTGATTTGATACCTCAGGGTCTCATTTGCAGAAATAGTGATAACTTTCAAATGCTGTTGAAATTCATGGAAACTGTGTTTTGATATGCTAGCTGCTACATACAGTAAATCCTGTAAAAAAGTAGGTCCAAGGTATTTCAAACAGAACAACCAGAATGAGTGGGTATTTTTTACCCTAATCTCTCTGCATTAAGGGTACCCATGTGTGAAACGACGATACTGATAAAGTGATGCTAATGGGTGGCAAATGTGATATCTCTTATTGCCGGACTGCTGAACTCTACAACTTCAGCGGTTTTCTTTCAATGCAAGTTTTCTTTCCCGGACTGAGTATGAAAGAGTAATTGCTTTCTTTCTATGATCATAATTCTGTGTGAGAAAGTCATGTGAACAATCTCGAGCCTCTCACAGAGGAGACTTGGAAAATATTTTTAAACTGCTGAACTCAAGTCACTTAATCTTTCCTGCTTACTGCAGTGTATTGAATTTTTGAGACCAAAGAGTGTAGACTTCAGCTAGCTTTATAGTCTCAGCTGTTTATAGAGCATTTATCTAAAAAAAAAAGTAATGCAATATAGATGTTTCTTAAATTTACCATAAAATGAATAAATTTACAGGAATATTAAGAATATGTATGTGAATCTATTGCATAATGGTTAATCATTCTCCATGAATGAATAACATTTATGACCTTTATTCTCCAATTAGGTGTAAACATGCATAAAGACAAAATTGCCACAGTTCTGTGAATAAAATATTTAACTTAAATATGAAATGAGAACCTTTCAGACATCTAACAATGGGAAATTAGAATCTACTCTCTGAGAAAATGTAAACCTGAAATAGGAAAAAACATTTCAGCGTTGTATTTCCCCCAAAATAAAAGCTTCTGTGGGTTGATAAAAAAAATAAATTCTACCAAATGCTGTTGCCATCATTTTTCTTCTTATTCTATCTGTGTAATGCATTAAAACTATCAATAATGACTCTGAAATTGTAAGAAGCAAAGCTAATTTGTGTTTATCAGGGTTCTCAGTTGCACAAATTGCTGTGAGATACAGCTTAAAACTTTTCCAATTACAGTCCATATTTTCTACAGTGAGCAATGAAGCTGGAGGCTTGATTGCTTCTGACTTAGCTCCCAGTCCTTATCTTTTTCTTCTGCTGTATCTTTGTGACTGCCTTTTAAAAATTTCTTTTGGATTTGTGTCAGCACTCCTGGTACCATGTAAAGATTAGTAATAACTCGGAGCAGCCGTGTTACCTAGAGCAACAATAAGGGCCCGTTCTTCAACTCTCGTCAGCTAGGAGAGGACCATGTGGCAGCAGCACTTTACCCTAGAAGTGTTTACCTCCCTCAGCATATTGAAGCACAGCGCTATTAAATAGTCTCCCCACCGTCTCCAGGGCTGGCGAGTGTTGCAGCGCAGTCAGAGAGCTGCACAAGTTGCTCGTCCGTTCTCTCGTGATGCAGCCATCCCGATTCACCGATGGAGAACAACATCCATCTTAGCTCGAACATACTGCTCCCATGGTAAAGGTGCACAGGAGTGCCCTTTTTTTACCCAATCTGCTCCTGTGTTGCTCAGACGTTTTTCAAGAAGATGCCGCTTATTACCGTTGTTTGTTTATTTATCGTGTGGTTTTAACAAGAATCTAGAGATGCAGACTCATTTGGAAAGAGGACCATCTGAGCAGCCAAAGCAAAGGCAGTGTCTGCAGACAGAAGATGCATAAAGTGATAAGATGACTTGTGTACAGTCCCAAAATAATTCAAGGTCTGGGACAGAATCAAGGTTGTCCAACAGCCATCACTTTTATTTACTACCACACCACTCTACCACTGGCTAGTTTCAGAGGATTTGGAGTTCTCTGTGATTTCTCATGTAAAGCTATAGCAGAGCAAAACAAAGACAGCTGAATAAGTGTATCTGGGAGAAGTTTGTTAGGGCTGGCGGCTACGTTGCTACAATACCTGTTGGAATTGCTGCCTGGGGAGAGTGTGTTTGCAGAGTGTGGCAGCAACAGATTCTGCAAGACAAAGTACTGCACATTTGACCGCTATGGTTGGCAGGTTTTCTGTCAAGTAAGCACTGGCAGAGAATATAGGGTGCTTCTCTGACAACCAGACTTGAGACATTTTTTTCCCCTTCCGGGGGGGTCTTGTGTTTCTCCGTGAGCTGCTCAGTGCAGTCCCGTTAAAATTTTCTTCCATTAGGACACTGCCAGTACCCAGTAAAAGCAAAACACAGTGTAAGTCCCAGCCGAAAGACAGACCGTCTGTTTAAATTCACACTATGACCCACTGACAGCATCCTAGCAGTTCCAGGGAGGTATGAACAGATTATCTTTTTTCAGGTACACTCTGAGGTCTGTTCACACATGCAGCAGAACATAAAGCAACCTCGGGGCAAATGAGAATTAAAGCCATTACCTCTGCCCTTCGTGACTCATTTTTCGCCTCTCACTTCTTTGTGGAGAGCCTTCATTTGCCTCAATGATTCTGGAAAAAAAAGTGGGGATGCCCTGCCAAGAAAAGAGGGCTCTTGTAGTCATCTCACTGTGAGCAAAGAGAACTGGTTAAGATGAAGTAATTCTTGTGTTGCCCACATATTTTGGTATGGCTGAGGTAATTGCTTTACGAAGGCAACTGGCAACTGAAGGGTTCTTTGTTGGTAGAACTGGGCTGGAGCTATCACTAAGGTGAATCTTTTTTACATTTAAAAGGAAAGCTAAGAAGTCAGTGAAGCAGATATAGGAGAGGGAGAAACAGAGGATCCACAAGTTGCCTCCTCCTTTGGCAATTTACCCCAACTGACATGAACGGTAGCTGCTTCAGGCCTCAGTGCTTTGTCTGTCACTGGCTTTGTGTGGGAGCTGCCAAGGCAGAAAACAGAGAAAGGAGGGTACCCCACAACAGCAGTGGGATGGGGGTCAGTCCGTCCTAAGCAGGAGGCAAGGGTCGTTCTGTGAGTGAGCTTGCCCTGGGCTGGGCTCGGACACGTGCTTCCAACACACCAGGCTCTCATTCATCCACCCTGGCACCCGTTCCCCCCCGCAGCCAGGCTATGCTGTAGATGTCTTGGGGATCCCTTTCTGAAGAGCTGCTTGTTTAAAATCCTTGGTGGAGCTTACTGCTTGCAAGCAGACAAGTACTGCTCCTTTTTGAGCAGCCCCCCATCATAGTTTAGGCTGTCTTGTGGGACATGAACTGAAGTTTCAGTCTTGGTGAGGACCCCGAAAAATTGAGCTGCTCTTCTTTCTTATGACCTAACTGTTGTTCTGGGCTGTTAATAGAATTTAAGAGGCTGATTAGACTTCACTGGATATATTCCAACTAGGACAAAGTTTTCTAAACTGCCTATACATATGCAAAGATCATTGAAGGTTTTTTTAGCCTCTTCCTTCCAATTTGTCTGTTCTGTTCCTTCACCCCATCAAACTTCTATTTCTGCCACTGTTCTTCTGCCTCTTCCATCATTTTGACACCGCTAGCTACAGAAAGGAATTGAGTAGGATGCTCATCCCTGAACTAACAGCATCACAGAGCTCTTCTAGTCAATTCTACTCTTTTACAAATGCACTTCATGGAAAACAATACAGGAAAAAGAAATGTGCAAGTGCATGTTTCCTGATTCTATATGAGAGAAAAAAAAAAAAGCACATTTGCATGGTATATGATTGCTGATGAATGCCTTCAGAGGAGAATACACCTGAACACAAAAATTAATGATGTGGGAAAGCATCAGTATAATTCTTTCCAGTTTCCTATGGACCCCCTCTAGATCATGCTGTCTTTCTCTGTCTGCTTCTCTACATTAATACAGTTAATAATCCTGATCTTGCATTTATCTTTTGCAGAAGAGCGTAGAGATCTCAAGGCCATACCTGCACGGAGGCGCAGCTGATTCATTAGCAGGGTTTAGCCAGAGTACATCCCCCTGAAAGCTTTTCTTGCAGTGGTATAAAAGGAATTACTCTGTCCTCTGACAGTAAGTGATTTCCTCTGAGTTCTCATTGGAGTTCCTGTGCCTGGCATGGAAAAATTAAATATTCACTCTACGAAGGGCCTCAGACTTGACTCTGTCGTTTAGTAACGTGGATCAGGGAAACCTGAGTGCCATTCCTGGCCCCATAAATGCTTTATTTAGTTTAATACTAAGTGAAATAGTGTAGATTTGAGATTTAAGATGGCATTTGCTGTGGACTAGGTATTTTAAATATGTCACGTGAAAGGGAATCGTCCCACCAGGGAAGATGAATAACACTCTGTATTTGGCTGCTATATGGTATAATGGTTAGCATTTGCCTGGAGGTGGACTCAAGTCCCTTTAGAAAGAGAACTGATTTTAACCCAGGTTTCCTACATCCAAATTTTCTAGCTGTAGAGCTGTTTTCTGAAAGTGGAGGGCTGCCTCACATCCTCTCTCATTTTGTATGGAGCCCAGCCGATGAGGTGGGATCGGCAAGGCCAGCACCTGGTTTGGAGACTACAGCTACTCAGGGCATCACTGGCAGACTTGTGGGACCTTTACCAATGAGAAGTTGAGCACCTCTGGGCTTCAGGTGTCTTCAGGGTGAGTTGCCAACTTAAGCAGGATGTGTGGAGCTTCAGTTATGGCTGTAGGTGTGCCTCAGGTACTTTGGCAGACCCTTTTGTAGATTAAACAGCCTCTCTGCCTTGAGATGCTTGGCCCTTGGTGACACCAGTGAGGTTTAGGACACATAATTACCTTTGAACATTTGGTCAGTAGCGCCAAGGGTGGACTGTGGCTTGCCAAGGGATGTGATTGTGGGCAGTCATCACATCAGGGCAGGTTGACCCTGCATGCGTCACAGCTCCCACCCTCTGCCCAGCTGCCCCGGGGACCCTGATGTGGTGACTTTCCAGTCAGGGATCCTTCAAACTGGGAAGCAAATAGCAAAGCTGTGCAGTGCTATCATTTAATTTTCAGCTTTTCAAAGTTACAGTCATTGTAATTCAGTTGTATTTAATTAAGTGCTTGTACCCTTGCTCCCATACATAAATCAGCCAGTACTGGCCAACATGGTAGATGCTGCTGGTGAATAATATAACTCGCGACACAGTGGGGATTTTAATCTCCTCTTGATCCTACAGATCAAGGTCTCCGGCTTGGCTGTACAATGCATAACATGCAACAACAACAACAACGGCTTTCTTCTCCCAGTAATGATGTGCAATACTTTGAACTATTTAAATTAATAACTGTATTTTCAACTTTGTCAGATGTGTCCTATGCTTCAAGGACAGATCCTCACATTTTACATTTTTCAGGGAACTTGCTCAACAGGCACGTTGGCCCCAGCACAGGCAATCTGTGACAGAGAAAGAGGGATCCACCAAGCTAACCAGGACTGCAGAAAAGGAAGTGAAGGCAAAGCCCAGACTCAAAAGCCTGCTTATGGTTGGGAAGAGGGAGTAGTTAGACAAGAGCCCCTTATTTGCACAACCCAATGCTGCATGCTCTTTGTGGTACGTGGGGAGGAAGAGCTGAGCTGGGCAGCCCCACTTTGTCTGACTACATCCAAATAGACTTCAAACAAATCCCACACTTGTAAAAGTTGGCTTGGCTCCCACTGATCTTAATAACAGCTACACGAGAACATCAAAAGAGCAGAATTTGGTCCCATGAAAGGCAAGAAATAACCCATTTATGGGTCTCGTTGTAAGGTATTAGCAGTTTAAAATTACAGTCATTGTGTGGCACAAAGAACATTCTGAACAATCCATTCCCTTATGGATGTGATTTAAAATTAATTCATTCTTCCGCCTCACTCTGTTATTGCCAGCAAATCAGTGATGTGGAATTACTTCTAAGCCATATGGTCTTCTGAGGACAGATACCTCCTTAGCTTACTCTAATTAATACATTTCATGTATCAGAAGTTCACTCTGGTTTTTAATTTTATGTTAACTAAACTGAACAAAAGGAAAAGTCAATTTTGCAATTAGTGGTTAGGGATGGTTTTTGCTGTTTTTCTCATTTCCTATTTACTTTAAAATCAAAGGGGCTTGCATCCCGGCATGTCAGTGCTTCCTAGCAAAGCATTAGAGTATGTTGGAGAAGAGATCAAATGGTGTTAAAAACCTATTTTTTATTTTCATGCATCTACCTAAAAATGTAATTCTTTAAAAGGATTTCTTGTGACAGAGTCACTTCTGCATATGACTGTTGAAGAGCAAGGATCTAGACCTTGCTGACTCATTTAGCAGAGATTTCTTGATTTTCTTAACAGCTCAGGTTTTTGTTTTGTTTCTTTCCCTGCTGTTTTGTTTTCTGTTGTCAAGAATACAGAACATGTAGCCCACTATTCTTCATCTAACCTATACCCAGCTGAACAAAATAGAGGCAGGCACAGTAAGAGGGGCAAAATACTACCTCAGCAAGTTCATTCATAACATTTTCAAAGACCAGATTCAGTGTCCTGAATTAATGAACATTTAAAAATTATTTTCTACAAAGTTTTTTTAATGTAAAAAGTAATACATCTCTGTGATACTCAGGTGGAATTTGGTATTATAATAATGGAGCAGCAGAACATCCTGTTAAAATATCAGTGGATGTGTAAACCAGATCAAATAGGCCCCACATGAATTCACACATTCCCCTTCAAATGTATTTTTGCCACCTTTCGACTATTTTATATCTCATTAATCGAGCACTTTTTCCATCTTCCTTTTCCTTTATCTATGTAATTGCCCTCTATGGGAGTATATTGTTTCACAAAAGACCTTTCCCTGCCACTGGGCAGAAGCGACAGCCCATTTTGAAGGTTACACCAACAATTAGAAGGTCCTATTGGAACTGCGAATGGACTGCTAGTCTGGATTCCCCCCACCCTTTTTCTTGCCTTTAAAACAAAATCGGTTTGGTGTTTGTCTGTATCAGCTAGTTCTATATAAAAAATGTAAACTGGAAGCAAAAAACTTCCCATATAAAATCTGTTGACCTTTTCTACCAGTGAAAACTAAGACTCATGAAATGGCATGAGAAGTACGCAGAGATTTGAGTGAGCAGACAGACATTTCGGACCTCTCCACAGTGCCATGTCGATATTTATGCATTTCACTATTTATTAATTTAAGGTAATCGCTATTTCTGCACACATGCAGAAAACCTTGAATCTGCGACCCAAGTGAAGACAGGAGAGGTTGCTTACCAGGCACTTTGTCTAACCTTGGCAATTGTGCTGAAGAGGATTAAGAGCACTCACTCAGTCTGCTAAGGCAAGTCATCCGGGCAACTCATAGCATCCTTCTCAGAAGCACTAGCTGACGATATCACTCCTCCTGAGTCCCCAGCAGCTCTTCTGGTTAATCCCAGAGCCAAAAAATTATCTTTTACTTCTGAATATGAATGCCCACTGAGAGAGTTAAAGGAACAGAAATAATGCAAGCTAAAATTCCATCATACCTGATAAAGGTGTAACCTCCCGACATAGACATGGCCCTACAACATATCCTCTTCTTTTCCTGCCAGCCCCGTGCAAAGATTTTACATCCCTGCCTTTTGGCTATCATCCCTGCCTCTAATAATTCATTCTCCCACGAGGCCTAAGAGAATACTGATTAAATTAGTATTAAGAAAGAAAACTGTGATATCAGAACCTGCAGGGAAAGAAATCGGATAGCTTAATGTGTGTTTGGATGCCCCAAATGATAGTAACTCGGTCATTCTGCTAAGCTGCACACATGTGCATATTCATATTTGTTAACATAATTCTCTTAGCTCTTTAAAGGTTACAGTTAGTGTTCCCCATTTCCTTAAAGAATAATTTATTTTGAGCCTTGAGGCAGGCTCATGAAATAGCTGACAGCTTTCTGTATATCTGCAGCACACGTAGATCATAATCCCATTTTTAGGAAGCATCTGTACCAATCTCAGTATGTTCATAATGATCAAATAATTATGTTAGTATTAAAATTCATCCTTTGCCAGTAACAAGCTGCAGAAATTTTGAATGCTCCCTAGGCTAAGGTTCACAATCTGTTTAAATTGGCCTTTCATGGCACAAGTAAACAGCTTTAATTATCTGGGCAAATAATCAAAGTATTCTTAGATCTGAAGGTGAGGTTATATTAATCATATCCTACCTCTAGAGAAGGTCCAATTCTATCAAGCGCTTCATGAAAAGACGGGAGTGCTTACTCCATAATAACACTTATTAGCCCTCACAGATTATGAAAATATTATGGGTGTCATGATGTCAATTCTGTGAAGCTGGATCTTCCTAATAACAAATTACTGAGGGTCAGTTTATACCAATCAGCAAAAAGTACTGCATATATGCATGTACCACCTGCATTTATCACAAACAAGAGCTGCCACTGAATAATGTGCCTACAATACATATATATATGATGCACATCACATGCCAGGGACAGGTAGGGCTCCAGTGTAACTGATAAAGTAGCTTTGGATTTACCCTGAGTCATCGGAAAAAGAGAGAGGGTATTGTACCACTAAGATTAATGGTTAGGACTAAAAATGCTTTCTCAATTCTCTCCCTCCCCCAGTAAATCTGCCTCAGAACTCATTTGCACAATATTTAAGCAGAGGAAATGGCACTGGTCAACAGGTACGACACCAAACCTGAGATTTATTGAGGACTACATTTATGTTTTTGCCTTGTGACAGACTTGCAAATACGTTATGCAGTGCTGTATTTATTACGTTACAGGTCTGCTATAGCTTTCCAGTTACTTCTATTATGTGAACTCAGAGGAGAAATAAGGTAGAAATAAATATACTGTCACTTTTCCAGAAGAATTGCTCAAAATGCTACATGTGCCACCTGAAATTTATGGCACTGGGAACTAAATTGCATAATAATGTAACTTTGGCAACATGGCTTTTTTAACTTTATATATTGTAATGTACTGCCTGAACAACATCCCTGTGGAGTTAAAACAATGACCATGTTGTTATATTACCTGTAACAACTTTGAAAGGAAATTAAGTGAAATGTAAGTTCAGTGTGTTTGAATTAAGTTGAAGATTTACTAGAAAATGCCTTTGTGATTGGTACTACATGATAAGATTGGGCCCTTTCATACTGCAGGGGTTGTGGTTGGGAAAGGACTTAGGCTTTCCAGAGCTGCCTTGTCTCCTCCTCCACTTCCATTAGCTATGTACCTGCAGCAGCACCACAGTGGCAAAGGTTTCAGTCCAGAAATAAAAATTAGTGAAATTTTGCAATGTCAAAAAGTCTGTTCTGCTTTCTTAAGGGTTTCTCTGATCTTTTCATAAAATCATGGAATCATAGAATG
Organism: Ibidorhyncha struthersii; assembly: GCA_013398815.1. NCBI lineage: Eukaryota > Metazoa > Chordata > Aves > Charadriiformes > Charadriidae > Ibidorhyncha > Ibidorhyncha struthersii. Next base: position 311,097 of record VZSZ01007132.1, read on the forward strand.
GTTTGGGTTGGAAAGGACCTTAAAGGTCATCTAGTTCCAAACCCCTGCCATGGGCAGGGACACCCACAAGACCAGGTTGCTCAAAGCCCAATCCAGCCTGGCCTCAAACACCTCCATGGATGGGGCTTCCACAACTTCTCTGGGCAATCTGTTCCAGTGTCTCACCACCCTCACAGTAAAGAATTTCTTCCTAATATCTAATCTGAACCTACACTCTTTCAGCTTAAAACCATTACCCCTAGTCCTATCACTACACTCCCTGATAAAGAGTCCCTCCCCATCTTTCCTGTAGACCCCCTTTAGGCACTGGAGGGCCACAATAAGGTCTCCCTGGAGCCTTCTCTTCTCTGGGCTAATAACCACAACACTCTCAGCCTGTCTTCACAGGACAGGTGTTCCAGCCCTCTGATCATCTTCGTGGCCCTCATCTGGACTCACTCCAACAGGTCCATGTCCTTCATACGCTGGGGGCCCAAAAGCTGGATGCAGTACTGTAGGTGAGGTCTCACGAGAGTGGAATAGAGGGGCAGAATCACCTCCCTCGACCTGCTGGTAAATACCTGTTTGTTAATAAACATATGAAAATATCTTAAATATGAACCAGAAGAGCTATTATTTTTGGATAGAAAAATCTTAAGATCCAGCTCAAAACCCCCAGACAGGCAGAGTGGTTTTGTTTAGATAGGAATTCTCTCACAACAAGCCTTGTCTTATTAACTTAAGATGTGTTGCTTGCTTCATGGTGTTGCTTGTGTTTCATGGTAATGTTTGTGTTTCAAAAAGCATCAGTAGTCACACAAGTGCCTACAAATGTCCGCTTCAATTCTGAAAGCCTTTCTAGCTGTCACACCTGTACAGATTTTGAAAACTAACATTCAATAGTCATGAAAACTGCAGGTAAACATATAAAAAAAACCCCACTGTCTGATTTGATTTAGATTCTCATGATTTCAAAACCAATCTCACAACTGATTTGAAACTCTTGGCATTTGAATGCGTAGGGTTGGCACTTGGAGCCTGAACAAGGTGCTACACAAATCAATTGAAAAGACATCTGGGATTTAGAAATAAGTTTGGTTCAAAGTGATGAGATCATAGATACTAGATTAACAAAAAGCACCACGTATGTCAGACACGGAAAACAAAGGCATTATATAGATACTTTATCATTCATCTTCTTGCTTGTTCTAATGACTTTCCTTTGCCCAGTACCAATCCAACCCGTACTGTGGTGTTGCTTCTCAGTCTTAAATAGTGAACTGTCCTGAAGCAGAGGGAATAAGGAAATTGAGACCATCTATAACACATTTCAATAAAGCATGAAGGTGGTATTGGTTCTGTCACCTGCGGATTAAAGTAGCTGGTTTCGTTATAATTTGATAGCATTTTGTTCTTGTTCTATCATTTCACCTTATTTTATTTAAAAGAAAAAGAATCAAAGATATTTAAAAATACATTGCCATTGTAGAAGAAGGCAATTACATTAGCTTTCTGCTGCTGTACTTCTGTCTCAATGTTAGAATTGCTCAGTTTTAAAGCAGGTTTTACTTTTCAGTTGAGAAGAGGACGTATAAACTTTCTTCAAATCACCTGTGGATCCTCCTCCTTTTGTTTCCGTGTTTGTATGTCGCCACAATAGAAAATTAGTCCCAGAACCAATGAGAATTGTCCATTTATTTCAGTGGGACAATAATGTCTCACCTGGGTTTAATGTTTGCTGCCTGACATCCCAGAGGTGTCTAAATTTTTGCAAATGGACAAATTGAAGCATTTACTCTTTGAAGACTAAGCTGATGATTTGGTTTAGTACTTCAGGCCTCTTGAGAAATGCCATGAAAGGCCTCACTGAAAAGCCTCTTGAAATAAATGGCAAGACTCTCCCTTACATCAATAGACTTGAGCCCAACCCTCACATCCATTAGCAGTAGTAGACCCAAATTTAAAAAATTTGGTATTTCAGAACTCACTGTAGTGTATCTCCAGTTACCTGAGCCAATTTATTTCCCATGGGGCATATGAGAAGTTGAACCAAGCTATTGTCATTATCTGTTCCTGTAAATTATTGATATCTGAAATGCTGATGCTTCAGACTATGGTTACAGTAAGCATTAAAGCTTCCTGCAGTATTATTTTTCTTATTGGCTCTTGTCCTATATTTTGGCTTTGTCCACTTCTAGAAAAAGTATTGATGGGCAGTGATTGACAGATCATTGTTGTTTGTGTATACATGATTATTTACATTCATTTCAGGAATGTCAGAGAAAATGTAATGCTAATTATTGATTTCAAGCAGGAGAAGACAATGCTTTCTTTTATTAGCAAACATCTTTGCGGCTACAGTAAATTTTACTTTAAAAATTAGAAAGTGTGTTTTTACCTATCTGCACAAAGCCAGAGATGCTTTTGCTAGGATTCAGCAGCGTCCCTCCCATTCTTCTCTCTGCTGTTCTGTTGCCCAGAGAAAAGCAGCATCTATGGCATTCTCTGCTGTTAGTGTGGAGCAGAGGGCAGTAGGTTTAAGCTGGCTCTCTAGGTCTGGAAGGAAGGAGCTGGATTTTGTTCTGCTAGGAAGAGAACGGCCGCTGCAGATCAGGGAGGATCCTCCCTCTCACAAAAAAAAAAAAAAAAAANAACTAAGCAAAGCAGAGCAGATTTCAGAGCCTTTCTGAAATGTGCTGTTGACCTCGTATGGAAACACCAGAGCTCTGACAGAGTGCCTCAGTACTCTTTTGCAGGATGGAAGACTGTGTGTGTCTGAGAAGCCTGAAAGCACAGTAGTAAATTATTATTATGTGTAAAGCTTCTGGGATGGATTACTGAACCCTATTTTCCCCAGGAATTTTATCATCTCCTGTCAAGGAGAGTATATTACAGAAATCCAGGGCTCTGTGTGTTTGCAAACCCTTTCAATAGATGTAAATACTGAAACTTTGGAGGTGGTAGTGTACCGAGCAACCCATTTCACCCTGTTCACATCAAGAGTAATTAAAAGTGCTTGGATCTCAAAAGCTTGGGGTCTAAGTGATTTATTTGAGAACATACTGAAGCCTGTAGGAGAACTGATCCACGGTGTTTTACGAGGCTAAAGCTGGTGTTATGTTAGGCTGTCCTTTCGCTGGTAACCTATGCTCAGATGACAGGGAGCTCCGGCCCCCTCCCAGGAAAGCATCTAAGCACAGCATGGAGTATGAACATACAGCCCATAATCACAGGGCTTGCCTTAATAATTCCACGGGGATTCAGGTTACGTGTGAGCTTTGCTGGAATGGGCATGTGATGGGATCCTCTCTTTGCTCCCCGGTTATGAGAGATGTTTACCCTCCTAGAAGAAAGCATGAAATCAGCTCCAGAGTGCTGATAATCTCCCTGGATGTTTGCAATGTTTTGGGGGTAGCGAGTTGTCCATGTGTGTTCCTGAAGGCCCAGCAATGTCCTTGCAAATACAGCATTACTGACTGTCCGAGTCTCTCCATATTTTCCTGTTTGAAGCACGCTGCTGCCAGGACAGTTTGGATCCTTCCCTTGGCATCACCCTGCCTCCTGCTTTCCTGTATCTCTGTGCCATCTATCCTGATCCAGAAACCCAGTGAAGTCTATTCGTGGGCTGCAGGGGAAGGGGGAACATTGCTGTGGAAGTAACAGCCCCTGACATTCAACTCGAGGAGTGGGAAACCCGCCACCACACCTCCTGCTAATACAGAGCAAGCTTTGAGACTTGAATTACACCCTCAGTCCTGAAAGGCAGGCTTGAGCATCCCAAGGGAAGCTGACCTGGACTACCCCATGGTCACAGTACAGGACGACATCTTGCGATGCAACCATATGCTGAAGTTGACATAGTGCCTTGCGAGGCAGACTTCTCCCTGAAGGACAGTGGCAGATATCTTGAATGATGTCTAACAGTAGTCATTTTTTAGCTTATTAATCTTGCAGAACACTCATTAAGTCATGTGTTGCTTTATTTGATGCAATGGAGCCAGCCTTTAACTCACGCTGATGATGCCAGCTGTCTGGATATGCCAGTCTCCTTTTTGACCACTATTTATTCCACGCTGTTCTTTTCCTCTCCTAACTTCCTCATCCTTGCTCCTGTATATGATTATAAAGAGAATTTCCTTCATTCGTCTTTTAACTTACAAGAGCCAAACATACTTACAAGGATCTGGGTATTTCAACACTAAAAAAGGAAAAAAATATTATTATTTACTATTTTTCTGATATCGGAATTAAACTGTGCCTTGCCAGGCTTGCTTAGCTGGCACTAGGAAGATTAATACACCCACATTTGGCTTTCTCAAGTTACAGACTGTTTACGCTAACAATTTGGAGAAAATGACACCAGTGGTCTCCAAGAAGTAAAGTGCCAACACAACAGATTTTAAAATCTGCAAGAAATAAAAAGATGGGTCTCAGTAAGAAATGAAAGCCTTGCATGCTGGATTAATAAAATGGAAACTGTTCATGGTATATAAAATACAATGTGTGTGCAGGACCTGCTTGCTAATCTAAAGCTATACCAGAGCTAAAAAGTTTGGCTTTTTCCATTGCTAAATATCTAGGAAACCCAGACACACTAGTGTATTAAAATGTTCCTTCAAAATGGCATTTCCTTGCATATATAAAGGTTCTTTTCTAATCAAATCTCCATTTAAATCCACATACTGCAAATGCTTCTGCACGTGCCTAATTCAACTTGTGTACCTAAATACTTGCAAGATTATGGCCTGAAGGTATATCTTTTTTAACATTTTAGTCCTGGCCTTGCATGAGTGAAGAGTGGGATTTTCAACCATGCTTAAGAAAATGAGGTATGCAGTCCTCCCCACTTCTCCTACTGGGGGCCTGATCCCTAAAGATCTCTTAAAAAGCCTGACCAGAATAGTTGAATAAGGAAAAGCGTGTCCACAACTGCAAGCTCGAAAACAAACAGTTTTTGGAGAAAGGGGAATGTACTGAAGGAACCATCAAGAGAACAATGACTAACAGTTGTGACTGCAAGACAGAGCAGATTTGAGTAAATAGCATAATTGCACATGCCAAGTACTCCAATGCAGAACATTTATTTTTATATCCATGTGGGGAGGGGAATGTGTAGTAAATGACTCACCCTCACTACCAACTGCTTACAGACCTCACACCGTACTTTCATCTAAATTACTATGACCGTTCCAATAGTCTATAAAGAATACGTCTTTTGCGCATGATGATACAACTAAAACAGGAGGATGCAAAGGGTAGTTATAGAGTTAAGGATTTGTAGTAAGTTTTCATCAAAGCCCCAATGACCAGTTTATCAATAGTGTCCATATCACTTACCCGTGTTTCAACACTATTTTTGATTTACGTCCCAATTGTTAGACCACTGGAGGCAGTGAGAAGATTTTCACTGAGAACAGCATGGGCACAATCAACTCCTAACCTTCCAAATCAGAGGCTGAGTTGTTTCCCCAAAAAAGTTCTGATGGTGGGCAAAAATAATGTTCCTTTTATAACTCCCAAATTCTCCTCTCAAGACCATGAAAACCATAGGTACATGTAATAACGTGCTGTGAGCCCGTTTCCAAGGCTTGTAAAAAAGTGACAGAAACCCATGCCTCTTCCAAAGAGCCACTGACAATTTTCGAACCGATCCAGGCTGCACTGGTAGCAATTACAGGCCTGAATCTGCTTGGGCTAGCAGTGGAAACTTTCTCACGAAACCCTATGACTCCAGCTCTTCCGTGGTCTCAGTCATTTCTGAAAACTGCCTTCAGTGCCTCTTCCATTCTGCTGTTAGCAGAGCAACAGTGCAGCCCAAACTGGACGTTAATGCCCTGGTGAAGTACTGGCCAGACAGGGGTACCTGAGGAAGGGTAGTCCTTAAAACAAAACAAAAGCAAACAAAACCAGTTGTCTCAATTATAAGGGCACAACCTGGGACGTTTGACTGAATGATTACTGATAAGGTGAAAAGCAACTCTGAGTGTGGTCCCTTAAAATCCGTCTCTTCCCTGAGCAAGTCTAGTAAATATCAGTAAAACATTGACGTTATGTCCAAAAGCTGGCAGAGAAGCTCAACGGGGATATGTTAGACAGCTGCAATGAAGCTTTTAGCCACAGTAAAGCACTATATGAGACAATAGTTCCCTTCAGCACATTAGCTGGCCCTGACAAATGATTCATAACAAGAAACTGAAATAAAAACATAGGTCTAAATCGCTCCCTCGTGTGCTGAGGCTATCATGAATTTTATGGAGACAATATCTCCAATTAACTTTAATTCAGAAAAAAAGAGCTGCTTTTCCTAATTCTCTTCTTGCTGACCCAGATAACTCCCCACTATACGAGGTGGTGAATCTTCACATGCCGACAGTCTGTTCCTGTGACTTTACTCATGGGAAGTGCTATCATCGAAATGTGTGCGGTGGATGGCCAAAAGATCTGAGGTGTGATTCTCCACGTCAGTACACCTGAGCAGCAAGCGGAGCGCCCGGATGCTCTCACATCCCCTGTGCAGCCTAGAGACTGCAAAGACAACAGAAAATGAGCTTTTTTGTTTGTTTGTTTAGCATCATCTGAGGAATAACAATTAACTACACAAATTCATAGTGACAGTTATTGATCCTACCCAAGGCTGTGCCTCATGAAAATCAGCTACTGGCAGTCCCCAGATGGGTGGTGGTTTGCCTCTGAGGGAAGAAATGACACTTGGGAACATGTGGGACACCTGGGAGCTTGAAGCTTCTGTCCCTCATCAGAGAAAAGATCTTGCTTCCAGGTGTGCCGTATAGAGGGCTTTGACAGAAGAAGAGCAGTGTACTCTGACTGCAAACATGTAATGCTTGATCCTGCATTACAGCAGAACTTGACTGTAGACGCTTAAGCGTGCCAGTGTAACTTTTGAGAGAAGATGCAAGAACTTTCCATGGCGAATTATTAGAACATTAAAGATTCATGCACATGATTTTGAGGTATCCTGGGAACAGATCAAAAATAAGATACTGGATGTCCTGAAACAGAAGTAGGCATGCATATCTGTCTATTTAAACGATACTGAAGTGGAAGAGAAAATATTTAGAGAATAAAACATGGTGTCTGAATTTCAGCAGGATCTTGGTGAAATACAAAGTTGAAGAACAGAATGAGAACAGAATTCTGAAAGAATGCAAATCAAGATGTTTAACATGCTTTGGGAGAATGACTTAAATATAGCCATTTGTTAAGTAATTTGAGATATGGGCTAAAAATTGTAAGATTAGATCAAATTAAATCTTCAAGTGCTTTTTTATTTTGAAAAACGGGAGCCTAAAATACTCCCTCTTCTTCCCTTGATCTGAGTGCAGATCATTGCATTGAAGTCTCTATCTGCTAACTTTGCTAACAAAAATAATATTGCTTTATTCTCCTAATATTCTCCTAGGGCTGGATTCTGCTCCATTGCACATCAACAAGACTTATTTACTTAGCTGCAGCTGTAAATTTTGCTCAATGTCACTGAGAACATAACTCGAAGACAATGGGGGCTCTGCGGATATAACAGACATCTCAATTCATTCCACACATCTTAAATTTCCTTGGTTAGAACCCTCAGAATATGGTTGAGTTTACAAGACACCAATAAAAAGAGAACCTCAAATATAGAAATTGAGAGAAAATAAACATGAATGTCTCCCATGCCATGTTTGATGTTTATTTTACAAGCACCTGTACTCTGAACTCCAATGGAACTATCATATGCATTACTTCTATCTGTAAATATAACATGGGTGAACATGAATGTTGCCGTATTTGGATGGAAATTCTGGGGAAGAGTTAATTAATCAGGCTAATAAGCCCATGCAATTTGTGTCCTATCTCCCAAATTAAATCTGAATTTTTACTCAGTTTAGATTATTTAAACCTTGCCTATTTCATTTTGTTTTCCCCTTCCTTCTTCAGTTTTCTTTCGTACTTCTTTCCTAAATAATCTTGTAGCTGGCAGGTCTCACACACCTTCATGGTTCTTGATGAACTACCTTCTTTTTTCCATCACCCTTTCAGTTCATTTATAAGACAGAGACAGCGTGCTCTTTCTAGAATCAAATCCTGACAACCAGTTGCTCTTACAGCTCTACCTAAAGTGAACATTTGATACCTTTTGAGTTTCAATCAGCTATAAGACGTACAGTGGAAAGATGTTTGAGCAGCGAGGATGATAATGGATCAAAACAACAGTTGACTACTGTGTCAGCAGAATATGAAAAGCAAGAGTGATATTATGCCACACTCACTTTTACAAGTGAGAACTCATTGCCCTCACAGAGTTCCTCACTTGATTATGGGTGCCACATTTTTTGAAAGACAGACAAATTGAAGAAAATTTAGACATAGCAAAGCATTAGTAAATGATCTGGAAAATAAGAATGTACAAGGGAAAAATCAGAGATGGGCATGTCCAGTCAAGAAATACGATGATCAAGGGGAGATATAATTTCTACATTAAGCATGTTACAGTCATGGATGATTAATCTACAGAGGAAGATAAGAAGCCAAAGGCTTCCAGTGGAAAGAGAAAATGTAACTTTGATATTGGGGAAAACTTAACAGTATAAAGCAAAATTGACAATGAACAAACCGTCAGGAAAGACTGCATAATTGCTATCATTGCAGAAGCTCAAGGTCGGACGAGAGACCCCATCTATTTAATGTCAGTTAAGCAGAATTAAATCATATCTGCTCTTTAGGAGGATGACCCAAACCCCAATCTTCTTCCAAAAGGTTCTCATCAATAATCCTCACAGGTAACCTGTCTTGAGTTTTTTTCTTAATGTAAGCCACAAGCTCTATTTAGCATAGGATTAAGTGTTTGAATTTGTGAGGCTCAAAGAAATTAGAATATTCTCTCTATAGGTATGCAGAGACCAGATAAATTCAGATAAATAGGAAACTCCATAAACACTCAAAAAGAACACTCAACAGTCGATGGACATACCCAACAGCAATTCCTGAAGCTGCCTAATAGGGTTTAACTACAGACAGCCTACTTGATAGATCACACCTGACCATCCTCTGAACTTTAATAAAATGCAGCTGCCTGAGAGAACACTATAAATGTTGGTGGTGTTCTCTACCTTCTTAGTTCTGTGGTAAGGTTTTGATAGTTGCATTACTTGCATGGATGTACTACTCTGGTTTTCCTTAGTACAGCAGCTACTCATCTGGATAATGTTTGGTTTACTGCTGCAATCCTGTTCTACTTCAGAAGATAATTCTCCTCTCAGTTATTTTTGTCCCTTGTTTGTTATGACCTGACTTCAATGGACCTACAGGAAAAAGGTAATACTGTCTTTATATGTGACTTCAGCTTTTCTGATTCTGTTTAAGCTAAGTGACCGCTGCTGAATATTGTCATCTTTTTGAGGTTCAGATACAACTCCTAAAAGAGGAATAGAGAGAAATGAGCTGTCATAGAAGCAAAATAAACAGGTGCAAATACAATGCTGAAATTTAAACATATGTAACAACCTCAAAGTTGGGAGCCTTTTATAAAGCCTATCAATAGAGGAACTGCTTAATAGCTTTTGTGCAAGTTATTCACAAGATTCCAGATATCCCTTATAATTTTACCTCTGTGCATTGAAAGCTTGTTTACCAAAAAAGCTAATCCAAACCAGCTGGGATATGCTCTCATTTAAACTGGCTATGAACTGTTAGCTAATTAGTAGAAAGTCTTCCTAGCCCTGAGATTTATCTCTTCATATGTCTTCCTGAAAATACAAAAGTCTGGCCTGTGCTGAGTTAAAGCAAAAGGCTATGTGTATATCAAATGGTATACAATGCTGTCCTATCGTGCTTTCATGGAAAACAAGCTCTCTGTTTAGCTTATTGTTTTACTTAAGTTTGAAACTGAGTCGGGCAGCACATGGTGTTCCAGGGCTATGTAGTTACAACCAGCTGCTAGAGGAGAGAATGTAAATCCTGTAAAGGTAGAAAAGAGTTCCAAAATCTTAATGCCCCAAAGGTGTTATTGCCCCCCTTCCAACAGAACCCTGTTGACCTTTTGAATGAAGGTAGGAGGAGTAGGGTTAAGATGGATGATGCTGAGGTTTGTGGTGAGTAGGAATGAATGTGGATTTGCTTTATCAGATGGCTGTGTATTTCAGCTGTAGAGATATTTTACAAACAAGCTGTTAGAGGCTATGCAAAGAATTGACCATTTTATAAATTGAATTAAGGGGTAAATCCTTCATGCTGAAGGAAGCATTTTTAGATTGCCAACAAATGGTTTGAATCTTATTTGTGGTGTTGTACATCATATGCTCTGCCCACCCTTTCAGTGTTAAACCATCCTGTACCTCCTACTGTGTCAGAGGTTAGTGCTGCAGGATGGGTCAGTGTGTTTAGGACATAGTGGTGTTCACTGGTGGAACATATGCTGTACACCTGCAAATGTATATCCATATGTAAATTGGAAAAGTTAGCATGATGGAAACTGTGTGCAAACACAAGATTCCCACAAACCGGTCTATTTCTTCTCCAGAGAGAAAAAGGCAATTCCTCTTCAAAACTCAGAAATTTTCTGTTAGGTTTATGGGCTGTCTGAGATTTTTTTTCTTCTCCAATGTACTTTTATGAACTCCAAGGTCATATTGTGCAGGTTGAATTAGGTAACAGTGTCTAGAGAGAGGATGACTCAGTTTATTTGGGCGGCACAATATGAGCTACTCACAGTCCCAAGAGCTACTCTTAGTATGTCAGGGATTTGCAGGCAATATTTATGCTTGTCTGTTTTCTCTTGTAGATTTTCACACTGGAAAAAAAACCCTAAATCTTCATCTGGTTTATCTGGGGAGAGGGAGTGGGATTTAAGCAGTTGTCAGTAATGCTGGAAGGAGATATCTTGTGTTCTGGAGATGAAGTATTTCTTACTTATTGCGGGTTACTTAATGATTGTTTGTGATGTATAATTCCATACTTCAAGAATATCATGGCACCTGTGTTCTGAGTAGCAAGTGATGGAGACTATGGGGTGGGTATTCATGGTGGTGCCAGGCTGCAGCAGTGGGTTGTGCTTTGTAGCAAGGCTCCCTTTGGTTCCGCATGTCCAGGTAGGTGATACAGCCCCACAGAATCACAAATGGTAGGGGTTGGAAGAGACCTTTGGAGATCATCTAGTTGAACCCCCCTGCCAAAGCAGGTTTGCTTACAGCAGGTTGGACAGGAATGCATCTAGGCTGGTTTTGAATATCTCCAGAGGACACTCCACAACCTCTCTGGGCAGCCTGTTCCAGTGTTCTGCCACCTTCAAAGTAAAGAAGTTTTTTCTCATGTTCAGATGGAATTTCCGGTGTTAGTTTGTGGCCATTACCTCTTGTCCTGTCACTGGGCACCACTGAAAAGAGTCTGGCCCATCCTCTTGACAACCACCCTTTAGATATTTATAAGCATTAGCGTGATGCCCTCTCAGTCTTGTTTTCTCCAGGCTAAATGGACCGAGGTCTTTCAGCCTTTCCTCATGAGATGCTCCAGACCCTTGATCATCTTCACAGACTTCTGCTGGACTCTCTCCAATAGCTCCTTGTCTTTTTCGAACTGAGGAGCCCAAAACTTGACACAGTACTCCAGGTGTGGCCTCACCAGGGCAAAGCAGTGGGGGGGGTGGATAACCTCCAGTACCTGCCCACTGCAGAGAGGTGCCTGTCCTGCAGTTCATATACTGGCCTTACCAGGCTGGTGTGACTTCTTGTGCTGGGAAAGGCTGGCCTAGCATCCAGGGAGCTTGAAACCAGGGTCTGCATTAGTGCACAAGCAGGGTAGTGCAACTTCTTCAGGACAAGTGGCAGCATCCTGCAGCTGGGACATGGAGGGAAGCCACCTTAGGTAATAAGCATGTCAACTGCATTTGCTGTAAGCAATGCCTCCTTAAAGAGGGTGGTAATGAGCATTAATAGTGGCTAAAGCATTTTGTATCCTTTCTTGGGAGACAGATGTAAGCATGTATTTTTCTTTTGTGGTTCATGGCTGTTAAACGCAGGGCAGACTTCAGCTGCCTTCTCACTCTAGCCAACCTGGAACTTCCCTTTAACTGAATCTAACGCAATTAGAAGCCTGCTGATGTTTTTGTTAGGAGACAAGCATCCTGATAAATAATCTGGAGAGTTGCTCTATGATAGATTGAGTCACTGTTTTCTGAAATAGGCCAAAGATCATCTAATTTATATGCCTGATCTTCCATCTGGCTGTGTTTAAAACCCTTTAAAACTTAGGCTGCAAGAGAAAATATGCCTGATCTTGTGTCGCTTCTGAGCAAACAGTTTTGATTCCTGGAAACAGCTGCACTATCAAAAAAACCCCTGTGCAATATGTTTTATGGTAGGGTCAGAATGGGTGGAAAGGGGGCTGTAAGCTTATTGTCACATGTTCTGTTTTTGTTTTTAAATCAAGAAATGCACATCTGTTGTGTACTCATAAGTTATCCAGCCATAGGAGAAGGTGAAAAGAGAATGCCTATTATTTCAATACTTTATTTGCAACAGCTTGTCAATGAGTCCTCAAATGCCCTTTTCCATTACTGACCACCGTTTTTCTTGCTATATGGTTTCCTTTTTCTAAGGGCAGTTAGAGTCTCAGCCTGGCTTAAAATCTTTACCTGCCATCAGTTAAAGACAATCACAGGGCCACAATAAATATGAGACAAAGGATGTTTAAAAGGTTTGTGTGTAGAACTGGACGTTTGTCAAAGAAAACCTTCAAAAAAAATTTTCTAGACCCTTTACTCAAACTTCTTTGGTCTGTTCCACATTTCCTCCTGTAACATCTATGACCTTGGTAGTTATATCATCAGGGGCTTGCTTTTTTTGTTGTTAGTTAAAAAAAAAAACACAAAACCAAAACAACCTAATGCCCAAAACAACCCCCCCAAATATCATGAGCTTTGGAAGCTTTGTCTTTGAGAAAGATGTAAGTAGTCTGCCATGGCGGTAACACTTAAGTCTCTTACCACAACAACCAGTTTGCATGCTTCACGTTCAGCTCCAACAGGGGTTTTCTAAATTCGGATATAATCAGCTTCATTCAGAGTGGAACCCTACCAAATAAAGGAGTTTGTTCTTTTTTCCATATTAGTCAACTCTATTGTGCTTTTGTCTGGTAACCAGAAGAATTCTTAGTTTGTTTATTTAGGAATATTAATTTAAAACTTCTCTTTATATACCTAGCAAAATGAATGTTTCAGTTGTAAAATTGTGAAAAGTAAACTGAAAGAACTGTTATCCCGAAACCAGTAGCTTGCGCTGCCTTAAACTGGTGCCCTACATTAACAGGCGTTAATGCAGTGATATCTTATTGCTTCCTGGATCTTCCATGGAAAGCTGTAATCCTTTTCAGACAAGCAATTTCAAATTTTAAGGACACTGAGGGTGGTTTCCAAGTTACAGACAAACCTACACCCGTTCTGAACTCCTCAGAAGGTAATACGAGAACTGAGGTTTTAGTTCAAGAAGAAAGTCAATAAAAAAACTGATAGACTGAGCTTTGAATGATGATGGCTGTTCTGTTAGTTTAACTTTTTGGCTTTCTGAGCTGTGCAATATGATCAACTTCTAACTACAGAAAATGTGGGGGAATGGAGCCTTTATCATTTTGTTTGTTTTAGCTCCTGATTAAATGAACATAAAAATGTAACACAGCAGCTAAGAAAACCAGATGTGGAACAGATATAAAATGTACACAAAACATAATAAAGAAATCTAATGCTTAATCATACCCTTAGAGAATTAAAGGAGACCTTTAGTGGAGCTGGATCTCGTCTTGTCCACTTTCTTATTATGGAAGTTAGGCAAGATGGATTTACTGGAACATGTGTCTGATATATTTGCCATCAAAACTCTAACTCATCTCTTAAAAAAAAAAAAGGGGTGTAATCTTTGCTAAATCACTGTTTTACAGGATTTTGTCAGCTCTGTGGATCTTCACTTCTGCACTCCCTTCTCTCCTTGAGTAACTGAAGAAATGGATTTTCCATGATAGTTTATTTTTTATGTTGGCAACACAAACTCTTCCATCTAACTTACATGAGTATGTTTTCTATATGTGTTTTAACTGGGGTGATGTTTGCCTCCAGTCTTATAAACTAAATCAGCACCTCTTTCACTTGCAAAATGCACTGTAGGTAGAAAATTGGATTTGTTTTACTCATGTGGCTAAATGTGCCATTCCCAAAACTTGAATAGATAAATCATGGTGGCAAATACAGAAAGCATAAACTAAATTGAATGTATTGCCCACTTTACCTGTGAACACAAAGTCTTCTGGAAATGAGCTATTTTAAAATCTAGGTTAGGATTTTATTAGATTTTGTCCACTACAATCGTCCAAGTAACTCTTCTGAATAGATGTGTTATCCAATTATGAAGCAGCCCATGGGCATTTGCATCATGGAACTCAAAACATATGATCTGACAAAAGGAAATGAGCAAAATAGGAAGAAGCTGCTTTAAGTACTGAATTTGAAGTATGTACCATTAGCATGTTCCAAAACTGCAAAGTAGAATAAAACCACATCTTAAACTGATTTATTATTCCAACAATACACCTGACCTAGTTGTAGAACTTTTCCTTTTCTTAATAGCTCTGCAGTGCCAGAACACCAGCAGAACTCAGTAAAATGATTAAAGCATTCTCTCTAGATTTCAGGGGATGACTGAGGTATATTGCGGCTGTGATGGACAGGAATGATTTGTACCAGCTGTGATAAGCTTGATGCAAAACTGCCAGGTCACACTGTCATTGGCTGAAATAAACCATAAGAATGATCTTTGACAATACTAGTGTGGTCCTGAATGAGAGAAAAAGATGGTTTTTTCCATCTTTGCAACAAAGAATAATTTCCATGAAAACTAGCAAAGATGTGGCATCTGGAAAAAAAAAAAACTTTAGAACTGAATCTTTTAAAATTAAGATTGCTTTCCCTCATGCCATGCAGACATCTTATACCCAGAGCAAATCTTCTCTTTCCTGTTATTGACAGAGCTGCTGCAATGTGTAGCACCATTTTTTAATGCCTCTTGGTAAGCTCAGAACTGTTTATGAAGGATCCACAATGCAGTGCAAACAAATGTGTACACGATAATCTTTTGAGAAAATGAAACTGGGAATGAACTAAAATAGATTATTGGTGTTTGCATTGCTTTGTATGTTTAGTGCAACCTTAAGCAGTTAATACTAGAAGACTCCTCCTGAATTTCAACGATAGTTTGCATCTGTGTTACATTGTTTTAAAAATTGATTTGGTCAGTTGTATAAGCAGTCAAGACATGAACTAGTGAAATAAATATCCAGCGATATGTTCCATAGATTTCTTTTTTCCCCTGGAGTGAGTTAATTGAAAACAGTATATGGGTATTGACTAGGACACCTAGCCACTATATGTCTTAACAGAACCCATAAAACCAATAATGATTAAGTTTAGTAGATCGATATGAAATTTCCTAAAGGTCTGTTAACTTAAAGCAGTTAAAATCAATAGTTAACCTACTGCAAACAGATACGGAGAAGCCCTTGATTCCCGACAGAGTTAAATATCTCCTTTTGAAGGAGCAAGCTCTTGTATGTCAGCATACTTGTCAGTGTCATGCTGTTTCTGGAGATCTTATTAGGAAGAAATGCATTTGAGAATTGCTATGCTAATCTGATTTTACAACAAAAACGTATTCAAAGTTGTGGGCATCACCAGCGTTTTCAAGTTCAAGCACAGACATCTTATCCTGCCTGCTGCTCAGCGTTACCAGGCATACGGCTCCTCTTAGGCTGCGGCTGGAGGTCTCTGGCGGCTCCCCATGCTGTCACTTCTGGATCTTTAAGGCAAGCCTAAATCCCAAACTGACACATCACCAGAATTTGAGAAGGCTTGAACTTGAACGTAGCAGCTTGAGCACATATCTATCATTTGTGCTGTTTCTTTTTTTTCTTCCAGAGATTTTTACACTTAAAGCCCTAATTACTTCAAAATGCTTACACTGTAAATCAAGCATGGTTAGAGCTGCACTCTTCCATATGTTGCCACTTGCTGTACCTGTACTGCTGTGAAAGGTGCTGTGTGTGCCCATACCTAGTTTTAAACTAGAGTGGATGCTTGTGACGCTGCGTGTCGTAACCTAGGCTTCACTGGGGTCTGCAAAGAGCACTCCAAGTGGACTCTGTGCTGCCACTGTTACACCAGTATCAGTGCCTGACCTCCTTAGTTTAAGGTTGGTGTGGGTTGAAGGAGTTCCCTCCGTGGGTTGCAGACTGCATATGTCCATACTGACAATTTAAGTTTTCACTGATTGCACCCATAAATCATAACCTGTGAACTTTCCATAATCACAAAAGCCGTCTTCATTTTTCAAATTTTTTTTTTACAACACTTAAATATAAAAATAAATAAAAATCTATGTTTCTCAAGTTCTTTTAGTTAAGAAACTGCCAGGCCACCACTTCCTTAATGCTAAAAGGTAGGCTTGGCTTAAAGCAATGAATCTTGGAGGCCCTTGTCCTAGAATCTACTCAGTGCTGGTGGACTCTGCAACCTTTATGGAGACCTGTATGTTTCCCTGTGGGTATGGATCTGGGTAGAGGATAAGGGGATTAAATTAATAGTGAGGCTTCACCTGCATCTATACAAGATTGAAGGAGAATTGGGAGGTTCAAGAGACGCAGTGCCTAAAATGGATATGGTGAGTGTACTGCTCACTGTGGAATATCTGACTCCAATTAATGGTTGGACTTGATGATCTTAAAGGCCTTTTCCAACCTAAATGATATGTATGATTCTATGAATGAGATAAAGGAACTCATTCAGAGAATTGCCAGCTTAAGGCCAGAAGGGCAATTTGGATTGGCACAGCCAAACCAAGAGTCTCCAGTGCTCCTGCTTGGTCTAATTCAACCTTCTGCCATGCTAAATAGCTTCATAATTAATGGAAATACTGGACTCTGGGAATAGAGAGGATTTATTATAGGGACTTATGCTGGGGACAGCAATGTTTTTGTTCTTTTTTCTTTTTTTTTTTAAGGTTTGATGAGTGAAGCATCATAGAAAAGATTGGCTTGCATAATGTGGTTAGTCATCTTTCTAGGGCTTCACTCCCAGTATGCCCCTGAAGATGTACATTTTGGTAACACAAATGCTCTTTTATCACTGAAAGACAGCACAGACTTACTAACAATGAAGAAAGGGTGGGTTGTAACAAAGCAATAGGACTTTTTCTCCCTTGGTGTTGGGTGTCTTACAATAACTGGAAGAGAAATTCTTATTTCCAGATGCATATTACATGTTTATAATAAAAACATTTTTCGGGGTTAGTTACAATTTAGCTGTAAAACAAAGCCCTGACACTAATCACTTTTACAAATCCTTTTTCTAGGGCTTGAGTCAACTGCCTTTGAAGTCAGTGGAAGTCTTTGAATCTACTAAGAGTTAGTTGAGGCTCTTAAATTATAAGCAGGACTTGGTTGATTTGATTAAAAAAAAAAAGGCCACTTATATTAACTGCACTTACACACAGCACTAAAATTTTGAAATAACAGCCTTCTAATAAAAATCTTAATTTCTAAAACATGTGAGCCTAATTATTATTCATCTGCACTTGCATGCTGTGCTACCTCTTGCAAGGCTTTCTGCCTCATATATCATGTTGTAATTAGTAAAGTGGGAAAACACATTCATCTCTTCTTCAAAGCAAAAAAAAAAAAATCACACTTTAATCTTAAGTACATCATAACTGGCAAGAGGAAAGAAGGGTGGGGGAGGTACCTGAGGAGTACCTCAAGGATTTTGCATGGGCAACCTATTTGGTAGGGAATCATTTCTGTAGCTTTTCACCGTATAATTATTTGTTGGAAAAATAAGGGGAGGGACAAGAAAAATGAGCACAAGGACCAGCATGAGGATGGAGCATCAAAATGGACAAACCCACCCTGTAGGGGGAAAACCTGCTCTCCCCCTCTTCTAGGAACAAAAACCTGAAGGCTGTCAAGAATAATAATGCTATTGATCTTACTCACAGTGCTGTCTCCCTAACAGAGCCAGCAGGCTGTAGTGACATGGCTTATGGAACCACACAGAACTGAAAGAAATTTTTTTTTTTTTAATTAAAATTTGGATAATGTGGCTGTATTGGAGTCCATAGGACATTGTGAGGGTAAGTGGAAGTCCATTGGTCTAACGTTTGGGAATCCCTGGTTGAAGACTTGCTTCTTGGTGAAAACTTCTAGTAAGATGTAAGAATATGCATTTCATTTTTAACAATGAACAGGAGGATGATCAAATCTGTCCTGGTAATAGGCTGGAATATAGTCAGGAATTCAAATGTATAAATAACTTTGGCTTGCAATTTGGTGGTGTTAATTTCTCTGATCTAAATGCAGTACTGTAAAAGGATCAATTATCTGTCTAAGGAATACTCAGTTGGGCTGAATATTTAACAATAAGAGCATCAAGGGATATGTATTTTTAAATAGTGTAAAATGAATGCAAGCTTAAATATTACCAAAATGGGAGCAAAGAGCGATATGGTATGCTTCCCTGGCATCTGTTTATTGGGGATCCCAGAATACTCTAAGCAAACACCATCGGAGGCTCCAACCCACAAACTCTTTAAACTTTATAATGTGTTTCTAAGAAAAATTAACAGTATTGGTTTGGATTTAGGTCCAACCTTGAAAACACAGGAAACCGCCTAGGAGCCTAGCTTAGCTACCAAGGACTAACACTTTTGTTTCAAGTGTCTTGTCCAAACTTAAACATCAAGTTGTCTCAGCTGGAAGCAAGATCTAAGATTTTTTTTTTTTTTAATCTTCCCCTTCCATCGTGGCAAATCCTGGAACCCAAATGTTATGGGATGGTGCAAAGTTTGTACCTGGCTGTGGTCAGTGAGGTTTATTCTGGGTTTTTGCAAAGAAGCAAATTGTAGCAGAGGCAGAGATTAATGTCTCCTTAGCACAGGAGATGAACTGCCCTCTTTCACATTGTAGTGAATTGAAAAAGCTGCATCTTTAGACTTCACTTTGTCTAAGTTTTAGCTCTCCAAGTCAGCAATTATAGCAAACTTCCACCCCTTATGGATCTGGCCCAGTGTTCTCAAGCTCTTAATTTTCCACGATCTTTTTTAAAAAATACATCTATATTTGCAGTCAGGTTCTCCCTGAAAATATGCCAGCTTCCACAGAAACAGTCTATGGAGCAGAAAGAATTGGGCAGAAATTCACCCAGAGGAAAAGCCTCACCAGATGAGTCCCAAGGAACTGGCTTGCTCATCCCCTCTGCATGTCTAGTGTTTCTATATTATAATCAGGACAACACGGTTTTAGGGTTGACTTCTTCATGTTGGGATTAGGACTCTTGTAAAATCTTTGTTTAGACATCTGTGACTTTGGGCAAGCTTCTCAGCTGCTCTGCAGCCTGTGAAATCTGCAAAACCCTTTTGCTGCTTAGCTATAGTTTATGAAGTGTTAGAAATGCTTGGACAATACTCCAGTGTGGAAGTGGTGGGTGACATAAATATTTTGCTGTACCAGAGGGCACACTTCTGTGAAGGAGCTAGTGTATGGTAGGTATTAGCTGTGCACTGAAGCTGATGGCAAGCCCTGCTGCCTGACCTCCGAATATCAGAGTATTATATTTTGTCTAGTCTCCTTTTGCTGTACTGAGATGCATAACTTCTGTTTGAAAGATATGTTGCTTTGCTGAGCAGCAGGCTGGTGTTGGCCCTACCTGTGCCTTGAAACTATTGTAGGTGAGTCTGCCCCACAGCAGCAGGGTGCTGAGGTGTGCTTCTAGGGCAGCAGCACTTGGTGTGGAAGTGGCTTGCATGTTCTCCGGAGGGTGGTGGGCACTGTGGGGTTCCTCCAGACACTCCTCTGAGCAATGATGTTCTGTTTTACAGTGATAGCAAGCGAGGATGAGGTCATGTCTCCTTGAAATTTGTTCCGATAGTTGATCAAGTTTCAAGAAACATCTTAGTTCAAATACAAATATGTTGAATATCAGCTTCCAGGTATTGGCCCTTTCTTATCTGATTAAGAACCACCTCCTTAAGTCTTTTCTTTCCCTGGAAAGGAGATAAGATTGTGTTGTGAAGCCATGCTTTATGGTTCTTTCTGACAATATAAGTTGATGGAGTTCTTTCACTGAAACACATTTTCTCTGGTCCTTCAGTATTTATTTTTTTTGTTCTTCTTTGTCCTTCTAAATTTTTCATTATGCTTTTTAGCAAGTGGAGACTAAAATTGGAGAGAGAATTTTTAAACAGGAAATGATAGCTTTGTGGTTATAATTCAATATACATTATGTGCTATGGTCAGGAATGTAGGTGCTAGGAAAGAAACATAAGAAGTTATAAACTAAAACATGCTGCATTGTGTTTTTCCTGCCTTACCACTCTTTGGTGTCTTTGCGATAGGTAACTTGCTTTGACCATATATCCATTGACCAAATGCTAAATTACACTGCTATGCACATAGCCTTTAGCTCTTGGCTCAGTGAATCTTGGTTATCAGGCTTACCCTTTTAACAAAATGACTCTTGTTGCATATGAATATCTTCATTCAGTAAAATAAAATGAATCAGTAAGTTTTAGCTCATTAGGCAAAATGTTGCAAAAATAGAGAAAAAAGCTATTTGCCGCTATAAAAATGTTTCAGCGTGTAAATGTTAAATTGGATCTAACATTTAATAACAGTAACATCAAATTTTTTTAGACTGTGCAATATAAATATATTGAGAGACAAAATTACTTGGATTTCAGTCCGTTGTGGGATATAGAACTGTGAAGCAATGTCAACAATGTACAAAAGATAAAGATATGCATACATACACCTGTGCGTCAAAAATGCAAGGTACTTTCCAGCAATTTAGAAGAAATGGCTTTTCCTGGATATTTAAAAAATGTTGAAACAATTTGCAGGACATGATATGCTAAACAAACCCCAAGCTCAAATCTTCACTCAACTGGCATGAATCTGTCTCGTCAGAATGTTTCATGGGTTTTCAACCACTCTACAAATCTACTAATATTGTCTGGGCTAAAATAGTGATGGTTGCAGCTTCCTCAGTCTTAGTGCTTCTTTAAGTGGGTTTCAGAAGATGTGAGAAATCAGTGGTCTTGGCACGCAAACCTGGAAACCCTTGCAAGTGGCAAGTGCAGAGATCAGATGTGGCAATGGGTATGAATAGCCTTGGCCTAGCTGTGATTGCAGGAAATATTCTCAGAGAATGCTTCAAGATAGATCTAAATATTTGATAACTTCTGGCTGGAGTACTGGCTCACTGACTGGAGTCTCTTCCTGCCAGTGAATATGGATGTTCCTTTTGTGTGAGGGAAACATTCAAGTTCTATCAGACATCAACTCCCTGCACAATGCTGTGAGCTCAAGGAGTCTGGAGACCGGGAGCTGTTATAAGTACAGCCCTTCAGCTTCACAGTTTTGTAATAGGTATTGCAGATGCAGGATTTCTAGATTACAAAAGTTATCCAGGGAGCTATCTGAAAGCAACAAAACAATTCAACACCCATACTATTGATTTGATTGGAGTTAATTTATTCCACATTAAAAAAAAAAACAACACAACCACCACAAAACAGCAAATGTTTGACTGGGAAATAAACCATATATTAACACAAATCATAATGGCATGCTAATTTCCCTCAGGGGACATAGACACTATAGATTTGTCATCATGCAAATCTTTTCCTAGAGTTGATGACAAATGACAAAAGTGCTATTGTTGTGGGAAAGCAGCACATACATTTCTTACTGACTGTAAGGGGAGGGGGGGAATTTCTTTGGGGAGATGGTACCACAGAAAAGAACTGAACACGTCTTAATAAAGCTCGGTGACTGTCACCTAAATCTTGACTGAGCTGTGCCATCCTCTCTTTTATAAATGGAGTTTTCACCTTGGCCTTACACCTCTACTAATCACTTTACCTTCCAAAATATAAATTTGTTTTCCCATGTGCCTTAACAAGACTTTACAGTCAGACTGGTAGCGACCACTAGTTCCAGCTCCAAAGCCTGGAGTCAACCTAAACCCTGAAGTGCCTACTTTTCTCCACATTTGCTGCTGGATAGAATCAATTGGTTCTGCTGGCACCAAACAGCTCAGCAGTTACATTTGCACTGAGATCCCCAAACCAGGCACTGCTATGCTGGTGTCACCTGTGAGGTCTGAGTGGTTGCACAGCTGTTGGCATGAGCCTTACACAAAGCCCAGTGAGGAGGAGAAGGGCCTCCCAGGTGGAGTGTTCATCCACAAAGCAGGAGAGCAAGCTCCTGTGCTACCCTTCTCTTTAATCTCTGGAATCCATATCTAAGACAACTATCTATTTATACATGATAATCTGGCTAGAGTGTCCCAACAAGATCCCAGGGACTTGGTCTTTCCTATTGAAGCTTTCCTGTTTTCACCAAAATACTTGCCCACTGGGTCAGATGCTGGGAGCCTGGATCTACCACACTGGCCAAAACAGAATCAGCCTGTTTTTTTTCCCGCTCAAGCTCATTAACATTGTATATGAACAGGGAAGTCTTTCACACTGGGCACTAGAAGTGCAAACTCAGTGGTCTCCCTGCTTCCTCATGGTTAAAGAACTCTTCTCTGAATGTGAGTGCTCAGGGTGAAGATCCTGCTCTAAAATGAAGTCTCCCACAGCCAAGCCATCTGCTCTCACAACTGGTTCTTGGTGTGGGTGTACAAGAACAGGCTTGGGTTAGATCTGCCTCAGAACTGTGCAGAGAAAGTCCAGAAAAGATAATTCAGGGTCACAACCTCATTTCCTTTACCATGGAAATCCTAAGGATACTTGACTATATAGTAGGAGCTATGGCTTGGACCAGAAACATCAATGTATAGCTGTAACTTTAGATGAGATTCCCACAGGACTGTCTAAGAAAATGGTCCCAAAGGCAGCAGCAACTAGTAAATCTGTCCCTTTCAATCCCCAAAAAGCTACGTTACAGGCAGAGAGCAAGCTGAGTTGCTGTTTGTCAAATGACTGACAGATCATTACATTTTCTGGAACCTAGAGTTTTAGCAACCTGTCCTTTGTTAGTCAATAATAGTGATGCCCAACCCCCCCACCCCAGCTGGTTGCTGGAGTCTAAATTTATTCTAGTGAGAGATATAAATCAGTTGTGAGACTTTACTTGTCTCTCAATGAGTCACTGTCACTGAGCAGGATAATAAATGATTATTTCTGTTGACAATAGAGGATAACTAAAGTGCTGATCAGATCCCGCATTCTGGGATCAATACAGCATTTTTCACTAGCCGATCTCTTGCACCTCTGTGCATAGCCAGCTTCCTGCTAGCCCAGACATCAGTTGAACATACAATAACCAGTATCCCAGTGAGTTAGTGAAATATGGTTTCTGGCATGTTGGTTCCTGGCTCAGTGGATGCTTCTGAAATGAACACCCCTTTCCCCAACACAAACCTTTATAGAATAGGACATCACACTTTTGCAGGCTTAATATAGCTAGAGACATATGCTCCTCTTAGTGATTTTGGAATAAACAGGAGAGAAATACTCTCACTACAGCTGAAGGATTGCCAGCAAGTGTGTTCTCACTCACTCGGGGACCTTGCTAGGGTCCTGCTTCCCACCTCTCTGTCTATTTTAGCTTGTCCAAACTTTTTTGCTCATCTCTCTTGCTCAGTTTTCTTTTAATGCCTTTCCTGCTGTTGCCGAGTCATGAGTTTTAAAGTCCCCAGATCTCTCTCTGTCAGTAAAAAGGTTCTTCCAGCCCCCACCCCCCACCCCGGGCCTGCCTTCTGGGTTGTGTTTGCCCGCACTGACGCTGTGGCCCTCACCTAGCTCTGCTCCCTGCCTCCTCCTTCCCCATGGTTTCTCTGCTGTGGTGCTCATTCTCTTGATTGCAGCAATGTAGAAAAGCATGTCAAAGGGTGTGCATCCATGAAGGTCCTTCCTAATGTCCCTGTTTAGGCAGGTTGCCCCATGAATGACTCCCTACTTGCCCATGGAAGCTGGTACCCTGAAGTCTTGGTTCTGGTGGGCTTCCAGAACCCTTCCTGGCTCTATGGCATCTTGCAGTGTCTTCGCGGTTGCTCATTGCTTGTTCGATTCCTGCGCATACCAGAAGGACATTTTGTGTAAGCAAAAATTGGAAGTTGGGGAACACTGATAAAAATACTGACGTGAAACCATGCTAAGCACAGGAAACGGCAGAAGTTTTTGCTGGTGAGAAATACTTGGTTCATGTCATTGAAATGTCTGTTTTTATTGCTCCTTAATGGCTGTTTTGTTAGTTTCATGCTAAAAGCAGGTGGCTGCCGTCTGCTTTGCCTTCCATTGTAGCTGTATGCTTTGAAGTTGTCGATGGGTTGCATCTTTCAAAAGTCAAAGTGACCGGCTAAGGGAGTCCCTCTGTGCATGGGAGCGCACGTGCGCTGCCTTCTCTGAAGTCCGGAATACAAATCCAAGTGGTACATGCTGGAGGAAGGCTGACTGCAGAACGAGCAGGAAGAAGATGCTGGGTAGCTTATTTTACATATAGATGCTTTTCTTATTCCAGCAAAATTTCTTTGATACAGAGAAAATATATCTAATCTGTGATAATATAGGTCTGCCACATGACAGACTGCCACTCACCAGACTGAGACATGCTTATTTTCCTTTCGTTTTAAAAGGAAAAGAAAAAAAGATCTAGCTTGCCAGTTGAATGCTTTTTGAATTATTATGTTTTTTGCATGTAAAGCAATAACGCAGCAGCCAGGCTATAAGATAACATGTTCAGTGTGCCATAATCAGATGGGACCAAATGTATTCTTGGTACAACTCTATTAACTTTGATGGGCTTACAGGAGAGAAAAGCACAGACCATTGACATTAAGGGGGAAATTTTTCCTGGATAGAGAGCTGTAATATCTCTATAGGTAATACTGATGTGATTGTTCCGTGTCTTGGAGGCACAGTCATTACAATTAATGGAGTGAGTCAACATGACATACAGCGTTTTGTCGTATGTCTTTTTTTCATTTAGTAGACTCATACTACATTTTTACGTGTAGTATTTCTGTTCAAGAGTAATAGCTGTGTTTTTCATGCTCTCACCGCTCAGCATGCAGTCTCTGAATGGCATAGTAGGAGTGTTTCTGAGGAAATAACATTACTCAGGACAGTAACTGCTAAGTGAAAGATACAGGTGGATGTGATTTGGTGCTGACCAAGTCTCATTTGAACTGTTTGGCATACCTCTAAATTAACTGAACAGATGGATTTTTAATTAGTTCTGTCATTTCATTTTCTGCATTCTTAATATATGTCAGGCTGTATGTCAGGGAGTATTAGCATCAATTTCAAGTGATACAAAAACATTCATAGCAAGAATAAGCTGATAATAACAATAACAAAACATAATTAGAGTACAAATTGGGAGGTCTGTAGCTTTATGAACACGGTAAACCCAGATTTATGAGACTTCAGAGATTTGTTTAAAATGAAAAATGCATGAAACTTGCTGCAAACCAATTAGTTCTGTGCAGACATAGAGCAGGATTTTATGGCTTCCAGTTAGTGGGACAGTCCTTGCTTGTGTGAATTGGCTGAGAAGAGCTGCTGAATTTATACAATTGATTTATCTGGTTCCACCTGCCCCAAAGGGCAGAAGCACTTGCCTGGGCACTAAAGTGTCTTTTAGTTTCACAAGACAGTAGTAAAAAATTTAGTTATTCTTTCCTTCTGACAAAAGTGATTTTTTGCGATTTGCAGCCAGGCTAGTGGGACTGTTTTCAAGGGCAAGACAGCAGCAGAATCTGCTCTGAGTATAGTAACACGGCAGCAATAGTTGCACTCCCATATAAAATTAAAATGATAGTGATTTCTCAGCACAGATAAAGCAACACAATGTTACCTACTTGTTTTATTAAGACAATCTTTCAGAATGCTAATGAAGTTGTTTATATGATGGTAGTTAATGAGATGAAGTGTAATCTACATAAAAACAAATTCCACACAACTGTATAGAATTAAGATGCCACACTGTTCATATAGTTTAAGTTGCAAAGATTGATTTTTACGCGTTTGTAATTTTCCATGGCAAGCTGTGGATAAAATACTCATTTCCTCCAGATTTATCTCTGCAGGGAATACCTTAGAATTATAGCAGGCACTACATCACAAGTAGTATCAACATCTAAGTTAAAGCAAATAGCTTTAATCATAGATTTCCAAAACATGTTCTTCTTTGGATGTGCAGAAAATGGCTAACATGTAAACAGGCCTAATCAAAGCAATAACACTTCCAACAGCAAGATCCTAAAGAAATTAAATAGGAGACACCTCATCAAGGGGATATAGTGATGCTTGGTAGGATCTCCATCCTTTGACACTTTGTTGGCAATACTACACAATGGGCACATAGTGGGTACTGTTTTATTTAATATGCAACATTAAGACTGGCGTGAACTCATGTTTATTTAGGAATATCTTCTTTTGCTGACTTACAATTAACTGCTTAAAAACTACACAGAAAAGTGGTGGGTTTTTTCCCCGAGAACAAGGGAAGTATTTGTGCCTGAATGACTTTATGCATGTGCCAGTTACTACCTGATCTTATTCAGTCTTGGCCCGCTTGCTGTCCTTTGAGCCAAATCTTCTCAGCATCTCATGAAAAGCAATTGCCAGGAACAGAACTTCTGTTCACAGAGCAGGCAATATGCTGGCTACTAAGGGAATGCTGGCTCAAATCTCCTCCTGGATTCAGAACTGGGGCAAATACCTCGGTCTTTCCTGTGACCTAATCAAAAGGTTACTGACTCTTCTGGGGTGGGTTTTTTTGTTTGGCTGCTTTTGCTCTGGCCATCGACAGCATCCCGAATATGCAGCAGGGAGCTCTATGTTTTGGTGAGACATCTTATTTCAAACAATGGCACTTTGCAGGTTTTTGAAAAACTTACCCTTGGAAGTTTTCCAGTCCAATCTGAGGCTGAGTAACCTTAGTTGCTACTTTATATTGTCAGAGGATGTGTCTGGCAGTCTTCGAACACGGAGGGGTGTGCTGAAACAGCCCTGAAGATTTCACACACATTCAGGCTCTGATAGATGAGAGCCCTGTGTGCAGGTTACCTCTACTCAGCTGAACAGTCCCAGCGAAGTCTTTTCAGGATCTGGACTACTTCGTAGCTGACGCTTTAACCTGTAATGGCAGTGCAGGATCTGGTCTTCATCAGCTTCACCACCCAGCGGGTTTGACAGGTGGATCCATGCCCATGTGTATGTGGACTTGGGTGTCTCTGCTCTGTCTCCTCTGCAAAGGAGCACGCTGTGCCTCTGCAGTGCCTTCTAGCCTGCAAGGCATCCAGAGCCGTCCTGAGAGGACCCAAGACAGCCTGGCCTCCTCCCGGGCAGATAAATTAATGTTGTTATTTTAATGAGGTTTGGAATTTGTATGCTTTGAGGGGAGAGGCGATGTTGGGGGAGACTGTCTTTGCCTGTAAGCACAACTAACGCTGAAAGGCAGTGGGTTACAGTCCTCAGGTTAGAGCACTGGGCAGGATCTCCCTGCTGCAGCCCTGCTATCGCCTCCGCCCAGCCTATTCTCATACTGTCTGTTTGCCTTTGATAATACAGAGATGACAATGACCTCATTGACAACGTGTTTTGTGATCTGATATTGTTATATAAACATCAGCTAATATTTATTTTCACAGGAATAAAAGCTTTGTGTATACAAGGACTACAGGACATCAAATAAAACCAGCATGGACCAGGTTGAAACCAAACAGAGAATTGCCCCGTGGCACAGCCTCTAGTCAGGCTATGGAGTGGCTGGCCATAGGGTGCTATGGACACCTAAAGGTCTCAGTTTGAAAAGGAATTGGATGTGTTACTGGAAGAAACATTAATTAAAGTTATAAATATTAAAGGCATCATATCTGCTTGAGGAAGTCCTTGAAGCAGGTAGGACCCGGCTTAGGAGAGGATGCTGGGCCAGCGTCGCTATGCACCTCCCTGTAACTCTTCTTTGGGCATTAGCTGTTAGCATATGACTGGAGGCAGGTGCTAGGCTGCACAGACCTTTTATCTAACTCAGTATGGATTTTCTTATGTTTTTACGTATTCTTACAATCACTGATTTCCAAAAGAGAAATTCAGGACAGAAAAACCTGTTATGTTGTCAAAAGGAGGAAAAATTTGGAGAAAGAACAAACAAAAATCCCTATAAGAACATGCAGCCTTATTGTCTCTTGTCTCTTCTCACAATCTATTAAACCGTGAAAGGACAACCAGATGTTGTGAAACAAAAGATAAAGGTGAAGTAAAGAGGAGACAACAGGTGCAGGAGTTGCATGCCTGCTTTTTTCAAGTTCCCGGTACAATCAAAAGTGTTTTCATCAGCCTGCTAGCCAAGACCCTTGATAAAAACAGCAGACTACTTAAATTGTAACTAGCAGGTTGCTGAAGTAGCAGACAGACAGACTCATTGCCTCGGTAAAGAAAGTGCACATTGCTGGGAAGACCTGTACCACATTATTCATGTAACATCAAAGAAGATTCTGAGTAATTGTGTTGTGCTAGGTTTACAATTGTGTGTGTTTGTAATTGTCTGAGGCCAGACTGAGAGGAAATAAGATCTTTCAAAACTTTTTGTAGCAGTGGGGAGGAAGATCCTTATGGGACAATAAATACTGGATGAAGGAAACATAGGTTCATCAATACAATTCTGAATAAATAGGCTTGCTTCACTCTGCAGCTGTTCTTTAGCTGTATTATTTGTTGTTTGTAAGAACTGCCAGATACTCTTGAAAATGTTCATAAGTTCTGGATGATTCATGATTCCTTGGTGTAGGTGATTTTTCATCGAACAATTCCTACCAGAAGTGTGGTGTTTGTTATTCATTAATTCAGTATTTTCTATTTATTGTTTTGCCATCTTTTGTTTAAAAAGTTTCATCTCTTTCATCAGGAAGCACAAATATTAGCTCGTAACTTAAGACTCATTATGAACCACAAAGAGCAAGCAGACAAAATGGAACAGTTTGCTGACATCAAAAACAGTATGTCCAAACTAGTTGGCAAATGCCTTCCATTCAGGAATGTGTTAATAGAAATGAGTACTTGCTCATAAACAGTTTGAAGCAAAAAAAGAAATTGGTTCCCAGTCAATACACATTCACCCAGTTTTCATTAAATATGAAGTGAGTCTCTTATTAGATGCCCTGGAAGACAGTGTTCATGAAAGATACGTTTAAAATAAGAGCAGCTTTATATTTGAACACATTTCCCCGTAAGGTGTAGCTTCAAGCACAAACGAATGAGACTTCCATGAGGCTGAGAATCTCTTTTTCCTGTTATAAAGGTGAAGTACAAATGCCAGGTGGAATTTTGTTTTGCTTTGCTTTAATTATGAGCCATGTTACATAGCTGAAGAACAGACCCAAGAGGAAAAGTTTGAAGCTTAAAATGTTTTATTGATAAGCTCTCTACATGTATTCAGCTTTGTGGGATGCAAATTTTATCTCAGGCTTCCCTCATGATTCCCTTAAAAGCTTGGTTTATCTTCATGTTAGGTCTGGTCCAAACTGTGGGAGCGAGGGAAAGAGGGGAATATAGTTGTTACATTTTGTAAAAAGTTTATTAGGGCCATGCTTAAAGCTTTTACGTGCAGAACACTACAAAAGCTGGCATCCAACATATCCTACCTAAAACAACAGGAAGTTCACCATACGGTCTCAGTGCCTCCTTGATGTGATCGTTCCATGTGCTGTTACTTCAGTAACCTCCCATGTATCTTTCTACATTAGTTTCTACCCTTTGCAGATGGACTGTTGTTTCCTTCTGTGTTCCTTCCTAACCTATAGTCACAGTGACAGGATTTTGGTTCCTTACCCAAAGCACCAACATGCGATGTAAATAATATACTGCTGTGGTAAAGTGTTTCCCCTCCTTCCCTCCTGGCTGCCCAAACCAGCATGTAGCAAGATCTCCTCGCTTTCCTGAAATGGGCCAAGCTTCAGAAAACCCCGAGTGTGAAGCATCATAACTTCTGAGGCTCTCACTAGATGCACGAGTGAAGTCACAGACAAAGTGATGCAGCACCAGATTTTGAACAAACTGCCGAATGACTTAAAAGAACAAAAGCATGCAAAGTTCTACCTCCAGGTGGGTTGATTCTGACGACTGACTTTCCTCGCTGCTGCACAGTACCATGCTGATGATGAAGTACCAAGGATATCTAAAACAGCTTATGAAAACCTGATCTTTCAGCCCTGTGATTAATCATCTCTTGACTTCCATGCATACCCAGTTAGCAGCACTGTGGGAGGTCCTGGTAAGCATCTTTTTGTCTTCCCCCCCCCATTTGGTGATGAATGCTACAGAATTCTTTGATTTTGAGTGTATTTCTGCCTTGCAAGAAAAATGGTAACAAGAAGTTAAATCTCTCCTCCAGTGAAGAATCAGTCTTTCTGGGCATATTTAGAAGATCTGTTTTCTCTGTTACATCTTTCCTTTACAGACTACCTTTGTGCTCTAATAGGAAATAGTAAGGCTGCATGTCTCCTTGGGAACTTGCTCTTCAGAAAGGAAATTATATTTTACAGGCACGTGCTTTACTTCAGTTTTGCTGTGACAAAGTGGTGAAGCAGAGGCACTGGTCAACAGGCACTGGGACCACAAATCTAGTTTAGTGAAGAAGACACAGCAACTACCACTGCCTCTCACTTACGCTGATAGTCCTTTCAACTGCTGGGATCCCAGTGGTGGTGGAGATATAAGTGCTGTCAGAGGCAAGAGGTTTGTGGAAAGAGAGGAAGCAGAGAAGTATAGCACTTAGCACTGTGATATGGTAGCAGAGTAAGGTAATACTTTGGGGGAGCTATCTATTCAAGTGGGATATCCTAGGGGTCAACAGTCTCACGCAGCAAGGATGCAGGAGGATGAAGGGGGATGTGAAGAGGTCAAATTTCCCAATGACCTGCCAGACCAAGCAATGATAAGTCAACAGGGAATTACTAAAAACTCTTTTTGTCTGCTTCTGCAAACTCCCTCCCTCCTCCAGCAAGAGAAATGTGGCAGAAGTGCCAAAAATGGAAATCCTGAATCCAAGAGTGACCATCATCAGAGTATCTGCCATTCTTTTTGTGTAGGGAACGTGGACGCACTTGGAAATTAGAGTAGGAATCTAAATACAGTATTAACTGTGATCTACAGTACGTACAGCAGAATAACCTTTCAGAGGGTTCAATTTGAAGCATTATATAGGAAAACACAACTTAAAAAATATTACACTATCCATCCGAGAAAATTTGCACAATGATTTTAGTATTACCTTTATTTCTCAGAGCTCTTGCAACTAAGGTCAATGTAACTGTATAAAGGACAAAAATCTACAGAGACATGTTTTTGTCATGCTAACTGAGGTGATAGGATATTTTATGTATGTGTGTACAGAGCCACATTCAGATTGAATTCAAATGGTATACAGGAAACTAAAAGGCATATTAATCTTGTATATTTTAATTACTGCTTTACTGGCTCACATTGGCAATAATGTCTTAATAATTCAATAAGTCTCAATTCAGTAGTTCAGTCTTAAATCTTGGGCAGCTGGTGGAGATTTTAATAGAATTCAGCAATTTAGTCGATATATGAGAACTGAGATAAGCAAATTAAGATCTACCAGAGATCAGATATAAAATTAGAGACAGTATAATTTTTGATGGGCCAGCATGGGCCCATGACCTCAGCAGCTAGGGATTGTCATTTCTCTGTGAAATTAGATGAACAGATAATAAGGCAATTACCTTGTGAACTTTGAAATGATAAACAAACAGTAATGCTGCAGGACAGGCAAAGTAAGTTATTTCCAGCATCTGTAGAACCTGATGCAATTTATCTTTAAATTCCACATAAACTGTTTAAATCTGCATATATTAGTATAAATAAGAGTAACTAAGCCCAAGTATGTTTTTTCCTCCCAAAGGCACGCACATTTCGTAGTGACACAAGTATGAATAAGTAAATAAATTTATAATAGATTACCAATCACAAGTCAACCAAGCTATCTTATGATTTATGTATTGAATTCAGGTGGCCAAGTAATTAACTTTACCATATTTATCCTAGTGACATCTGAGATAAGATTCACCTTGTGTTTTCCTTAGCCTTCAATGAAATGACTGCTTTTCTTCAGCAGGAAATTAAGACTATTGGAAAGATCTGAACACTCTTGTACCAGTGGCTTTGTGAATATGAAGTCTGTCTGCCTTTTCTTTACCTTGGGTGCAAACGTGTGGTCAGCAGACTCATTCTGAGCTTGTCTCGCTGAAATCTAAGGCATGAGAATCATGCTCTCGTAAACCTGTGACTGACGGGACAGCTGGCAAAGTCTGTTGTTCCACCCTGAAGGGCGAGAGAAAGATGTTTAGCCACTGCAGCAAAGGACAAGGATAGGCAAGTAAACTTCATTTTATCCTGTGTTGATTTGAGTAATATGGACTTCACGCGCTTCTCGCTCTGTGCAGTGGGTAATTTTGATTGACATATTGCTGCCAGTTTTAGACACAATTTTATTGCAAGCAGAAGATGATTTTGGCTGTCTCTCTAGGCACGTGTGCATTTTCTCTGAGTATTTAGATGTCCCCTACTATAGGTGCATGTTTATATAACCTTCTTTAATGCGTTATACACGTACTTAATGAAATGTGATCTTTCGGTAGCTGCTTATGATAACTATTCCTCCAGACAGGCAGTAACACTTTTAGGTGATCACGATGATATTTGCTGTCTAGTTCACTCAACTCTGGAGTTACTGAAAAGGTGGAAAGAATCACATTACCAAAGAGGTAAAAGCGGTGTTATATAAAACCAGACCATAATCTATAACCCGATTTTAAAATACAAGAATAGTGATAGCAGGCCATTTCTTTGATTGGGAAAGGTGAGTAGGGACAGCATTGGAAGCAGAGGAAAAACCTTTATTTGCCTGTTCAAAAACTTATTCTCTCTCACATATTATGAGCAAAGTAAAACTGAAACTTAAAATACAGGCTGACCAAAACAGAATCTCCTCCGCTGAACCCCTGCAGACTTTGTGGAGCTGGACAATCTCAAACTTCATTAGTCTGTTTTTTCTCAAAGAAAACCAAAAATGAGGAGGGACAGCAAAGCTAACATCCAAGAGCTTAATTAGGGTATTTGCTCATTGTGCAGACCTTAGTCCCTTGGTGTCAGTAGGTTGATACAGATGTCAAAAAGTAGTACGGGAGTGAACTGGGCCCACAGTTTCTATAACTGATTTGGAATCTGTTTTAAGACTATGCACAGATGTAAATCAGGAATAATTCCTCACAAATACAGCTGTATGAATCCATGGATTCCAGTATTAGAGATCAAAATCTGATGTTTTCTGTGTGCTTCCACTTCACCAGAGAAGTCTTTGCATTTCCACGCTGCTTATTCTATCTGCCTTCCCCAGTCAGGAAAGCATTTATGGCCAAATTTACCTTTAGGCACATCTTTACCTTCAGAGTGGCTTTGCTGAATAGAAGCCCTGGTAACTGGAACCATATTAGGAAAAACCAAAGACTTGTGCAATTTTGGAGTGGGATCCAAAAACCCTGGTTCCTGGCCACACTGGGAATGTTATGGGTATCAGCTGTCAAGCTTCCGCCAAACAGTTTTTTAGGCTTCTTGAGTCAAAGAAACAAATTCTTTGCCTATTCTACCCCAAAGCACCAAGAAAAGAAGGAAAGCATGCTTACCCAGAATAGGGGCAAACTGTGCTGAGAAGGTCATGCCAGAGGCTCTGCCTGCATTAGCTGCTCACAGCAGGGCCAGATGCAAGATTTGGAGAAGCTGCAAAAAGTGCCAGTGGAGAAACACTGGGTGGGGTGGGGGCAGAATTTGGTCCCTCTGAAAGACAAAGATGAGAGAATGGAAAAAAGAAACCCACTTATTTTTCTTTCATTTAGCTTTCTAGTTATTTTACCTATAATTTTTATTCTGCCATGGCGCTGTACTCTCTGGACAGCAAACATTGTGAGGAATTGTTTAGATACAAATGAAGTATTTCCTATTCATTTTCTGAGATGGAACGCACTTATGGTAATGCTAGATCTTGTAAACTCTTTAAAAGAAACTTAATTTTGAGAGTAAACCAACAGCACCACCTTACTGGAAACCATATGATGTGTATACTGCTAAGGAGCTAAAAATATACAGTAGTTTAGGATATTCATCTTAACAATATTAACCTTTCCCTAGAGAGATGTTTCAGTCTGCTCCATCTGCCTATATCCATTTTTATCATACTTATCCCTGTTTCTAAATTATATTTGGCTCTCTTATTCAGTTTTTTTTTTATTCCCAGCCCTATATAATTTATCCATTCAGTTGCCTATGCAAAACTCCCATTTATGTGAAGAGCCCTGTATTACCATTTAGTTAGGGGCAATATCTCAGATTTATCCCATTACTTCATCATCTCAAGCTACAGTAGGGCGTCCCTATCTGCTTCAGAGCTTCAAAAGTAGCTTCCTTCTGTTCAATGGGAAAGTGTAATCCATGTATATGGGAACTTTGCTACATAATCTTGACATCTGACTGTGTTTCCATTAGCATTAAAATGCTCCTTTTATGGTACCATTCTGGGTTTATGACCACACAGATGATAATGACGATAAAGAAATAAGTATCACCCTAGTAAATGTTGCTTACCCAACAAGCATCTGTATGACACAGGAGCGTTTATATCAGTGACCAAAAAAAAAAAAAAAAAAGTTGCTTCAACACTTTTCACAAAGCCACATTTCCCTTGATCTGCAGCCAGACCAGGCTAAATAACTCTCAGCAGAATCTAGTCTTTGGTGCATGACTCCTGACCTTCGTCCTGTGCCGCTTCTTCCTTGACTTTGTCTCCCTTTTCTGACTTTCCTAACTCTGATGTGCTGAGTATGACTCAGCAACAGAATAATAGGTATTATAGTAGAGTCTCAAATAGTATTTCACAATGGATAGCTTCAGGTGTGAATTTACGGTGGAGACAAAAGGAATCTGTCACCTAGCTGGCCAGAAGGGAGGGAGGCTCAATCCACTGGTCACGGCCTTTATCTTCTCTTCATTTGAGAGAGAACCTTTTTCACTCTCTGAAGATTGCAGATGAAACTGCAGATGATGCAAATGAATGTAGCTCCAACACACCACATGGAGCTATGCCTGCTTATCCCAGCTGAGAATCTACCCCAGCACTTCATAAGCCAGTTGTCACCCCAGTTTTTCTTTCTTGCCCAGGTCTTGTTACAATCAGTGATGAAAGCCCAGCGAAGGAGGAGAGGAGAAGCTGTACAGCTTTGGTAGACACAAATACGGTCTTGACCAAGGAGTTTGCACATCTTATAAAACAGAATGCACGCTGTCTCAAAGTTCATAGGCAGACTACTTAACAAATGTACCCTGAGACTACTTGCCTCCAGGGCATTCAAACGTTCAGTGCTTGAGATACCACAGCAATGCACTGCATTTAAATGGAGGCCAGGGAAGTTACCACCAGAGGCAGGCTTGGATAGTGGTGGATTACCTTCAGGCAGAACAAGAAAGCTGGTCAAGCTGTTGCTGTTTCATCTGCCTGGCAACCAGGTCTGCGAG
This sequence comes from Ibidorhyncha struthersii, assembly GCA_013398815.1. Taxonomy (NCBI): domain Eukaryota; kingdom Metazoa; phylum Chordata; class Aves; order Charadriiformes; family Charadriidae; genus Ibidorhyncha; species Ibidorhyncha struthersii. The sequence goes on from VZSZ01007132.1 coordinate 346,703, forward strand.
GAAAGGAAGGGCGATGATAAACTCTAGAAACACTGGAGCCTTTTGCCAGCCAACTCCTCATCTGCCCAAAGAGTTTACAAGTGTCTATCTACAAAAACGGTTAAGCTTAGCAGCCTATTTCAATCAAAATTATTAGAGAATAGTTGTCTTGAAGATTTAGTATCTACAAGCTTCAAAGAAGAGGTCGTCAGGCAGAGGGCTTTCCTGTTGTCTCCGGTAAAAGGAAAACTGGAGCATAAAATCCTCTTCTCTATTGCATATATGCGCCACTCCATAGGGAAGTGATGCTAGTCACAGGAAAAACTCATGGTAAATCTTGCACCTTTTGGTGCTTGAGATTCTCATCCTGGGAACCAGATAAGCAGGAGACTGGGCATCTTCACCGCCCACTGATTTACTTTGTTTCCTACTTGAGCAAAGGTGGAAGTTTTTGCCTTCCCTTCCTGATTGCAGTGACGGCTGTTCCAATTAGCAACAGCCTGCTCTCATGTTCAGCAAATGCAACCTCCAGTTAAAGAAACGGGGTGAAAGCAATCTCAGGAACTGGACAACACTTTCACTGCCTGGCATCAGGCTTTTGCAAGGGGAGCAGTGTGAGCCGGGGGACCTGTGGGTGACAGGTAAAGGAGGACCACGGCTTTTTCTGAGGTGTGAAGGGGTTGTGTTATGCCCATGTGGAGGAGATACAAATCTACTCGGGGACAAGATGTATTTTCTCACAAAAGTGGGATGAATGCAGCTAAGAGCAGGTATACATTTTACTCTTTGGTGCCTGAAGTCTGCACTCCTCAAGGCTTCTGCCCCCACAGGATCAGGGGCTGAAAGCTGTTTTCTGCTGTTCACAGCTGGGATTTGATATACTGCTTTTTCTGGTGACTCAGTTCATTGGTTTGTTGTTGATTTTATTTTATTTTTTTCCCTAATGAGGTAGGCATTTTCCCACCTTGAATGAGGCTGGAATGATCCTGTGATGAGCTGGGGTGCAGTACTGAAAGGAAGAAGAAAAACCTCACAGACGCCAAGAGCACATCTGTATATACAAATTGAACATTGCTCTGATTACAAGATAAGGAACAGAAGAAAAGCTACTTATTTTTTTAAATCTATAATATTGATTGGATGATCATAATTATAGATTGGTGCTGCAGCAACTGAGACTCCACAAAGTATTGTAATCGCAGATAAAGGAATACAACAGGCATTTGAAATACTGTCCTAACAAGTAAGTCATACTATAGCAGCTGGCCTTTATTACTTCAAACATTTTTCTTTTATAGAGCTAAAAATAAAACAAGAAACAAAGGAGAATAAACAACAGATTAAAATACCTTTATCATACACATACCAGGCTTAGCAGAAGGTAGTTGCAGAACTGAAATAACATTGGATCAAATGTTCCCCTCTGCTTCTGCATGGCAACAGCATAAGCTCCCTGCCAGGCTCTGAAGCTCCCCACCCAGAGCAGACACTGAACATCAGCAGACACTGCGGCTCCACTTGATATGTGCTGTAGAGGACTGAGGGATGTTCCGGAGGGCAAAGGAACACTTCGTGGATGTAATTCTTGGACTTTGCTTTATCTCCTGGAAACAGGGCAAGCTGTTATTTCGACATTTTTATGGGGAAATCTAATTCTACTTTCATGTGAGCAAGAGGAATTAAAAAAAAAAAAAAAAGCAAATTACTGTATCAGCACACTTGGAAGTCCCACTTCCCCTTTTGGGGATACCTTTAATGGAAAAGCTTGGGGATTTTCAGTCATGTCATTTTGTCAAGAAGAGCAGGAAAAAAACAGAACACAGTAAGTGCCCAGACTTTCAATGACTGATGACCTGTACCAGCTGAGCTGATGTCTGGTTCCACATCCAAAAATTTTTCATAAAAATTATCTTTATTTTTGTGGAGGCAGTCCCACAAATTCCTCATAAAACTAAGGTTAACTGGTTCTTATTTTAAATTGAAGTTAGCTAATGAAAGAGAGGCATTTCTCATCTTAGGCACAGTGGCCGACTGGATTATTTTTTTTTCCCTTCTGGTTTGGAGAACTGTATGGTAAAAACTTGCAGCAGGCAGGTGACAGGCTGCCTTGCACCACACACTTGGCTGATATGGCATAAGGCTGTCAGTTTCTCTAACCTCAAAGGAGCAAGATCAGCTCTCAAAATAGGAAGAAAAAGGAGTATTGGCATTGTTTACACTGTATATTTCTACTCCTAATCAGACATATATGGAAAGAAGCTATGGAATATAAATGACTACCAAAACCAAATTTAAATAATCATGGTAAAGCCACTATATTTCCTAATAATTAGGAATTATGTATTGCTGTGTATAAGTTTATAGTTGCCTTCTTCCTGATGGCGTATATAGCATTGGCCTGAAATTTTGAAGTGGAATGAAGCAGGATATGATTTCTTCCTGTGAAGGTAACTTTCAAATTGAAAGATATCCTTGCCTTATTTTGGTAAGAAAAGTCGATGTCTAAAATTTTCATCCCCCAAGACTACTTCAGGATGGATCAACTGAAATATCTGTGTTAAGTTAAATATCTGTTAAGTTCAATCCTTTCTTTTGATGTCAGCCCTATGAGAAATAAAGGAAAACTTCAAAAATATGAATTATTTTTTATTTTTAAGTGAAAAATTTTCTTTAGGGTGTGTTAATCCCCCTTTACTTTCCTAGTATGGAAACTTGTTACCTAGGTAAATGTCCAAAAAGCCCGTTTGAGAAGTTTGAAACTTTTAAAGAAACAAAGCCTGTCTCCAGAACACTTTTTATGACCAATAGGAATCCTCCAGTGGGATGTGAAAATTAAAGCTGCACAAAACTGAAGATGCTCTCAAATTCTGTTCCAACATGAGTGTTTCTAAAGCAGTCTTTATGACATTTAAATGATATTTATGTAAAAAGCATCATGTATTCTTGCTGAAGGTGGAAATAGAGTCCATCTGTATTAAGGCCTCCCTATTACCCTAGATCTATGATAAAAAGTCTTGTTAAAATCAGCAAGAATTCACTAAATCTAGAGCATATTCATGAGGGTGGTAGAAATAGATGTGTAGTTGTTTTGCTGACTGGGAGCTTTTCAGGGATTGCTTTAAAGCACTCCATTAGCGTTGCCTCACATGCTTCCAAAGTAGGTTGGTGTTGGTGTTGGAAAAATTAGCTCAGTCTTGAGAGATGAAAGAAGAGTTGTCTGTTACGACAGTTCTTTCAACTGGAAAAGAGGGAGGAGAGATGGGTTATGCCAGCTCTGTGTCCTTGATGAGAGCTGCAGACAGACCATCAGCAACTGATGACACAGTCATACAAGTGTTGATTCTTAGAGACCTCTGGAGGTTGTCTACTTCAACCACTGCTAAAGCACTGTCTACTTCAACCACGGAAAGCATGTGTCTCCAACACTGGAGGAGATTTTAGCTGTGGTTTTATGTAGCCAAGTAAGTAAATCCTCCAAAAATTGCCATCGTCTCCAAAAATAACTTATTCCAGTGGTGCACTACTCTCCTAGTGAAGAAAATTTTCCTGTTGTGCAGTCTGAACCTTTTAAGCTGCAGGTTTTGTCCATTTGACCTTGTTTTATACCATCTGCCATTGTTGAGAAGAGATTGGTTTCGTTGTCTTTTAACTCTTTCAGGCAGTTGTAGGCTATTATCAAATTACCCCTTTGTCTTACCTTCATCAGACTATGTCCACGTGTGTTAGCACACAGCTTCCAAGGAGCAGCTCTAGGACCCAGCCATCTTGACAGAAACCTACTGGACTCTCTCCAGTTTCTCAGCATCCTTCTTGAACTGGGAGGCCCAAAACAGGACACAATATTCCAGCTGCAGTCTCAACAGCAATGAGAGCAAACCTTCACCTCTTGTAGCCCAGCACCAGTTTCCTGTATTGACAATGACAGCAGAGAGATGGCTCACTTTTGACCTAGTGTCCACTGCAACCTGCAGATCGTTTTTAGCAGGGTTGCTCCTCAGCCAGTTGTCTTCCAGCTGTGCTGACACATGGGGTCACCTCATCCCCAGTGCAATACTTTGTGCTTTTTGGTGAGCTTCCTGAGGCTCCTGTTGGCTCAGTCCCCAGGTTTCTCAAGGTCTTTCTGGAATGAACCTCCTTATAGATCTGCTGTGGGTGTGCTCTGTTGCTATCAAATCTACTGATGAAAATACTGAAGTAAATACGCCCTATCGCTTACCTGTGGCATACTCTGCTTCTTAACCATCAGCTCAGCATCAAACTATTGATTGATTTTTTTTTTTAATTATTTTTTCCTCCTTTGAACTTTTTGGGGTGCAGCCAATTTACAATCTAGGTTTAATATCAGAGTCAGTTAAAATACTGCCTGTGTATTGTCTTTGTAGCACAATAGTGATGTCAATGGTATCAGATGTTTTAAATCACACAATATTCAAATCTGAAGACTAACTGGAGTAGTTTTGAGTGCAGGTGTATAATCATTCAGTTCCACTGTTTTCCCCAGTTTTTAATCCTATGTTAAGACAGTTTATAACTGAAATAGTATTGATTAAAATTACTGTAGTTAAGCTTCTTCAAGTGTGCTTGTTTTCAGATACCTGTCCAGATGTCTTCTGGGACTGCAGTGATGAGGCTGGCAGTGAATGAAGCATTTCTTACTGATTTTAAACAATATGAACAGGCAAGGAGAGTTAGCAAGCATAAGATACCTTTCAGAGATAAAAAACTCAGATTATCCTCTGTTCCACTTCTGCCAGAATGTTGAACTGGGCTATTTCCCCCTCTTTAATTTAATATTGTTACAGAGTTCAAATTTTTACATCAAGTAGGATTCTGATGTCACATTTAATATCATTCTTTGCCAGTAACACTCGGAGGTCTCAAAGCTAATGGCTCTAAATTTTTCCTCATATTAACTACACTTTTCAAAAAAGCTAACTATGAACTCCAGAAAGAGTTGTATTTGTCATATTTGGCATCAACACAAACATTGTTCAAAGAAATCATGTATCCACATTTCCATTTTTTTCTGTATTTCTACCTGTCCTTAAAAAATTGCAATCTATTAGTATAAAAGTAACTTTTATGAGCCTAAAGATAGTCATTTAGATCACAAGAAACGCTTCCAGTGGGATAGTGTTATTTCTTCTAAAGTATAGTGTTGTTCTGAAATGAACCTATATTAAAGTTGTGGCTTTTCTCACTATATCTCTTGCAGCGTACTTTCAGACTCCCATCTGCTAATTTGAGTGACACAAATACACTTTTACCGTGCTTTATTCCTGTTTGCCCTGCAGAGGTACCACTGCTGAGAGACGCTTTGATTTCTTTTTCTTGTACTTTATCAACAGAATTGTTTGTTGAGAACCATTCACAGAACATATCAAAGGCAAGAGAGAGGATAACTGTCATGGAAAGCACAATCAGAGACCTTGAGGCTATGCAGGAATACCTAAGGATGAGATTTGGCAAAAAATATTTATGACTAATGAGTATTCTTGAAAAAGAACCCAGCAGGATTATGAAGAATTGAATAAGGAAAGGAGCAAGGAGAGATTATTTGCAAACCAAACAAGTCTGCAATGCATTTATGGAGTTATACTAAACAGAGCTAGTCAAAGAACAGAATGTCTGTGCTATAGAAAACGGCAGAATGTATCAGAATTTAATTTCTTCCCAGATCAGGATGAGAAATTTAAACAGTGCAATCCATAGTGAAAATGTCTTGTGAGTAAATGTGCATTTGACCTTTGTGTGTGGCTAAAAAAAACCTGTTCCAACTGTATCACGATGCTGTGATAACTTTTTGTCAGCATTTTATAATACTACTACGTGACACACATCTAAATGTCATTGACTTGGCATCTTTCAGTAGAAAACTACTTCCATGGAAGTTGTTTAATCAGCTCACAGATGAAATAGTGCACTATAAATGTTTTCAGTTTCTTTACATCCTTCTCTACATGGTGAGTGCTTGTCTCATCAAAATCAGGAAACTTAATCTCTTATCAGTATTGGTGCCCTCTTTGCCTTTCCCCACCCGCTTCACCTTAGCATCCTGCTTTACCCTCACAAATGATTCAAAGGAGAATGAGGAAATATTAGGCTCCTGGAGTAAAACTTTCAAAGAGTGGTCATTTAGTAAAAATGCATCAAGAATTCCTTTTAAGGACACTTGTAGACCTGAACTATTCCCAGAGGAAGAAAGTCTTTTCTATTTAGTTTTTAAGTGACTTTCTATTTTAACATAAAGCTGGCCGTTAAGAATGGACATCCAAAGAAGAACTTGGCTGCTGTAGGTCTATTCTGCCAGCGAGCTCGTCACTGCGGATGCATGCTTCCAGGCACTGGTAGGAACTTGTGATAAAAATTAAATCCTCCAGCTCCTGAAGGCTCAGAAAAACAGTGAGATTGGAGGCTTCAGGGATGTACTTCCCTTGATTCAAACCCAGAAGTAATTAGTAAAAGAAAGATTTTATTCTTATAGCAAGGAGAAAGGACTATTGGTTTTAAACTTGCCACAACACTTTATGTTTCTTGATAAGTTAAAAGAGCTCGCTCTCTTCAAACAAGGCCTGGAGGTTCGTGACTGCTTTACTGGTGAGGGTTCACATTAACATTTCTGCTGACGTTCCTGATGCCTGGTTCAAGGAGACATTGGGCTTGATTTGGAAACCTTTTCTGCCACAGGTTTCCTGGAATCATAAATATTAATGAAGTCAATATTTCATATTATTTTCTAGCCACAAAACTTCTGGAAAATATTTGTTATGAAGCAGCGTCTAAAGTGAGTAGAAAGTTGAATGCTGTGCTAGATGGGATAATAACAGAGGTAGCATCAAAGATGATATTTTCTGTGGAGTCTGATTGTTCGTGTCTGTTTTTTCATAAGCAATCGGGCTAAAGGTCTTGCCTGTAGCATTTAAGTGATACTAAGCTATGTGGAGAGTTTACCTTAACAGTATCTCATCAGTATTCAACAGAGCTTTGTGTTTAGGATGTTTTCATTAGAAAATGATGTTATGGAGATCGGGAGTCTTTTTCAAACATAGAAATTTCATCTGTTAAATTAGGATCCTAATATTACTGTGTGAATTTGGGAAAATAGCAGTAATACTTGATTATATTCTATTATGCTAGAGCTGGTCTGGTTTTTGTTTTTAACCATGAGGTAACTGAGAAGTGGAACAATTTCCCAAAGGTTGTTGTAGACGGCCCATAACTGCAAGTTGCCATTCCAAGATTGTATGGGGTTTTCTTTTTTTTCCCCAGAAAAGATGTTGTCTGGTCAGGAAATGAATTAATTCAGGGAATTCCTCTGGCCTGCATTGCACAGTGTGGCTATTGGATCATAGCCAGTTACTTTTGGTCTTACAACCTATTAATTTCCAGTGTACTAGATGAACCTATACAATTGGCAGTATGCCCAGGCCTCCCAAAAAGTTCCCTGGTGACTTTGAAATGTGTTGTATGGCAGTAATGCCCAATTTCTCTCACGTGTAGTTGCAGCGCTCATAGTGCCAGCACTCATGAAATACTTAAAAATCCTTGGATTGAATGATTGTGTGTTCTTGTAATTAGGGGAGTGGTGTAACTTAGTTGTGAGTGATACAACTTAGTTATGTGGAGTTATCAGTAGACTGAAAGCTGGTGGGGGATAGGGCACCTTGCTAATGGTTACCTCATTTCTCAGTCTCAAGACTAAACTGGAATTATAATCACCTTTCACTCATGTTGGCTCTGTAACGCAAGTGTGAGCGAAGTGGCCATCCAGCTTTTATGCTCCGGGCTCAAGTAAGGTGATAATGAAATTGTAAAATGTCTTCTCTGGTTTGCCTTGCTATTGGTGTCTGAAACGCAGATTATTCCCATGAAAAAAGAAGTGAAAGAAGACCATTTCTTTTAAAGGAGTGATAATAGCATTTTAGGGTGAGACAGTGGAAAGATTAAACCCTGTGTTGTCAAGTTCGCTTGTCTAAAACAAGATACTGAAATGCGTGTCTTTATGTACATATAGACAAGTAAATAAATAGCCTAGTGTTCAAAAGTGCTGAGCACATTCAGAAGTAATTGAACTCAGTGGGATTACAAGTGCTTGCTGCCTGCATTACTATTTTAATATCTGTCTTAAAGACTTTAGGAAAATTTAGGATCGGGCTTTTATGCCATCCAAATGTAAACTGTCTTTGTCACGCTGCAATCGCATCCCCAGTGGTCTTCCATCAGCCCAGCCACAGAAGTCACAACAGGTATTGTTGTGCTGTAGTCCTGGGAGGAGTCATCTTCCCTTCATCCTGAGAAGACAGTGTCCTGTCCTCTCAAATATTTATGTCTCAATCTCAAATATTTGTCAGGCTTTCTGGGACAAGTTGATTTTATAAATGTGAATTGCATTAAGCTGCGTACAAGGTGATTGCTCTGCCCCGTCTCTACAATTAAAGCTGCTCTTAAGGCCCAAACAGGATATGCGGGTTTCTCCATGCTCTGCTGAATTTCACAAACCAATAGTTTCACCCATCTTTTGTGCTCTACTGTGCTTGCAGGCAAAACTGGGCTAACACTGATTTTTGGTGATTTTTTTTTCTGGTATTTCAATAGAACAGTACTTTTAATAACATGTGGAGACCTAGGTTGCAGCACACATTGTGTAGGCCCATCTCAGCGGATCAGGAGGAACGTGGGTTTGTTGGTACAGCTGTCGTGGGTCACCTGAATGCACTGTTAGGGAGATAAGCCCCAAACAGCCTGATAGCAACCCAAGGGGTGCCAGGCTTAGGACGAGGAAACCTTTGATGGGAGAGGAGATGGGAGACCTGCGTGGGAAGACCAAGTGAGACACAGAGTACTTTAATTTTTGCACATTGACATCTCAGTTCTCAGTGTGACAGCTCCCGTCTGAGGTTGCAAGCCACTGCACTAGCCAGATGAAACGTAACTTCTGTTTTTGATTTTACTGTTTCCTCTATTCTCACACAAGTTGGGAAAAAAACCCAAAACAACAAATCCCTACAAGATTTAGCTAAGCTTTTCAAACTTGGAACTCACAGCTTCATGTAATTTTAAATGATATTTCAAGGAATTGTTTCTTCCTGGACAAAGTGGTGCAACTTCTCAACCCGATGCTGGAGTGTTTGTTGGCAGACCTCAGTTTGCTGCATTTCAGCCAACATCAATAACAAAAAAGCAATGAATTGCACGCTGGACAAGACTTCACTGTTTCTAAAGCAGTTTGAGGCACAGAAACATATGCAAGTGCATACAAATGCACATGTAATCCCCACACCCTTACAGATAACTGGATATTGCCGTGTTATTTTTCATGCCACATTTTGACTGCTTGTTCTATTTCAGTCATAAGAGGCTTGGGGTATGGGACTTAGTGCCTGTTAAAACTAATTACCCTTACCATTATCATCAATTAACCCCGATTAATGTCAGACAGAAATGCAAAAATGTCAAACCATTTTCTACGATTCAGTACAGATGAGTTCAGGGGAACTGGTAATGACATCTTCAGGCTGTGCACGAGAAACTCAGGCTACCAATAAAAGTAAAAGCTTTCTTCTAGGTTATATATACACATCACTTGGCCTTTTCCCCCATAGGTAATGCTTGTGGAGGCCAAGCGATTGGTGCTTTCTGTCACCAGGTCACCCAGCTCTTAAGAGAGGAGGGGACGTGGGTTAGGGGATGCAGTGGGCAATGTTCTCCAGCGTGACAGGATTGGCAGCTTTCCTACCAGCCTGACACAGAGGATGTACTACAGGCACTGCCCTGGTCACTTGGCTAATTTCTCTCTGTCTTTTAGTATTATCGACTAATTTTCCCAGCACAAGGCAGTTTGCTGTAGAATGCTGATTTTGTCGATCTTATAAATATTTAGTGTATAATGAAACAAACTTTACTGAGGCTTTTCAGGTTTTGAATTCTGCTCTTCCAGACCTGATTTTTGCTTTTTGCTTTGGGCCATGGGAGCCTTGCTGAGTAAGGATTAAGCCTTCTGCTTTGTGTCAGTGTCCTTGTCCTAGTCCGTTCCTCATCCTAGTAAATGAAAGGAAGCCCAAATCTGTTGCAAGTTTCTGTGTGCACGGTGAGTACCTCCTGAAAGAAGGCAATGGCTCACAGGTCAGGGGAGCTCTGCATCAGGAATAAGATCAGTTCAGAGCAGCTGGAGTTGCTCTTTAAAATAAAAATGAAGAAAAAATATTAAAAAGAGGGGGAAACAGATTCTGTCAAAGAGAGTTGCTTCCCCAACTTGTTTAAAAACATAAATTAAGTAGCTCACTCAACAATAGGTATTATGGCATTAGTGTGTATAGTTTTGCATATATGCTTTTAATACATATCTTTGCTGTTAAACTAAGAATGGGGAATAGAGTCACTTCTACTAAATTAACATTATGATATTTATTATAGTAGTTATAAGCAATAGCATAAGTGATTAGTACACTTGTTGTCGACTCATGAATGCCAAGACTCATGCAAGCTCTAAAGTCCTGGCTGGGGCTCTAGGGACAGTGGATCTAAGAAAGGGCTTTGCTCACATTTTCTGCAACATTTCCTAAATCAGTGGCTTTACCCTGGCTGCAGTATGTAGCTTGGAAACCTAGGGCAGAGCTGTGAATTATGGGGATAAAGCTCTGTTCAAAATATCCTCTGATGTGCCTGCCAGTATAGCTCCTCTGCATTGTCCAGCATCACTCATCACTTTCTGATCCTTTTCATTGACATCACCTGCATCAGGATTTGGAAAGCTTTCAGGGATGATTATTGCATGTGTGCAAGTCAAAGATGATTGGTTTTCGCTACTCTGTTAGGATGTAGCATGATAGTTACAACAAATACTGTGATAACTAGGTCTCTTTTGTTATTTGAGCAGATTTAGCTCTTAATAGAGGGTTACAAACCTCCTTAATCTTTCACTTTTTTTGCAATGTAGCAATGAACATCAGCAATTAAAAAATTAGTATTTTTCTAATTTCAGAAAGTGTCATATGAAATATAAACTCAACTTTTTGCTGTACCTTGGTTTTCTACTTTAAGAACAGAACCTGTTTCAGTACACAGCAATACAAAAAAAGGACCGCTAGTTATGCTATGAAAGATTATCATAAAAGAGAATAATATACAGATCTTTGAGGTATATATGTAATAATACTTCATTTCTTTCTACGCTACAAAGAGCCCCTGTTACAATGTTTTACGCCATAGCTGTGACACTGCTAAATGGCATTAGGCTTTAGGGAGCATGTGTGTGATCTACTGGTCAAAGCACAGGACTGAGAAAGGGGAAATTTACATGGTAGGTCCGTGTTTGTTGTGGTGTCTGAATAATACTATCTGATCAACCCAAAGGCAGTTCAGTTATATACAATGGTATCTCAGCCATACATCATGGCTTTCCTGTCTAAAAAAGATGGACTAGGAACAAAAATCATTATCTTATTGACCAAAACATTGTTTGGTCCTTAAGAAAGATCAGTAATATACGCTCCAGAGAAAGATGTAAGAATACTAATGCAAAGAGATTTTGAAATAATAATTTGGAATTTCCCCCTGGTGTTCTTTTTACCTCATATTAAGGCTAGTTTATGCAGTGGGGTACCAAAGCTTTAAATCCTTTCTGAATGTTGAGCTTTGTGAAGTATTTTGATGACTTCAGTTGAGAAGCACTATATAATCCAAAGTATTATTATTATTAATTGCTTTATTATACAGTACTCATAGGTGTTGAGAAATATAAATACTGGGGCATTTTTTTTCGCAGCCATAGGCCTAGCAGGGTTTGCACAAGCTGGAATGACAGGCTTGGAGTTTTTTTTATTTTTCTGAGTGTTGTTTGTAGAAATGCGTGTTTCAAGAATTTCACTTTTCAAGTTCTTACAGCATGAAAGAGATTTTCTCCTGTATCCCTGAGATAAGTGCAACTATCTCTTTCTCCCCACTAGAAAAGGAGAAAGTATGTGAAGTGAAGAGAGAGGCTAGCTTCATCTATTGCTACCATGGAGCTGTCTCTGGCCCTTCAAATGTATTTTTTTTAAACATTTTCTTGCTGTCTTGTGTTAACAGCAAGGATCCCACACTTGCATTTTGTCACGTTGCCCTACCTGAGCTTACGGATGAGTAAACTAATGTGGGAATGTCAAAATCTCAGACAAGCCCTGGTTCTGTACTGCACTGAGTTTTACTTGTCTCCTTGTGTAAGGTTAATTTTTTTTTACCCTTCAAAAGATAAATGGAAGTTTGCAAAAGTAGAACAAAGCATATACCTGCTAAGCCTCCGATATTTTATTAGGAGTCACAAAAATATGCATACCCTTCCTGTGATAAACAGCCTGTCCTGCTCTTGAATGTCAACTTTACCACTGACCCAGTGGGAGCGGCATGGTCCCGACCTTGGTTCCCCCCGCCACCCTCATCTGAATCCTACAAATCTGCACATTCTTATGAAAGATGCAATAGCCCTTTTGACTCTTCCCTTTCGCTTGCTTAACAGTTTGCTGAGAGCACCAAGAAATTATTTTTGCCTTCCACAACCCCTTCTTTTAATTCCTGAACGCCCTCGTGTATTTTTGTAGTATTCCTAATCTCTGTTGGCCTGCAAAGCAAGAGACTTGGGTTTAGGAAAAATAATCTTTTGTATGGTAAGGTGCGTAGCACGAGAAATGAGGGGCCAGGGCAGATGGTTGGAGGTCTGGATCTACTAAGGCTGAATTCTTCCTTGAATTCCTGCATACAAGGCCAGTGATGCTGTTAGTTTTGTCTTTATGATCTATACATTAAATAAACAGTGTACACCAATGCAGTTCACAGTAGTTTGGAAGTGATTGCCTTTCTTAGTAAGAAATGGTTAAAAAAATCAGTAGTTGCTTTTGTAATTTTTTGTTGTGCTTTATGCTTGTAAGCTTGTTCCTTGTTATCAAAGGCAAGTTCTTGATTCAAAGAGACTTATTGTAACTGTATGACCTAATTAGAGTCAAGCTTCTAATCATACATATTTCATAAATAAATTAAATGACTTTGCACATTCTTTTCTTCAACTTTTGGATATGTATCATGAGTCAAAAATGTAGAGAATGTACTATTGCAAATAAATTATTTTCCTTGCCAATAACAGTTTTGCAAACATTGGCATGGTGCTGTCTCTTTCGCTGCAAGCTAATGTCTCTCTTTATTAACCACGCCAAAAATTGGAATGTGGACGAGTGACATTTTCTTTATTTACACACAGTTTTAATGAACAAAAATGTAGCTTGTCATAATTTATATGATTTGCATGGTGTTAGTTCTGATTAGGTGCAGGGGGATGTATCAATGCTTTTATTAACATTAACTGCTGCACCATTGCTGCTATCAAGAAATTCTTAGAGTACAAATGAACACAAAAGGCCTTGGCTGCATCTCATCAAGTGAAGCAGATCATCTTTTCAGTCAGCACCTGGCCACAGTCTTCTGACCGAAGAACTCCCATGTTGTATATAGAGTGACTTCAGATGACTTGGCTGCTGAAAAATGTGATGTGAAGCTGTATGGCAACATTTTTTTCCAAAGTGACAGTAACTTCTCATTACAAATTCAAGAGTCTCTGATTCTTAGAAACTGTGGGCTTTTTGTCTTGTCAGCGCAAGGCCGTGAGCACTGCTGCCAGACCCACGCAGAAAACACGCCGAGATTGCCAGCGCAGAGAGATTTATCTACCCACAGTTTTGGCTAGCTATGGAAAAGCTGAGACAGTCTCAGGTATGTCGTTCAAAGAGAAATCCCAGAAGTAACTTCTTGATGCTGTGAGTAATGGGTTTTCATTTATGTTCATTATACTCATGTCATAACCTTTATGAGATCGACTTGATTTCCCCCCTTTGTCTTATTTACAAAGCTTCCCTTTCCTTCTATTTCTTCATTTGCTACTGTCTAAAAGGGCCTTGTAAAGACAAAAAAAAAAAAAAAAATCTGAGCACTATCAGCGTAACAAATTTCTCAGACTCGCCTGTCAAGGTCTGACATTAACTCCTTTCGCTTACGTGACAGCTGGCAGGTAGATCTCTCTTTGTTGTTCAAAAGGGAGATTGCTTTGTGTTTCTCCCCGGCCTTTCACTTTTATGCAAAATTCTCTTATTTCCTTTATGCTATTAATATTTTCTACGAATTTGATGGAAGCCATAAATTGCTCCTCTTTCATTTCCTTTTCATAAATCCCCTGATTCTTCGTTGTGTACTATAAATACCGTCTGACTGTTTCCAGTGCTCTACCCGGATATTTCAGCAAGCTGAAGAGCCAACTGAGGGCTGCCGCCTGCCAGTCAGATGCTGTAGAAGGATGTGTCCACGTGCACGGAGGCAAGATGAGAGACAGCCTGGCAGGGTCAAGTGTGCATGTTCACTTTGCCAAGTGTCAACTCCAATTACAGAATGCTACCTCCCAACATTTTAAAAAATGCAGCCCCTTCTGAAAGTGCACGGAGTACTTCTTAATTGCAGGAAAACTCTCTTTCTTTTAATTTTTTATAAAGTGAAGCATAAAAAATTTAAATGAAAACTTTTAAAGGGTATAGCTTGAAATGTAAGAAGGTTTGGACTGTTGCTGCAGCACATCTGACTCTAAACCCTAACCTGTAAATTGGCACAAGTTTTACTGTGCAGTAATTTAATCTCATTTCCATTATATATCTTCTTCTTAGACTCAACATGAGGTGATTATTCCTCTCTTGGTGTGGGCAACGTAGCTCTTGACTATTACAAACCACAGACTTTAATCAAACTCTGAAGTCATTAGACAGAGTCCAAGAAAGTGCTTCTAATGACTCTCGCTGATGCCAGTGGTCTTGGGACCCAGCTCGTTTTTTATAAATGGTACAGCCCTTTTCTATCCAGAAGTAGATAATATCCAAAGTTAAAAATGCGTTTGACAGCAAATACAAAATGGGAAGAAGGTTCTGGACACACAATGCCCTGGAGTCAGATTCACCAGGTTTAATTCAGTCTACTGAAATTAAATGTTTTTCTGTGCTATGTAATCTGCCACCAGACTATAAGCACTAAGCGAACCTCTACTGCAGAAGCCCCAGTGAACACGGTGTTTATAGCATCCCTTTGCAGTATGATTTCAAGTCCCTGTTTTGAATGGGGGATTTGTAGACCGTGCTGTAACCCTATAAGCACTAACGTTCAGGGTTTATCACTTGCCAGTGCACTTGTTCACAATGCCAGCTGGAGGAAGCGCTTTCTTTCCAGCCAGACTTGAGGCAAGCAGATGATCTGCACAGAATGTAGTTCCCTGTAAGCTTAATCTCCCTAACTTCTGCCTGTGATTTGTTCCTATTAGTTCAACTTGCTTCCCGATGAGCGGATTTCTGTGGCTCCTTCCTTAATTCTGCCCATGGGTTACAGGGAAGAGCCCGTGGGGATATTTGGAGATGACACTGCCTCTAAGCGGCAGAAGCCTGAGACGCCGCACTGCCTCGTGTTGAAATGCCCACGGGAGCCGAGCCTTGTGCCAGCAGTAAATGAGTTGCCTGAAGCTTCACCAGCGAGTCAGACCACCGCTTCTCCTAAGCAATTTTATGAACTTCTGTGCTAATCTAGTCAACTGAGGTTAAATGTCACAGTCAATGGAAAATCTGAGTGGAGATCGGCATTTACACAACCACTCTTCCCCGGCTTTCAAACACCTCCTCTGCACAAAACAGCAGGGTAACCAAGAGGGTTTGCTATCAAAGCCTACTCTGAAATACTTCTGAAGATTCTCTGATTAAGTGAAAATATGCCAAAGACTTGCTATGTATTTAGAAACTCAAAACTCCCACGTGCTTTTCTAAATGCATTTGCAAAACATGCATTACAAAATGAGTCACGGAGGTCTGCATTTTCAGGGGTGCTCAAGGGTTAAATGTGAAACCCATGGGAAATACAGGTGTTCAAATATTTGGAATGTAGGACTTTCCCTTTTCTGTTCTTATAATTACTTTGTCAAGCCCACCTGCCTCTCTCCCTTCTCTGGTGTGATTTATTTCACTGTGATGGAGAATTACAGATGCATACTAATATTCTGTGTTTTCTTCCTCCCAGTTCAGTTTTAACTAATAGATTGCTTACAAGTGTGTGAAACCCTGGCCGCCGGTCAGTGTATCATACCTAACTTCCTGATCGTTGCTGATGGCATACACTATCGTCATACACAAAGTAAGACTCCTAAGAGGTATTTTTAAAGCCATGCATGATGGCTGCAGTATCTTTCTGAATTTAGTATAGAAGAACTTCAAGTAATTGAGACTTCATCAAAGACAAGACCTAAAATGTTTAATTTTTATTTTTTAATTGCAGGCTAGTAGAAATCATTTTGGAAAAGGCTCAGATTAAAAAGGCCAGCAATAATCACTTCATTAAAGCTTCCAGTCCCAAGCTGGACATGATATCTTCTTACAATGTGTTTCCAATGTTTTCAAGAAAACAAAATAACACCTAGATCTCATGTCAAATTCTCTGTGTAGATAGAGTAAGTATTTTTACTGTAGTGAGCTGTCTGCTATAGCTTGGAACCCATCTACAAGCTCAGAAAAGACTGTCAAATCTCACTAAGAACAGGATTAGTTTAAATTAACAAAGGTGATCTTCATTTTCCCCACCACCCCTTTGCACTTCAGAAATTAAGGATAAAGGTGTCTTCACAATGAAAGGTCTTGTGTTTGGAAATGAGTATTTTTATGTGGAAGATTTTGTATAGCAAAAATTTCTCATGGAAATCACTATTCACAATACCTCACCAGAAATGGCAAAATTGGTCAACATCAAATATACTTTAGCTTTGTGTTTGAAGAGATGTCAAATATATCACCTAAGAGACACAGTGAGTAGCTTAATAAAAAATAATTCAGAGCGATATATTGAAAATAATGAAGCTCAACTGGTAACAGTAGTTCATCATATATTTGTTTCATATTGTTTTTTAGTCTGCACAAAAGATTCTGAATTTTTCAAGCTGAACAATCAAATGATAATGGAAAGCCTTTAAGAATGGGAAGTGGGATGAGAAACAATATTGCATATTTAGGTACATATTTAAGTCTGCAAAACTATTTCAAAGAAAGAGACCATTAAATTTTTGACAAAGTTGCCAGCGTGTTAAAGCTGAGATGCTGGAATATTTTTTGGTAGCTTGTAATAACAGGTATAAATTGTAAGCTCCATGGTTATAAACAACACATACGTGGATGTGTTGCATCTATTATACAGTATATAACTCTCCTCTGCACTTCTGCATGTGGATACATGAAACATTTTGGATTTTGTAACTGTAAAAAGCTGTTTGCCATTTAAAGTCGGTATCACTAAGCCTTAACCAGCCAGATTATGACTCTTCAATCCACATTAATAATTCAGTGTGAAATATCTTTGTGACACTTGTAGCCCTGTCAGAGATCGAAAGTGTTTGTATTTTCTGGATATGTTACATTAAAAGCAAAAAGTATTAGTGTGCTGCATGCATTTACAAATTCTAGTCATGGTGGACGTGCTACGATATGAAACCTATAATTTTAAACCCAGCCCTGCTTTATCGTTCATTTTGATTTCTGTGTGCAGTACTGATTTGTAACAGGCATCTCATGATAAAACCGCCCTGTCTGGGCAGGTGATATGGGTGAGGACAAGTGGTAAAACCTGAATCCCAAACCATGCTTACTTCTGGTCTCCATACGGGGTATGAGGTTCTTCAAACACATTGGGTGTGGTCCCTCTTGTTAAAATAACTTTTGGTTTTGTGTTTCCTTCAGTCTTCCTCACATCTCCATCCAGCGTCCCCTGCCTGGCTCTTAGGGTGAAAAGGGGTGCGTGCAAATGTCTTTCCGCTGAAATCTGTTTTAACCAGAATGACTTAATGAGAGATGGCCTAGCTACTGTTTGTCAAACTCGGCATGTCATATTTGCAACACAATCAGCCTCCTGAAAGCAGAGGCTTATGTGATCAAGTCTTCCTTTGAACTTCTGGATTCTCGTTAGCAACACAAAGCTTTGTCATGCTGTTGCAATAAATCGTATTTTAATAACTGTTAAACCCTTTGAACATAAAGTTTAATAGTAACACTTGCAGGAATTAAATACTTATATCAAGTGTTGGTGCTTATGACCTAAACCTGTTAGATGCTCACCACCTGCTACCTAAGGTGAGGACTGGAGGTTGCCTTGGAACAGAGACTGATTGCGTCAAACACTGAACAAATGCATTCGGTAATAGTAGAAAAAAGGGTTTCTGTCCCAGAGTTTGCAATTTAAAAACACAGGCCTGAAGAGGAGTGTGGAAACAGGGCAGAATACGTGAGCTGTACCATTGAGAGATTCCTTTCCTATCTCATGTTGACTGCTTTTTTTTTAGGGGATGGGGCTCTGTCTCAGGATTCACCATTGGCGGGCAAGGACTAGCCAAATTTAAAGACAACTAGAAGAGAAGGTGTGCTGCAAATAGACTGAAGGAGGAAGGGGAGTAGCACACACAGACCAAAGCTACAAAGAAATGGTGAGCGTTAGTGGAACGGGAGGGCAAAAAGGGCAGGGAACTGAGAGGTGACCTGACCTGCTGGCTGCATGGCTAGTCCCACCAAATCACCATGGTACCTGTGTTTCCACTGAAGCTTCTTGCTCTTCTGGCTCAAGAATCTTATCAACCTGCTGATCTGTTGGGGTTTTTTTTTTCAGAAATTTTGGCCCTCATGGGGGAAGGATTAAGCAGTGTGGCTGTACGCCACATGGCTGTACAGTCTTGGAATTGGTTGACCACAATGGGGTGGAGGATGGTTTATAGGGTTATGAATCTGCCAGGGTGTGTCTTTCCCACTGTACCCTGCAGTGGTATGAGGGGTTGCTTCCCTGTCTGCCCGTACGTTCCCTTCCTAAAATGCTTCTCTTCAGCTATCAAGGTGGCACTAAGCGCCTAATGGGTGCCATTAGTCACAGCCCTAAAAGCGTCAGGGGACACACAGTGAGCCAGCAAGCAGGGACAGCTGTTTGTGTCTCAGTGATCCTTCTGCTAATAAGTTATTTAAAAGCAAATCCCGAGTCCAAGTGAAGCCCATGGCAACGCTCTTGCCAACCTACTTCAGAGCTGGAGTTAGTTCTTTGAGTGCTGAAGCATCTTCTGTGATTTGAATTGATAGCCTCCTTCCACTTAGGCCACCGAAACTGTATTTTCATGCTTGCTTCTGCTACAATTGGAGTATAATTGCTGAGGGTTTGTGTATGTAAAGGACTTCTTTTTTTCTTTGAGTGGAAGATCACCACAGACTGACATTCTAAACAGTTCACAACGATCAGCCCTAATTCTGACAATAAATACGGCCAGTTTTATTACTAAAGAAAACAATCCATTTGCAAAACAGAATGTGAGTCATCAGTGAAAAAATAACCAGGGTTTTTCTTTTGTGTATTTTTTTTTTTTTAATGCGCACAGGTATAAACTAGAAGTCGGAATCTTGACTTTTGCCATACATGCCCTAGCAGCTTTTTGTAAGTGGTAGGCTCGCAGGGCTGTGTAAGAAATGGATTTCTTGTAACTAATTGTAAACATGTGGTGAGTTAGATAAAGTTTCCTTATAGTCAATAAATGTTTACAGTCAGTAAACAGCTGCATTAGAGTTTCTGATGCTGCACATCTTTCCAGATCAACCAGTTAACTAATCAGAGACTGGAGCAGCGTGTGCACACATCAGGATGTGTCTGTAATGAGCAAAATAGTATTTATTTTCTTGTTCCATGACACAACATGAAAAAGAATATAGCACAGTGAAAACTCATTTTGTGTATGACCAAATGAGAAGGGTTATGTCACACCTAAACGTGTAGCAAGTGCAATCTGGGCTGCAAAGAGCTAGTAATGCTTTTCCTGAAATACAACCACAAAGGCAAGGCTGTGCCTGTGTGGACCTCTGTGCAACCCTTTAATGGCTGTAGCATTCATTTCCACTAATGCTTTCACTGTCAGTGGAGGGTCGGAGCAGAACCCAGCTTTCCGCTGGCAAAATTTCTGCCCGAGAGCAAAACCTCTCCATCCCAAGCCCTTTCTTGTCGTGTTTACATACACTGCATTATATTGGTTCTTAAAATTCGGCATGCTTCATGTTACGTAATTCCAAACTGCTTAACCCTTTAATATAGTATCTGATCATGTCTATAAGCTCTGATTCAGAGTTATCATTGATTTATACCTAAGGCTACTACAAGGAAGGGATAACCTCTCCTGCTCATACAGTAGACCAGTGACAGAGTTAAAGCCCGAGCTCATGGCTTTCTACAGCCTTAGTCTACATATTTTATACCAGCCTTGTCAGTAAAGCTTTGTTCAAGGGAGAGACTGTAAGATGTGTCTTGGGATAGTCACGCAGTGGTAAAGCAAGTTGGGTGTGACAGGGTTCAGAACTGCAAGTTTACGGTGACTGCACTTGATGTGATGTGCAATGCTTTTCTACCATAGCTGTCAATTGCTGTCATAGTTATAAAAGGCATGATTCTTACTGGAGACCAGTCGCATAATGGCGAGTAACCACAAATAAGAGGACTGGGGTGACTGGGCTAGGTGACCTGCAGAGGTCCCTCTCATAGAATCATATAATCATTTAGGTTGGAAAATACCTTTAAGATCATTGAGTCCAACTGCTTACCTGACACTGCCAAGTCCACCTCTAAATGGTGTCCCTAAGTGCCACATCCACACAACTTTTAATTACCTCTAGGGATGGTGACTCAGCCGCTTCCCTGGGCAGCCTGTTTCAGTGCTTGACAACCCTTTCAGTGAAAAATATTTCCTACTCTCTAACCTAAACTTCACCTGGTGCAACCTGAGGCTATTTCTTCTCATCCTATCACTTGCTATTTGGGAGGAGAGACCAACCCCCACCTTGCTACAACCTCCTTTCAGGTGGTTGTAGAGAGCAATAAGATCTCCCCTGAGCCTTCTTTTCTCCAGGCTAAACAACTCCACTTCCCTCAGCCACTCCTCATAAGACTTTTTTTGCTAGACTTCTCAATCTCAACTATTTTATAACTCTTTTTTAAATAATTTGGGCAATATGAATAACCCATTGCTTGGTTTAATAAGCCAGACAGGTGGGGTATAATTGTTATCCTTTACCAGGATCACTTTTTCTGAATATTTGCAACTGGTAGAGATCCTGTGCACATTCAGTGCTCTTCAGTTGGTTTGTATGTAGGTAGGATGTACTAGAAATACAGTCACAACTTGTGCTGGAGGGGGCAGAGAAAGGTTTTGCGATCCTTGCTCCTGCCCCAGAACAACCTTTTCTTGTTTGCCAAGCTATCTGAGAGCTGGTACTAACAGTCAAACATTAATTACTTACAAATATTTTGCTGATCATCGGAATTAATTATTATAGAACCACAGAGGTTGGAAGGGACCCCTGGAAGTGTCCTGTCCAACCTCCTTCTCAAAGCATGTTCAGCTGGAGGAGGTTGCTCAGGGCCACGTCCCAGTGGATTCTGAATCTCTCTAAGGATGGAGACTCCACCACAGCCTCTCTGAGCAATTCGCTCCAGTGTTTTACCACTCTCATGGGACGTATTTGTTTTTAAACTTATACATAGCCAGAATTTCCCTTGCTCCCGCATGTCCATTGTCTTTGGTCCTTCGATCAAGCACCATCTTCTCTATATCCTACCATCACGTAGTTGTATTATGATGATGGTTTATTATTTGCATTGAAATAGACCCTCATGAACCAACACTGTGGTCCCATTGCTCTGCTACAGAGCTGCAAGAGGACAGCACAACCCCTTTACAGAGAAGCATATCAGTTTTTGAGTTGTTTGCAAAGTATTTGTGCAGGGGCTATTTCTTCTTGTTTCTTATAGTGCTTTCAAATAGTTACTAGAGAGAAAAAAAAAGAAGCATTGTCACAGTGCAGAGAAGGGATTAAAAAAATCCCTTTCTTATTTTGTAACATCTTCCAAGGAATAGCAGTGTTATACATTAACATTTACTAATCAAGAAATCCACTAACTAGATTATCTGGATTACTTGGAAAGAACAAGTTAAATTGCTCTGTTTCTGCTACTGAACCTTCATTAAGGAAGGAACCGCAAAACTGTGCATTTGTGTGCATGGGTGGGGGGTTAATGCATGCAATTTGTGTGCCCAGTGCATGTGCACAGTGATCCTCTTGCTAACAGCATTTTATCACTTTACAGTTCTGTGAACATGACCCTCTAGGCAATACCTGCTCGCCATTGGATATCATTTAATTAATGTGTTTACATGGACTGATCCCCTGGCTTTACTTTATAACCAGAGAAGAGGAAAAGTTACTTTAGAACTAAGAATCTGCAATGTGCAGATGGAAAAGTTTGGGTTTCCTGTGGAAATTCCACGAAATCTCCAGCCTTCACCTCACAAATAGAGGCAGCAGCAAAACCTAGTTCGTTTTTACAAGTTATGCCAGTTTTCAAACACAAAAACTTCTATTCTGACATGGAGTGACCTTAATGCCTCTTGTTATTTAGAAGATTCTGGTCGGCCTTTATGATGGATGTAAGCCGTGTACTGGAAACTGGTAGCTCCCCAGCGATCAGTGATCATCCCCAGATTACATGCAATGTGCAAACACAGCACATTCACAATTAGTACTACCTCCACATGTGTGTTGCTTCCAAAGGGCTAATATTCCCAAACCAGGAGAAAAAAGACAAAAAAAAAAAAAGGGAAATCGATTGTGAGGAAACATTTTTATATAAAAATGTGAATGGGGATTAAATGTTTAGAATGAATTTATTGTAAGATGAGAAATCTGCATTGTGTCATCAAGAAAAAGGACTGTTTTGGTGGGGAAAACTAGTCTTCGTTCAATAAGAAAGTGAAAACTATTTGACATACACAATAGATGAAAATGGTGCAGGAACTATACATAGCGATCGATATAAATAAATTGCTCTGGAAATTGGTAACAAGAAACTAGAAATATGAGGGAAAATCCATGGCAGGTATTTTCTACATATACTTGCATTAAAAAAAAAAAAAAGACAGAGGGATGGGATAGGCCTTTTTAAATTGCAATGTATAAATTATTAAAGTAAAAAAAGTTATTTGGTGCAGGGTTCTGTTCTTTTTTTAAAAAGTGACTTCAGTTGACAAGCTAAAAACATTCCTCCACTTGATGGCAACTGTTCTTTTTGACAGCCTTGTTTTGTTCAGCTGGAAGGAAATGAATAAGGAATAGTTCACTTGGTAATCAGTTTTGCTAAGATCATCAGCTAGGCCAAAAATGTATTTTGGAATGTGCTATACCTGCTAAGTATATCCCTCAGAACTGTTAAGGGAAGGAAGATCCAGGTCTCCTTCTCCTGTGCAAATCAAAACTAGTTTGGGATTCAAGTTTCCAGCTGAGGTCCCTTGATAGTCCTCAAAGTGCTACATTCACACACAAGACCATCGGGCTTAATGAGAACTGCACTGAAGCTGTCTTCCTGAGTAATTTGCGTAATATAATGAGCCCCTGTTAGTTAAAGTTTATGATGAAGTTATGGTATATGTACTTAGTTCCTTGAGAGGTGCAGACTACGTCCCACTGGTATCTATGGGGTGAGACACAAACTTTCAGGTGAACGTGCAGGCAGAATTTCTCTGGATGTGCAGACAATGTGAAGCTGTTCCTGATGTAGCATCGGAGACTAGTCTGTAATTTTTTAATAGTTGTGAAACCGCATTCTCCATGTGAAAAACACGAAACAAATCCCTTTCCCCAAAAAGCATTTTCAGGTTTGTGTGCAACTCCTACTATTTCCTGAATATGTTAAATCTTTGAACTAAATTGTCGATTACAGTGAAGATGTCACCTTTGGATTTTCGCATTTCCCTCCTCCTCTTTTTCTTTCCCCCTTGCTTTTGGCCCCATCAAGAGAAATTACAAAAGCTCTTGATTACTGTACTGAAAGTATTTTAAAATCCTGTGTTCTGTAAAGAGCAGGGCAAATAAAACCTGGCTTTGTACAGATTTGTGCCCTTTTATTCCAGCTCCCCCTCTCTCACAGAGAGAGACCTGCTAGCACAGACCCACTCGGCAGGGAGCGGCATACCCAGTGGCTGTTCCCAAACCTCAGCTACACAGGTTGCCTGACGGCTGTCAAACAAAACATACAGTGATTCGATGACTGAAATGCGCCACTTTTCATTTTGCCACCTCCATTAGTTCCCCCACTTTTCCTTCAGTGGGGAAACCAATTGAGGCTCCTCTACTCTATCTAACCACTGACGTTTGTTAAACTTAGAAGCTTTCTAGCCATCTTCCCCACATGATTAAACTGGCAAGCTAGTTCAAGAATTAATTACTGATGGAAGTAAGAAATGCTTTCTTCTCTGCAAAGCCCTCATTTCCTTAAAACTGAGGCTAAAAATGCAAGTATTCCGAAGGCAGGAGATGAGGCAGTGAGGTACTTACTTGTCCACATTAAATTCTGATGACTCTTTGAAATTTTAGGTTACTTCATGTGTGGGCCTCAGAGCAAAAGCATGGGTGTAACTTGGGACATTTATAATGTTTACATAATACAGGCTAGTTGTTGGGGGGGATATTATTTTAAATGGAAACATGTTTATATTGATATATTCCACCAAAGTGAAGCGGTTGATTTTGTAGATGATATGACAGTGTCCTTGTATTTCTCCTGGTTTTGGCATCTGGGGAAAAAGAAACAGGCTGTAAGCAAAATGCAGAGAGACGCAGTATTGGTAATGATGTGAACAGCAAAATATTAAGACCAGTCCTGCAGAAGAGGACTACATCCAGGAATGACAAACAGTATTATATACCTGCCACAATCATGAGTGGTCAAGGACAAACATTCTTACAGCATCACAGAAATATTCCTCAGTCTCGGAACCAGGGCTGTGTTCTTAAACTGGGGAAAACCTCCTAATGTATAAAGTAGGGAGCATATCAGCATTTTATTTCGTGTCAGACTAATTTTTTTAATTTTCTACATGGCTTTTATTCAGTATCTCTTTATAAGTGAAAATTTTTACGGTTCAGTTTGGGCTGAAGTTTGTTCTTTGAAGTTTCCTAGTTCAGTGATGACCAACTGATGCCCATTAGCAGCAGTGGAAGAGGCATCATATAGAAGAAACGAGGAAAGTTTGAGCTTTGAATTTGAAAACTTCAGGGAAAAGAGATTTCCATGAGCTATCCCTCTTTTAAACCACGTGCCGCTATAGCCGGGCTGTGGGCAGCAGCACGCTTGTTTCCGTAAACCCAAACCTGATATCCTTGTGCTGCAGGGAACTTTGTGTTGGTCTGGGGCTACTGGATGTTGGACTGGGACTACTGGGGGTCGGTGGGATTTCGGCACGTGGCCACACTGGAGCCTAAGCCCGGGTGAGGAGCGTGGGCAGGAGATGGTGAGGTGCCCGCTCGGATCCGTGCCAGGCCCGGCGCACCGGGCCCCTTTCGGACCACCCCACCGGTGGAGCTCCGCTCTCCCCCCGCCCGGGCCAGGCCCAGCTCACGGCCGCCGCCGCCTCCCTCTTCTATCCCCGACCGGTGCCGGCTCTTCCCGGCTCCAGCCCCGGGCCTCTCCGCCGCTCCCTGTGCAGGGCGGGCAGGCGGCGGCTGCCGGGGGCGGGAGGCGGGAGGAGCGAGGGGCGG
>VZSZ01007132.1:372808-411353 GCA_013398815.1 Ibidorhyncha struthersii
CACCTCCCTCTCTCCCCCTCTCTCCCTCTCCCTTCTCCCTCTCCCCTGTTTGTGGTTAGGCAAGTATTTGTAAAGTACTTTTGTGGGTTATATAGATTCATCCCCCCGCAGCATTAAATGTTGCTTGCACATACTACTTCAAATTTAACTGCGCTGGATATACTACAGTAATTTACTTTACTTAAAGAGGTATCAATGTCTGTGATATTAGCACTTCAAAATACTTAGGGGAAAAAAAGCAGTAGAGAGCAAGAGTAAATACCATCAGTTTGGCTGTTACTTAGGCCACTCTTTCTGTTAAGAGTTTCATATTACTGCTCCTTTTTGTAATTTCTTTGAATTCTGGTGATCGAATGCGAGAGCGGGCTTTCTCACACACAGGTGTTTAGGAAAGAACGAAGTTACACTTTGCCTCTAGGGGGATGTGGAAAAAACAGCAATTTGAGGAACTTTAAGATTCAGTAAGTTAATTTCACAGTCTGGTATTAGTCATAGCAGCTGCATCAGTAAAAGTTTGATAACAAGAAACTGCTTGTCCTGAATTCAGGCCAAGATTCTGAAAAGTGAGTGTTTTGTAACTGAAGCATTGTTTAAACATTTAAGCAGATGACTTTTCAAAACTCCTGAGAATCAGGCTTGTTTCTCGTGAGGCTCCCCAGTTTTGAAATAAAGCGTATCTGCTAATAAATGATGTCTGGTGGACCAGGCTGGGTTCCCAAAAGGAGGTCACATAGATATTTAGAATATTTCCAGCAAAAGATAAACAAAAACAAATACAGGGTATAAAACAGAATTCATCATAATATTAGCTAATTGAAATCCCATAATAGTCTACAGTAAGGTAACCTAGGTTGCAGATTCCTTCTGCCCTTTCTTTTTCCCCTTCAGAATTTGAACGCATTATTACAAATCATCATCCATTTATCTTGAAAGCTTGTCACCTCCGTGAGGAAGATCAGTGTCCTTAACTGATCGTTATACTTACCTGTGGTGTCCTGGCTGGGATTCTTGTCTGAAGAACAGGAACATCTCTCCTCTTGTCAAGAACTTATGCCTTCAAGTGATGCCAGGAGTGCCGAATGAAATGTGTCCAGGGGCAGATTCCTAGGCCAACTGTCCCCTGCCTTACACATCTGTTTGTCTCAGAGCTGACTAGTTTAGTTGGACTAGTCCACTGACAGAGGGAGCAGTGTGGATGATAAGCATGTTGCTTTTACTTATTCCTTGGTCTCCTTTTATTTAGCCACATAGCTGTATCCCCACACACTGAAGGTCTTAACACGCTGATGCTGATGTTATAAAATGGATTTTAAAGCTCTGAGTCTTTGTTGCCTTGCTGAAATAAGGTGAAGGAAAGGTGGGTGATGTACATACAGGTTAGCAGCAGCAATCGTAAGTAAAGGGGCCTTCTCCAAGTGACTTACAAAAAATTAGTGGGGCTTTCAGGCTTTTAGCTACTTGAGCATTTTCAGAGACCTGCCAAAACATGCAGGTTGGGGGATAAGTTTTACATCTCTTTTGGCCTTGGATCAGCTTTATGGGCAAGTCCTGTTTATACAAACACTGATTCACTAAGGAACCTGTAGCTGTTCATGGGGCTGATCTCTGCTGGATGTCTTCCTACTGCACAAAGTCGCTGCAATTTAATTCCTTCTAGTAAATAGCAATCTTAACTAGTTCTAGTAGGTAAAAAGAGAATGATCTCTATTTTTAGGTAGTTAACAGTAACATCTTGCTCTGCCTGTTTACTTGGGGCATGCCTCAAAGATCTTTCCATCTTTAAAGTTGGATAAATACCCAGATTTTACTGCTCACTTCTTATGTGAACAGAATCTTTGGAGACCCTGTCTAGATATCCGTGAATTAAGCCTAATGCTCAGTTTTGGAAGTGTCATCATCTTGTGAGTGGCATGTGATAATAATTGTATATCAATGTGTTCTCTTCTTCCTGATTGCTGATAACTGGTGGCATCCACTAAGGGAAGGTAGAAACCTTTTCTGTGTCATAAACCTCCGCCTGTATGGTGCCCGTGCTTCTGTTGTAGCTCTAGTATGAGTAGTTGCACAAGTGCCTGTTGGGAAGAAGGTACAACAGATGTGTGTAGGGAACATCAGCTGCTGAAGGACACACTATAAAACCAGGATTTTTCAAAGGTGGTCTACCTGTGATCCTATCAAAGTCTGTGGGAGTTTCACTCTTGGCTCCATCAGAAGGGAAGTTAGGCTCGTACTGAGTGTGTTGGGGATTTCCCCTTCAGGTTTTGTGAAGGGATAAAAGTAACTACTCTGCTTCCTTGAATCAGCAGGAGTCTGTCTGTTTTGGCACAGAAGCCTTAAGTTTTACCTTTTAGCCAAGGTTTATCTTCACTTTTGTAATTCAGGAGCTCTTAGCTGATGGCTACAACAGACCCTTCTAAAAATATACGTGGAGTCTGTGAAACAGATCCCTGTTTCACAGGCAGCAGCCTATGCGCAGTATGTGACCTTGACTTTAATCTTGTGAGCAGAGTACCCTTATCTGCAGTGTAGGATTGTAAATTACACTTTAGAAATGGATAAAGAAATCGGCGGGAGTTTATACCTTCTGTTGTTAAGTAATGGGGATGAATATGCTTCTGCGATGTTTATCATAGCAGAGAAAATATCAGCTTCAGTGTGTATCGTGGTTTTAAAAAAGAAAAAGCTGACATGTGATTTGCAATGCAGCATTTAATCCCAAGATACCTTTCCAGTTTCAGTTGCGTGCCACTATTTTCCTCTAAGATAGCTGTGTCCATTTAAGTGGGAGCTTTCCAAGAGCGATAAGCAGTGGATACTCATCCCCCAAATAAAAACCAGCGTGTATTAGCAATCACGTATTCTTTAAGGGCTGCTGACTGGAGATAGGCATTAACTGAGGTGAGATAAACTGTCCCATTTAATGTCAAATCGGTCACTGTCCTGTACTTAAAAAAACAGTCATGTGACAAATCATGTGTTACCTTAGTAATATGAACATTTGTGATATGTGCGATTACGTACAATTAGCAATAATAATGCAGCTTGCCTGTTAAACAAAAAGGAAAGGCAAACTAAGCTTTGAGTAACAGAATTGGCCTTTGTTTCTTTGAAACTTAAATGATGTCTCATGAAGTAGTCACCTGTACAAGAGCTTATTCTGTTGTTCAGTTAAGGGTGAGATGGGTACTGGATCTGACCTTAGAGAAAAATAAGATTTTTTTACTCATATTGCCAGTAATTATTTGCACGGAGAGTTTTCCTGTAAGTGGGAGAACGGGAAAAACAGGTCTTCTCCGTGCATTTCAGTTAGTCCTTAGTGGCTCGATTAGCAAAGGTCAGCTGTCCCCAGAGAACACAAAAGCCTATCTGTTTTGTCACGTTTTTGGTAATCTGGTGTTTTGGCTGAATTTCAGAAGTAGGAAATGGGTTCTGGTGTGTCAGCTCAGAATAATTTTGTTGATAGGTAGCTGATGCTCACATTTTATGAAACTTGTGAAGATGAGTGTACTGTGAGCCTGTAGAGTTGTGCTCACCTCTTCATGGCAAATGTAGGTGTGACCTCAGTTTCTCTACTGCTGTGCCAGTTTGCTTGCCTTGTCAAACCAGAAATTCTACCAGCCTTGTATATGAGGTTTTTTATTTTTCTTTTTTTAAAAAATATTTGTGGTAATTTTTTAATCCTAAAATAATAGGATTTTTTTTTAATATATATCCAGAGGTTTTTTGTTTTGTTTTGTTTTAAAGACCATTCTGTTTGATCTGGTAGCTGTCTTCTACTTCTGCTTGTGCTTACATTATTTCTGCTGACTTCCTAATTATTAATAATTTTTACCCATGGATGAATCTGTTCTTTCTAATCTCTTTTTTCTTTTTCTTGAAGACTAAGTGACTGTATGTGTTCAGGAAAACCTTTTACAGTTAGCTTCTTTAAGCAATGCTGTTCTTTTAGTGAGTTAGCAATATGCAAGTCTTATCATGCTGTTTAAAAACTAGTTTGATAATGAGGGATAAGTTTAATTCATTGTTGTCTAAAGTCTACACTGAACCAGAAGCAAGGCATGTGCCATTTCATGGTCAGATGCAATACTTAATTGTGAGATCCCTGAAGCCCACCCACTCATTGCTGGCCAGAACTAAACTAGGCAGCTACAGTCCTGGGGGAGACAGCATCTCGTGGAAAGGTAAAATGATTTCACCCGTGTGCTGAGATTGGCATATGTTATGTTAATCCAGCACTTGCTTCTCCTGCCCAAAGGCAGCAAAAGAATGTGTAGGGGAGACTGCTTTTGTTGTTTCATTTGGGAGATTCTAGGTAGCTAGAAGAGCTGCTAATGATGTTGGAGAGTAAGTCTCACTGAGTTACCTCATCTCTAGCTCATCCTGAACAGAGAAGACATCTTCTAAAACTCTTGTTTTGGTGTCTAAAGCTGAGAGCTCCTTCTCCTACCACTGTGCAAGGCTTGTTTGCTCTCTCTTCAGCAGCTGAGAGATCTCCGGCTGGTAACCTGCTTCTGTACTCTGTAGCCCCTCTGTCAAAACGTGATTTGATTTTTTGAAACACATTGGGTTTTTTATTTGCGGGGAAAAGAAAGCAAAAGAAATTTTATATATTGAAGGAGGCTGCTGGTGGACAGTTTGAAATGCTAGAAGATGTCTGGGAAGATGCATCTAGTGGCTGGAGAAGGTATCATAAAAAGAAGCTGTGGTGTGGAAGTGTGACTGCACAACTACGTGACAATTGTTTTGTAAAAACTGATGTACATGCTGATGTAAAGCCTTAATACTTCTTGTTGATTTCAAGTCAGCAGTAGTTATCTAAACAAGCTGTTATCTAAAGAACTGATGTCAAAGAGGAAGCGTGTGTGGAACAAAAGTGGATTTGGTACCAAGTGCAGTAACAGCAACTGTGTGTTAGTTTCAGATGTTTTCCTCTGTCTATGCAGAAATAACAGGTACTATTAAGGAATTTCTTACCTTGCATTTCAGGGTTCAGAAGGCTATTGGTGATCTGCTCTGTGCAGGACTGATCTTTCAATTGATTACCCAGAGCTGGGTGGTCTTTTGCTCTTTGTGATGGACATAGCTCATAGTGAAGAGAAGTCAATGATCTTATTGTAATATTTCAGCACTGAATAAAGTTTTAGTTACTTTAAAGTTTAGTTAAAGGAAAAAATTCCCTCAAAGAAATGGGTAATGTCTTCTTTTTCTGAATTGTATTACTCAGACTCAGTTTTAACTTCACATTTGGTGTTGTTATATATATATATAGATATATAAGATGTTGATATATATAAAGATGTTCACTGCAACATTACACGGACTCTGTAATCACCTATGCCACGTACTACAAGACATTTGAAACTCTGTCTGAAACAGAGAAATGTTGAGCAAAAGAGTGAAGTACCAAACCCTATAAACCTGATACAGCTGACATGAATTTTTACGTGTATTTTAGAAATAAATAGTCGATCATTTAGGACTAGACTCTTTACAACAGGAAATAATCATATATAGACATTAGATTTTTTTTACATCAACATGTAAAGATTAAAAAAAAATATTAGATTTGGAAAGATACTTATGGAACTCCATAGATGCTTCAGGGTATCAGCCACCCATTTAAAAAAATTGCACTTTTAATTAAAAGATATGTTATCTTTAAAATTAATGTCAGTACAAGATGTATATTAGTGTATGAAAGTATTAAAACAGGGAAATGTTTTATTTAGAAAAGCACAAGATACTTTCTTATCTCTTACTCAAAAATTGGAAATGCACCAAAATCTTGTTCCTACAGAATCCCGCATCAGTGTTGCATCCTTCCTTCCTTCTGTTGCCTTTTCTTCCTCTTAGATTCTCCTGTTTGTCCTCCTCTCTTGTTACAAGGTTGCTGTATGTGAGATATGTATTGATTTCTTCCCAGCGTATTTCTGTATATTTCTGTATGACGTCTATGTGATTTCTTTTGTTTTTTTTTTAACAATATGAAATGTAAGGTTTTAATTAAAGCACGTATGTAAGGTTTCAGACAGATCAGACGGATCTGATCTGCTGCTGGTGTCCCTGCACTTGTACTGGAATTTCCTATGCAAAATCAGAACCTGGCACGTGAAGCTCTTGAAATTTCCATTATATGTTACAGTAGCAATTCCCATATCTGAGCTGGTCACCGGAATTCAAGGGTACTCTAAGTCTAAGGACAAAAAGCCAAACGGAGAGGTGAGAGGTCAGTTTTTGCTGATCAACTTGAATCATTGCACTGTTGGTATCAGAGAGATGCTGCAGAGACATCGCTTGAGTGTGAAAAGACTGTCATTGAATTCAGGAAGACCATACTGCAGAGTGCATAGTAAAAAGCACTGATATGAGACGTTGATAAATGGGTAGACAGCACAGTATATTTGCAGAGCAGGAGACTAGTGGGGTGCTTAACTCTGAGATGGTATTTAGAAAGTAGGATGCTGAGCTCTCAAATGTCTCAGGCTTTTTATAACAGGTTGTCTTGGCCCAAGCCTCAGGATATACAATGCAGATGTTTTTGTTTATGTAACACTAAAATACTTGTAAGGTGTTGTTTTTTTTTATTTTTATAGCTCACTGAACTCAGAAACTTAAAAATGGAACTAAAAGAAAATTATTCTTATTAATAGGTCAGCTTATAGAATCATAGAATCATAGAATGGTTTGGGTTGGAAGGGACCTTAAAGATCATCTAGTTCAAACCACACTGCCATGGGCAGGAACACCTCCCACCAGACCAGGTTGCTCAAAGCCCCATCCAGCCTGGCCTTGAACACTTCCAGGGATGGGGCCTCCACGACTTCTCTGGGCAACCTGTTCCA
The DNA here is from genome assembly GCA_013398815.1 of Ibidorhyncha struthersii. NCBI lineage: Eukaryota > Metazoa > Chordata > Aves > Charadriiformes > Charadriidae > Ibidorhyncha > Ibidorhyncha struthersii. Next base: position 379,651 of record VZSZ01007132.1, read on the forward strand.
GTGTCTCACTACCCTCACAGTGATCTAATCTAAATTTACCCTCTTCCAGTTTGAAGCCATTACCCCATGTCTTATCACTACATGCCCTTGTAAAATGTCCCTCTCCAGCTTTCTCATAGGCCCCCTTCAGATACTGGAAGGCCACTATAAGGTCTCCCCAGAGCCTTCTCTTCTCCAGGCTGAACAATCCCAACTCTCTCAGCCTGTCCTCATAGGAGAGGTGCTCCAGCCCTCTGATCATCTTCATGGCCGTCCTCTGGACCCACTCCAACAGGTCCATATCCTTCTTGTGCTGAGGACTCCAAAGCTGGACACAGTACTCCAGGTGTGGTCTTACCAGCACAGAGTAGAGGCCAAGATTCACCTCCCTTGAGCTGCTGGTCATGCTTGTTTTCATGCAGCCCAGGATTTGGTTGGTCTTCTGGGCTGCAAGTACACATTGCTGGGTCATGCTGAGCTTTTCCTCAATCAACACCCCCAAGTCCTTCTCCTCAGGGCTGTCCTCAATCCATTGTCTGCCCAGCCTGTATTTGTGCTTGGGATTGCCTCAACCCAGGTGCAGGACCTTGCATTTGGCCTTGTTGAATTTCATAAGGTTGGCATGGGCCCACCTCTCAAGCCTGTCCAGGTCCCTCTGGATGGCATCCCTCCCCTCCAGCGTGTTGACCGCGCCACACAGCTTGGTGTTGTTGGCAAACTTGCTGAGGGCGCATTCAATCCCACTGTCCATGTATCTCCAATTTAGAGACCGGGATGTCGTGCAGGACAGTGTCAAATGCTTCGCATAGTTCCAGATAGATGACGTCAGTTGCTCTCCTATTATCCACCAACGCTGTAACCTGTCATAGAAGGTCACCAAATTTGTCGGGCATGACTTACCCTTGGTGAAGCCATGTTGGCTGTTACCAGTCACCTCATCATTTTCCAGGTGCCTTAGAGTTTCCAGGAGGATCTGCTCCATGATCTTGCCGGGCACAGAGGTGAGACTGACTGGCCTGCGGTTCCTTGGGTCTTCCCTTTTTCACTTTTTGAAAATGAGGGTTATGTTTCCCCTTTTCCAGTCAGTGGGAAATTCACCAGACTGCGATGACTTTTCAAATATAATGGAAAGTGGCTTAGAGGTATGCAAGGATGTGATCTTCTGGTGACGTGTTTAGCTGGGAAACAATGATTACACCACTAAGCTTACTCCTTCTGGTAATATGCAGAATAATGCCCTACATTAAAATCTGGAAAGATGACAGGAAGCTCATTTGAACAAATAGTCATTAATTAAATTAATGTTGTGTGAATTAATTTCATTAATGCACAATTAAACACCAAATATCATTGTTCGTACCCCTTTGCAAACTTACGAACAGGTCAGGTAAAGTTACACAGTCATCAGAAAGTTTGTCCTATAATTTCTTCCCGAGGAAGAAATTGAAGCCCAGGATTTCTCACATTTTTATGTTCATGCCACATGGTGCATTAAATGTGTCATAATTCAGTAATTTGGAATGGATGGTATTAGTAGGGGGTACACATGTATGTTGCCTTTCTTTAACAAAAAGGACTTTGTATTGCTGTTGAGTAAAATACACTGTTCATCTGCTGAGCTATTCATTTCCCAAGTAATTTATTAAGGAGTGTAACTTACTAAGTAACTTACGAAACGTGACTGGGAGTCCATTTTTATTATTTGTATATCTGCCTATAATTTCTTTCAATGTAAACAATTAGAATTGTTGCAAAACAAAATGTTACTCAGCTGCTCTGGCAGTATGCAACTTTTTAAAAATCGGTCATCGTCTTTGATTCATCTCACGCTGGGAAAATACTCGTTACAGATTTAATCAGTTTAGGAGTGTGTAAGTCCAGTGCGCAGAATGGGAGACTCTTCTTAATACCCTGTCTTATCTCAGTTGTGATGGACAATTTGCTTTGATAATGCATGTTGCCTTCTCGTGAGACAGGATAAAAGCAGCTAAATAAAAGTGGTTAACTAGCAAGAAGTCCCTGCCTGATGGACTGAATGGAGTAAAATTAAAGACGGCATGAAAAAGGAGCCTTTGCCAGATGCAAACATGATACTTTCCCCTCTGCGCATAAGCTCGCTAGTGTTGCGTAGCTGGGAAGCTGACTGAATTGATGTTCAGACAAAACTGTAGCTGGATTATTGCACTCCATTGTTACTTGATCATAGAGTTTGTGTTCACAAACAGATGAAACATTTGATTAATGGATAACAGCTTTTAAATGCTTTCCCTTAAGAATGCGAATGTCTGAGAAGTAACATATCATGGAAGGTGGTTATGAAATATAGCAATATGATAATAATCGTCTTCTTATCACCTTAGCATAGACGTTTAGTGACGGGTACAATGCTGTCGAGACAGCCTAATAATACAAATGCAGGATGACTGGTTGCCCTTCTAAAAAGAAGGTAATTTAATACTACTACAAGTGAAGAAAAACATATACCATTTAAATTCATTAGCAGTGAATTGGAAGACTTGCAATACGTAAGGAATAAACTGAAAACCATGTAAGATATGTTTTGTGTAATAGGACATTATATGCAAGAGACATTAAAAATGCAAAAATAACCTTTGAGGGATGGCTGAAAAGGTGTATTTTGAAGATAAAATAAAGAAATAAAGAGAACAACACATCTGAACTGCACTGCAGCTGACTTTCCTTGTTTCCTGGGAGAGAGCAGCCCCTGGGAGTGGGACTCACAAACTCCTTTCCATTCTGTTGTTTACAACTATTTCTGATTTGACTGAGGCATATACCCATGCCATGTTTTTTCCATTAATGAAATTAAGCCCTCTGTTTTAAGGATTGAAGGATTGAAGCAGAAATAGAGAAGGAAGGGAGAAAAACTATGACAGTTTTTTTTTTTTTCGGTTCATAACAACAATTTAGGATATGATACTGTAAAATATTTTCCTTGAGAAGGGTTGTTTATGAGTGGTAATTTCCACTTCAGTTGCATTCATAAAAGCCACTCAGTGTCTCTAAAATACCCAGCTGAAGGAAGAAGATGGGTGTGAGTTAAGGGGAAAGGAGACAGATGTCTGCGGACAAAAAGTAAGCTTCTTTAACATTTCTTTTCATACCACAAAAAGCCATTTCAACAGTAACTTTCATAGCTCATTATCAAGGTTAGTTTTAAACTTTCTGTCTCCTGTTTCTTTAGAGGCCTGGGGTTTCTTGGTTGGAAAACTGAATTTAAAGTGATCTTTGGGTGATAAACTACTGCTTGAGTAGAAATCAGACTTCCGGGATTGAGGAAGGAAGTAATGATGATTTTGTTAGCTGCCTTATGTTCAGGCTCAGTGAAGCTCATCTGCAGAGCACAGAAAGCGTCAGTCACCGCACCACAGGGCTGTGGAACCAGGGCTGCCTGTTAGCGTGCGCTGTCATGGCCCCAGCTTCATCCAGCCTGCTAGGAGAGATCTGGGGACAGAAGACAAAGCCTTCTCATGGCGCTGTGGGAACCCTCCTTGAGATGTAAGCTGTACAAAAACAAACCGTCCCTCCACCTTCTGTTTTTCAGTATCAACTTGCCCAAAGGGTGGGTCTAGGGGCAAAGCCATCTATTTCTGCCTTTTATAACTCACCCTCTTCGTTATCCTTAGAAGCCTGTAATAGTATAAGGTTGAGTACTTTGTGAATGATGAAAAAGTGTAAATCCTAGTGAGTTATACCAAATTTTTTTTTACGCAGTTTCCTTTCCATCTGGTGTTTTTCAAGGGTTGGGAGAAATCTTCCTCTCCCTGCCCCCCAAATGTCAAATTTAAAACCACCTGCTTTCACTGGAATATTTATATTCTAATTACCTCTAATGAAAGGCAGAGCCAGCTTTTTAGCTCATGGGAGCCGAAGCTACCCATTTAAAAAAAATTATGAAAACCTCCGTTCCTTTAAATGTGTGGACTGTTGCAGAGTTTAGAGAGTGTAATGCTTGTTTGGAGGCACTAGGTTGATTCTCTGAGCTTTGCATCACTGAGCGTGACAGCTCCTGAGAGATTAAATAGCTGTTACCATCAGAACTTTAATCAGTTTTTCTTCCATTTCTGCAAGTACAGAGAAGGATGGGTGTGCTTGTAAAGTGTCATGAAGATTACGCTGCAACGCTTCCTGGATAAACTTCAGTGCCACTGAAGTGGGGGAAACAGTACCAAATAATCTCATGACAGCTGTCATGTTTCCAAAAGTGCCTGATCAAATCATCAAATCTTCAAATCTGAATGCTAGATACATTGTGGGTACATCCAACATCTACTGTCAGTCACTTCTGCTTCTGATTCCTTCCATGCTCATAGCTGAAATGTGATTACCTACTGAACTGATCAGATGGCAGTTAATTTACAATGATGTCCTTCAGGTTTTGTATTTCAATACTACATGTAAAACTATTTATAATGAGTGGGTATTAGGAAGTTAGGGGGAAAACCTGCCTTTGGCTAGTTCTAACCTCTTCAGATGTCTCCTAAGTTACATGTTTATAGGACTTACTGTGGCTTTAAAAATTACTAAGTTCTTAGATTGTCCTGAAAGAGCATGAGAATTTTTCAAATGAGCAAACCTGATATTTATAATATAGTTATAAAGAGCGTCCAGACATGAGAGGGGAGAATGGAAGGGAGCTCTCTTGTTTATTCCTTTAGGACAACAGATTGAGTTTTATACTTTTTTTTTTTTTTTTAAATAACCTGTCTACCTGAATTGTGGTCTTCCTAGTCACTCTGCATCTCCATTTTTTTGGGCTGTAGATTGAATTTCCCTGTAGTTTGAGAATAGAAATAGCTGAATCCAGAGGAGAAACCTTACTGTTTATGCTCTTAATATAAATAAGCTACGGACAATGCTGTGTGCATTGGATCTACTTCACTGCACTATGTAGTCATTGTGGAATGACACAGGAGAAAACAGCAGTCTAGTCTAATATAGTCCTCTGGATATAGGTTGGTTGTGGTTCTCAGCCTGTAGATAGGAATATGATACGAGAAAAAAAAAAACACTAGAGGAAAAGTCATATAAGCAAGGACCTATTCATATTAAAAGTGATTGTTTCTTATTGTCTCTCCACTGAACAGTCATTACAATGGGTAAATGCCAAAATATAAACATAAATAAATATATATAAATGGGTGTATATATTTAAATCCAGGAATTTTAGTCTCACTATGAGACTAAGTGTAAGAACACTAAGTGCCTAACAGCCATCTCCCTTAGCAGGAAGAAACAGAAGTGTTTCAGCTTGTGAGGGAGGGAGGGGAAAAACAGAATGAGGGGGGCATGGGGAAAAGTTTACACTTAATGCCTTTCTTATATCTCTCTGTCAGTACAAGTTGGAGAAGGGAAGCCCATACTTTGCTCCTGTAGGGAAAAGAAAAAATCTACGTACACTCTGCAATAACTGATCTCATGAGGTTCAGTTTATCACTTTATCCTGACTTTCTGTGAAGATAAAGTACCAGATATCTGGTATTTATAGAAAGCATTGAGGAAGGCTTGCTGTCTGTCTGGAAACAAACTTTGTCAAAGCATTTATCTTACATGAAACCTGCATGATGTTCTGGGCAGCTAATTGCCCAGGTTCATTCTAGGTTGACTGTTGGGGAGCCATTAATTGTGTTATGGTGGTGTCATAATAGGAATCATTCCCATTCTGGTATTAAAGGCACAAATTTGGAGAGCGTTTTTTAGAAGTAAACAGATCTGGACTGAAACATGTAGAAACAATAGTTGTATGCACTGGTTAGATGCATTCTTTGAGTTATCATTGTGTCAGAACATTTTGACCAAGATTATTTTCCCCCCTTAATTGTTTGAATTTTGGATTCTCTAATTTGAAAGATGGTGGGGCAGATTGAGATATCTGACTAAGATATCAGATTTACAAAGGATGTGATCTTAAAATTCTTTGAAATCGGGTCCTTCCTGAGGTAACTGTAACTAAGGACACAAATGAGGGCACCCTAACATACTAATTTTAAAATTTAAGTCTTTATTTAAACATTTGATTTTGTGCTTCCTTTGCTTAGAGTTACAATATTTTTCCTTATATCTTCCAAACCCCTGACCCATACCTTGGCCTTTGTGAGCCCCACTGGGAACCTTTACTAACTATTTTATAAGGTGTTTTGATATGTTTAGAAGGTATTTTTGATGTTTCCATTTTTACATCTCCTGCATGATCTTTTTTCATGATCCTTTCATGATCACGAAAAATGTTCTTGCAGTTTTGCTAAAAATAAACAGGAATTACAAATTATTTCATCTTAATGACAAATAAGTAGCTTTAAAATGCAAATGATGAGAACCAAACATAATATTGTTGCCTTTGTTTGTACTTTGTTGCTTTGGGGCAATATGGTAATATTATGCCCGCAAACAGAAATGCAACAAAAAGTAGAATTTTTCAGGATATAATAAGAGCTCATTACAGAAACTCAATAGTATTCTGTCATGTTACTTTTATAGTTTTAGACTAGCAAGTCTGAGGAAGTATTTGAAAATTAACAGCACAGAAATTAGCTCTGAAATATTAGCTAATAACTGTTACCTTTCCATTTACGATAATACTGTTCGTTACTAATATGATCATTTATTGTCATAAATAGTGTTCAGTTAAAATTCCTCTCCATCCCCACTTCGTGTTACAGAATCAATTCCTGACTTTCTTAACTTGCATAACTCCCAACTTCCCACCTGACATGCTTTTTGCCCATGTAAGGAATGGGTGTGTTCAGCAATCTCTGGTTTGTACAGCATCGGTAGAAGAGGTTTATAAAGAAGGACCAGGCTTTAGCGTGGGTAAGGAACTCCAGCAAGTCCAGCACTTCAGTGGGTTTCTGATAGTTACAGAGACTTCAGATATGAAATTGGTATTCGTATTCAGGATCCAGTCCTGTAGTCAGTACTGGAGGCAGAGTATGCTATGTGTGTCTTTATCTAGATAGTATTTTCCAGTATCTTGTGTCATAAACTGAGTAAAAGAGGTTGTATGAATGTTGTGTCTGATCTTGTCATTTATTCAAATATGGCAAGACTCTACATTTTGTAGGGGAAGACCTTGATGTTTTAAGTGTTACCAAAAGTTGTTATTCTTTTTGTTGAGCGTTGATGCTGTTCTGTAGACCTTAATTTTGATTAAGTGAGACTGAAAGCAGGTGTGATGACTTCTAAGTTGTCTGTTTGCCAAAAAAAAATCAAAATGTGCAGTTAGAGAAGCGATAGAGAAGGTGGAAAAGAGCTCCAAGGGAAGAGAGTCTCCAGATTCACATCTGCTTTTCCTTATGTTCTGCTACAAGAAGCAACATGAAAACACTAATTATCCTCTTAGGGGGATATTTATGTACATATATTCATATACCCATCTCAGTACTGCATACACAGGCATATTTGTGCATATTTGTAAATAAAGGTGCGTAATATGTGCTTAGGGGAAACAATCACCTGGATGTCTTGAATACACTTCTGGAGCAGTTCTTCGTTTGATGTAACAGACTCTTGTAAGCTGATTTATGTCATTTTGAGATTCTGTTGCTGTCGCCTCTGTTATTGTAGCTCTCCTACTCCTTTTGTTGATGGACTATGTAAAATGTTGCACTTTTTTAACTGATCCCTGGACTTCCAGAGAGAGCATGCATACCCCCGAGACTGAAGATGTCCTGTAGATGCCATATGGATAGCAATATGAGCAGCCCAGCATATCGTATTCAAGAAAGGAAAATTTCACTTGTTTCAAAGGTCATTTAAGCTTCTGTGCTGATCATAACCCAGCTCTTTAACTTGGCATGCTACCAAAAAGGTAATCAGTGCATTGTGTTTAGGAAGTGCTGATTATAGCGTATTTGTTAATGTTTTAACTCATACAGAGTTCAGCAGAGCCTCACAATTACTTCAAAGGCTCTGAATCAGACCTTGATGCATGTTCTTATATTTGAATGGAGCCTGCTTTTCTTCCACAAAGGTGAGGTCTCTGTGACCTGAAGGCAAAGTTCTGCTCTGGTTATTCATTGTAGTACACCTGGAAGCTCAACCAGGCTTCACTTGGGTTCCTTTTTACTCACTGGACTTTGGAAAAGTCCCATTTTGTCCCATTGCAGCCCTTCAGAGGACAGAGAACCTGACCTCTGAAATGATAATGTCTGTAACCAATGCAAGGTAAGGTTTCTGGAAGACCCACAAACTCTTCTTTCTACACAGCTGTATGGTGGTGACCAGCAGTGGATTTTTGCTGTCCAAAGTCAGAATCAAAGTAGTGACCAAACCTCCAAAAGCTGTGTCACATGGTAACAGTCCTTTAGAAAGAGGGTCATAACCTATGTTCTTGTGTCAACAACTCAGGTGATTTTTAGTTTTCTTTTAGTAAGCTGTAACATGCTGGATGTCAGTGAAGTTAAAAAAAAAATAGAATATCTGGAAGCTGTGTGCTGTTATTTCCGTAAAAATGTGGTAGGTAGGATTTCTCTCACATACTGCTGTGTTCAGGCCTAGTCATTAGGAAGCTGGTATTTTGTTAATTTTGTCAGAACTATTTAACAATACTCTGCAGTTGTCATACTGTTTCATAATTAAAAACTGTGGTTTACTATAACATTATTTTTTGATAAATGTACTTTTTTGTTCATAGCATATTCCCGGAAATGGTTGTTGAAGACTTTGAATCTATGCTTGTGGAGACCCCTAATAAATGGAAAATAAGCTGTAGAAAATAAGTTAATCCAAATATAATGAGGTATTAACAGAACATTTATGCCAACTATTAAATTATTGACAGAAACCTGTTTGTATCTGTTAGATTTATTTTTTTTGAGTGGGAAAAATCTTGTTTTCCAACTAGATGATATTTTTTGTACTGAAGTATTATATTGTTTGTGGAGGTATTAGGAGATTACAGTCAGTCCTGAAAAAATTTACAAAATCATTCTCAATTCTGAAAATAAGAAATTACTTTATTTACTGAGTTGTATTATTGACACCTGTATATCTAATGCAGTGTGTGAGCTTCAGTCAAGGTAAAGCAGTTGAGCATAATCTTATCATTTAGATTTGTCTGCTTATAGTTGAATAAGTTTCGCTTGAGGTAGCAGCTCAGATCAAATTACTATAAAGTAAAAGTTAAACTGGCTTGCTCTGTGGAGAATTGGTGCCAAAAATGGAAAAATGTTTAAATTAACCCAATACAAAATGCAATAGAAAAGCTTATACATAGATAACTTCCTATCTCCCTAATAAAATCTCAGTATTTCTGTGTCTTATTAAAATGAAATACCCAGCATACATTATATTAAATCTTAAGTAGTTACTCAGAAGCGGTACTGAAACTCCTATACTTAACATTTTTTTCCAGTATAGAAAGCATGCTGAAAAATTGTTGCTGTCTCCTGTTTGTGGTTTCATTTTATACTGGTGACTGATCACTGGTGAAAAGGTGATACAGGAGATCTTGGTCAAGCATTATACATGGACTTTTCAAACATTAAACCTCTCCCTGGTTTAATACCGCTGGTTTTTTTCTGACTATTAGAACAATTAGGAGTGTAAACCAGATAAGGAGTAACAGTTAGGAGTGTAAGCCAAGAGATATGGATGTATTGGGCTCAGGCGGTATTTTTTCCAGTAAAGTTAGGAAAAATTACTCTAGCTTTCCAAAATTCTGAGATCTTTTTCTGGAATGTGCATTCTGCTCCCTCATCCATGCTCTCTGACCCTCTGTTTCCCCCCAGAAAAAAACACTTCCAGCTGGAAGAGGTGCTGCTGGGACTGGAGGGGGTTGTCAGGTTTATCATGCATTAGAAATAAAGGGAGGTGGCATTTTTAGCCAGATCAGGTGGAGAGGTGCTACTGGTTTGTCAAGGGAGAATTACCTGTTGAAGCTGAGTGGGTGAAGATAGGTATTAAAGCAAAAAGATGCTGACATGGGAAATAATGAGAATACACTGACGGTGAAAAAACATAGTCTAGAGGTTAAGATGTAGTTTCTTACTAGGAGGATGTGATTCTGAAGCACTGTTCTAGTTTGTGCAAGGTAGACTAATAACCTACCAATTTTTCATATGGAAGTAGCTTGGTTGATAAGTGTAGTCACCTGTTGTAGCAAAGGACTAGTCACTGTGGGCTAGGAGATCATTCTCAGACCTCTCATCTTATGAGAGTGGGGTTCTGGCCAATGGTCCTCACTTCTTCATTTCACAGTCTTTGAATTATATGCAGTTCGTCTTGGTAACATGGTTATTTGGTTTTACGTGTTTGTCTCTGAAAGATAGTCCTAATTTATGCTGAAGGGAAACTTATGTTTCTCTTATGCTTATATTCCTGAAGTTGATCCTCACTATCTGTTCCTGGCAACAGACGGTTTGCTGGATGGTATCAATAAATCGAGGGCTGTAACTGTCTGTAATGAACCTCATGTGAAGAAATTCCACTGGAGCATAACTTTATTACTGGTTTTCAGTAGCAGCCTCTTCTCTTTGCTGGAAGAAGCCGGCAGAGAGAGGTACCGTTGTGTTTGCCAGACGAGGCGTTACATGTCATCTTGTCATTGAGAAGAAATGCCAGCTGGGAAGTACTTCTATAGGGCCTCAACAGTTGGGATAACTGATTTTTGCTGTCATTCACTGTTCATTGCATGTACCAGTTCTCATGCAAGTGTTTAATTATTGCTGTGGTTGCATGTTCAACTCAATGCGCTAGCTCACAAAAGCTCACAGTGATTTGAGTATTTATGTGTAACAAAATGAGTTTTAAGAGAAGAAGGGGAAGAAAAGGGTTACTTTTTGTTTTTCTGTTGTTTTGAACTTAGTCTTCTCCTAGTGTTTTTGGAAACCCATAAAATAATTTAAAAAGCCTTCTTCTATATGTCACTACACATTTCATTTGATATATTTTGCAGGGAATATTTGGAGTCACTAATTTGCCCTAGCTTTTATATGAATCCAATTAATTCAGGTCACAGAGCAAGAAATAGAACTGACGAGAAAAGTCAGTTTCAGACATTATCTTGACATGCTGTTGTAAGCCTGTGGTTGTTTTATGGGAAGAATGGGGAGAAAAGCAGAACAGGAGAATGCTACTAGAATGTTTAGCTAATGACCACTATTATAAATTATTATTATTAAGATTCCTTAAACATTGCTTTTTACCATTGTATTTTCATCTCCAGTGGGAATTCTGAATGCCTCTTTCCTACAGAAGAGTGAATGTTTCTGTGAAAATTTCAGTAAAACCAACAAAAGCATTTTCCAGTAATAGAAGAACGGTGAATATGTTCTCTTTCAACTCTTCTTTCATTTGATCAATGCATCAGAGAGAAAGAAAAAAAAAAAGAGACTGAAAGATGGTAGTGTATTCGCTAGGGAGGTGTGAAAGCTAGTTTTGGTTTGGGTGAGCTACAGTTGTTTGAAGACTTGCATAAATATGAATCACTTGTGATTTATATTTCATCCAAAGACAACGAGACAGTCGGCTGCGATATGTTATTTACATGTAGCTGAGGTGCCTCTGATTCATGTCCACAAGTAAGTAAGGCTTCAGCTCTTCTGGAAGACGACCCGTTAATGGTATCTGTGGAAATAAAATCACTGACTGCAGTCGATATTTAATCACGCCCTAGTGAGCAAAAAGTGAGCACTGAATAAAGCTGTGTCTTGCAGGTGGGCTACGTGGATGAAGGTGGGTGCTGATTGATCCCTTTACTGCGGTCTTATTTAGCACAGGAGCTGGCAAAGGATGAAATTTGATGGTGTCTATTTTTTTTTTTCTGCAGCTGTGAGAGATACATTTCACAGGGTTGGATGTGACTTATTAATAAATGTGAAATCCTTACTTTCTTCGCGCTCGCATAGACCTCAATACCAGCAAGCTGTAAACTATAAGCTGCAAGTTGGGGCTTATGTACACAGAATAGTGCCAGTGCTTACTGGAATAACCCTAGCCACCTAAATAGCTTTGGGGGAGTTGGTATGGCCCCTGTTGAGGAGTACAGGAAGCAAAGACCGTATATGGTATTGACTGTAAACTGTTTCAATGTTCTGTCTGCTTTGCTGTAGGTAATAATGCAATGAGAGCAAATGATTCAAGCCAATAGAACATGGAGAAAAATAATGGGAACTTATTACGGATAAATGTAATTGCACATTTCATGCTTTGCTTTTTGTAATCAGTCCGTCAAGTCAAACACTAAAATACATTAATTAAACACCAGTTTCCCACAGAACTCAGTAACTTGTTAGCGGCCCTTAACATATTGATATCATTAACCAGGTTGCTCAGTCCAGTGCGGATCCACATTTGACAGTCAGGTCGAGCTGTGATTACTTGAATTGATGAACTCAGTGGACTGGCAGTGGCAAGCAAAACGTGCCCCATGGCTGCAGGCTGACTGCTGCGTTACTTCACTGGGCCTGTAGCAATTAAGTCAAATCATGCTGAGGAACAGTGTCTCCTTCAACTGCATGGTAACTATTCAAACTTTGGGCATCTATGGCCTTGCCCTTCAAGCACTATGCTTTTGTGGTCAAAACCCAAAACATTACCTTGTCTAGCAGAGCAGGAGTGTTTAGGTGAGAGGCACATTGTTATTCAGAAAACATACTCTGGTTTTGATAGCTTTTGTCTAAACTGATGCTAAACAGGAACTGAAGGTACAAATGACAATATTTACTAAATGTTTAATCCAGATAATGTCCAGCAAAAGCAAATCTAAAGCCATAGTAGCAGTTGGGTTTTTTTTTTTTTTTTTATGGCTTTTAATGTACTTTGTTAATGGTTTTGCAGAACCAAGATTGTTGTCTATACAGTGTGGGCATATCATGCCCTGTATCATCATGAGATTTCAGGCACTTTTATAAAGTTTATATGTATTACATAGTTAAATCTACTTTTGGCATTTAATTTAGGAGCATACCTGGGGGGAGCCACATTCTTATGCAGTCAATGGAAAGAGGGAGCTGCTTCTAAGGCTCTGAGTTAGGTGACTAAAATAACCTGAGGTACCTGATGTGATACTACGTCTTAAAACCTCACTGTGTCCAGGTGATATCATATTTGTCTACAACCTCTGTAGAGCCCTCTCCTCCCTATTTTGTCACTTGGTTGTTCCAGTTTTCTCTTGCTTTTGTTTTGGTGTATGAAAATCTCTCATCTTTCTCTTTTGACAGATAATGCTTTGTTTTGCCTTCAGCTTGTTTTCATATAATCTATTTCATACTGGTTTTGTTAATATTGCTGTACTTAAGATATATACTGTCTCCTCGGGGCATTGGCTGTATCTACTTTCCAAGTAATATTGTGTATATAATCCCACGGAATTGCAATTATATCCGCCAATCAAAATTCATGAATCTGTACAGTTTGTGCCTTGTAACAATGCATTTCATTCTTCATTATGAAACTTTTGGCAATGTAACTGGCAGCCTGTAATCAGCTGGAGTGCAGGACTTTTGAAGTGCCAGGACTATGAGAAATAATCTGTGAAGCCACACCATGGGTCGGTTTATTTTGGTGACCATGGTAGAATCACAGGATGGCAAAAGGTTAAGGAGGTGGACATGGGACAGCCACATGCAGTGTAGGTAAATTGGTTATTTCTGGAAGTGATACTCAGTCAAAGTTCAGAAATGTATAGCACCAAGAACAATTTCAGGGATTAAAAGAGCAGATTGTATAATACTAAAGTAGTAATAATTTAGGCAGATAGGAGCTGGGTCACTAGGCATGGGTTTACAGGTGGGATGTGAAAGAGGAGAAAGCTTACTCTCTGTCTGCCAGCAGGCCATTGTAGGGAGTGCATCCATGGTCTCTCTGTGCTCCTCTCCCTCTAGACCGTCCTCTGGGTGGTATGCATATACATAGCCTAATAATTACTAAAAGATTTAATAAAGACATAACCTCCTTATTCTACTCTCAGTTCATCGCATGATGTTTTTAACTTTCTTCAAAGTTAGGTGGAATCACCTTTAAGGAAAGCGTGCTTTTGTCAGAAGCAGGTATTTTGGCTCCAAAAGGTTCACCTGGGTAGTTTCCTTTTGTGTTGTGTGTTTTGCAGGTGGTCAGACTGTGTATAGACCAGCGTTCTCCCCTGCTCTTTAACTCTAATTTTAAAATGCTCCAAATTAAATTATTGTTATCTTTTTTCATTTAAAAGGTGGGAATGTTCTGTTAAACCGAATGGTCCTCTAGAGTTTCTGAGTCTGGCTGTGCATGTGCACTCCTGAAGTTTTACAAAAAGCCAAGGCAGGCACGCAGAGATGGCAGGTGCTTTTTCAAGAGGTGTATTTTAGCGCAAAAGAAGCACAGAGAGCTGGGCTGGGGCTTTCTTCAGCAGGACAGACTGGCCCATGTTGGTTCCCAAAGAGTTCCCCATGTAAAATTAATCTGCAAGAATATTAGCATGTGAATATTACAGCTTATGAACCGATACTCTTGCTGAATAATTTTCCATAACTAATGCCGACACATTGAATGGGTTTCGATACTCCTATAAAAAATCCCTACTTCTGAAATGTGATTTTATCAAATAGTTGGTATATTATTAGATCAATGAAGTCAGTTAAACATTCCAACATAATAGTATGTAAATTAAACTAAAAGTTAATTTTATATTTTCCCCGAGCAACGAAACCACATCCTGATAGATATTGCATTTTAATTTTCTTTTGGTTGATCATATTATATTTTCTTTTTCCTGTTACTTTCTGTACACATAATTTCATAGTGCTGACAGCCTAGATACTAAATACCACAGTGAAGCAGGGGGAACTACATTATTCTGTATATACTGACAAATCTTTTTGGTTAATGTGCATTCAGTAAAGTTAAAATAGCAAATGTTATTAAACCAGGGGAAAAGCACAATGAAAGTTATTAATGTTCTTTTTTTTGTCAGTTATGCGCGTGCCACATTTGTTTTTCCCTCTAAAAGTATAGGTTTATTGAAATAAAACAGGAAGAAAAAAACTACAGCATAAAAGTGCAATAGCAATAAAGATACTTGTTTCAGTGCAGGCTCAAATGATGAGAGAGCTTATCTCTTGTTTTGGGCAGTCGAGAGAGTATTAAATCCTGTTCTCTCTTTCCAGTTAAACAGCAGCATTAAAGATAAAATAGAAGTTTAAGAATTAATATTTTTTCCTTCCTTAGCCAAATGTCCTCCCACTTTTTCAAAGTAATATACCCAGAAGACAAATTTAACAAAATGACCGTCTGTTTTTTTTTTTTTTAACCTCCATTTCACAGAACCGCAATATTGTACTTCGTAATTAGCTATATAAAGAATCAAATTGAAAAAACACTTAGGGGGCCTTTACCTAGAGACCTTTTAGCCCATATTGCCTCACAGGAGCGTCGGTCAGGACAGAAAGCACCTGTCCCCTCGTTGGTGGATGGTTAGTGTTTGAGGAGCCTCAGTTGGTTGCCTGGTTTTCGCTCGTGCTGTATGGTTACGTTATCACTTCGGTGCCATCAACCTCATTAGGGCTGGAAGAATCCAAAACCAGCAGCTGTCTGCCTCCAGAGGAGCATCACTGGGCTGTGCTTGTGGTGCCCGTAAGAGCTAATGAGCCAAATGGCATCTCTGTGCGGACTTTGTTGAGAGAGAGAGTTGCCCAGGATGGTTGCCTCCAAGACAGCAGTCCTTCCCCCTCCTCTTTCTGGCTCAGGGCTGCCTCTTCCCTTTCGCAGCTCCCGGGCTGCCTTTCCCAGCTCTGCCGCTCTGCCTGGCAGGGGCCTGGCTGTCTCTCTGCGTGACGCAGCATCCCTCTCGCCCTCCAAACCTGCTGGTTTTGGGGGGTGAGCCACGCAGCTGTAACCTCTCCTGTCAGAAACTGGGCCGAATGGACACCCCGTATGCATTTTGACCCCCATATGCATATTGACCCCCATATGCTTGTATGTGCTGCTTCTGACCGCTTAGGAGAAACTTTCTAGGATAAAAAAAAAAGAAAAGTAAAAGCCTAAAAAATCTGTACATCTAATAAATCAATCCATTTTTTCCCACCCTTCTCACCTCAAAACACTTTTCCTTGACTAACTTCAAAGCCTTCATTAGAAATTCTGCTTTTGCTAGGTGCTGTAAATGCGGAAATCTTAAGGCAGGGAAGGGCTTTTCTTTTTCAAAAATAAGAGAAGGGATGGGTATCTGGATTGCTTTTATCGTTAGCACTGCCTCACATCGTTACCTACCGAGTCACTGCTACAGCAACATAATGTATAATGATATATATTTTCAAGTGTCAAGGCTTCTCATTTAAAGCTTAACTCAGTTTTAAATCCCCGTGGAAAGGGAAGGCCTTTAAAATACTTAATAAATTCTAATCTTAATCATATTCATCATTATTAAAATTTGAAATAGGTTGAAATACTTAAGGTAAGTGAAATGAAAAAACTAATAAAGGGCACGAAACACACTGGAGAAATGGAAGAATAATTGCTAAAGATTAAGAAATCTAAAATGGCCAAACATGAAAAAGCCTTCATTTCCAATAAGCTTTTATTTAAAAGTTTTGCAATAGCTTAATAATATAAAAGGAGATTTTTAAAATGAATTGAATGTTAAGTGCAGCGGAGTGGTAAGAAATATTTAGATACATTAAAACTTAAACTAGTCCTGTCTTTGGGCTGCAAGTGGGATTTAGGCCTTGTCCATTCTTGAGAGTTGCTTCATCTGTCAGCAAGGAGGCAACACTACTATTGTTGTTGCTATTAATAATAATTATTATTGTGGTAATAGTAGTTTTCACAATAAGTAGTGCCTAGGACCAACAAGGTACTGTGGCTGAAGACACCGGCTTGCTCAGTCTTGTACAGGCAGAACAAAAAGATTTTTCTCTTCCAAAGAGCGTGTAATCTAAAAATGAAAGGAAGGACCTGTAAAAATATTTTGGTTTTAATTAAAAATTATACAGATGCAATCAAAATATTGGGCTTCTATTGTATCCTTCTTTTTTTTTCTGCCAGTGAATGCAAGATGCCTTGCTGTGAGTACTGCCTGACTATTGGAACATATTTGAGAAGTGATTTTCAGAGCTGTATAGACCTCTAAGTCAGGCAGAGAAAAATCATACCCCAGGAAGTTTAAGGAAATTGACTTTTTGTGTGGTGTACTGCACTAAGGGTGTTTGGATGGTGCACTTCACAATGTAGTCTGTGGGAGATAAATATTTAAGAAATTGAATCTAGTAATTTTATTTTTATTTTAGGGATTACTTACCTTGACCATGCTGGTTCAGCACTTTTCCCAGAGAGTCTACTTAAAGCTTTTACTGATGACCTCAGAAACAACGTTTATGGTAAGTGCAAAACAGGGTTGCTATGAGTCTTCTCTAGTTTCCATCTAAATAGTTCAAAACTGTGCCTCTTGAGTTGTTGGAAGAGTACTTCTGTGGGATTTTTAACACTGCTATGGAGTAGTTGGAAGACCAGTGATTTTACAAAGGAGTCATAGTCCCTTTGTGTCACCCCTAGCTTTGTTCTTTGGTGGCCAAAGACACGTCTGCATTGGTGAAGAAGAAAAATCAAAGGGAGCATGACTCTGTTGCCCAGGGGTTAGGGCGCCATGCTGGGAATAAACAATGTAGCTCTGAGCACTGTGAGCACTGTTTGTTCAGTCTTTTTTTTTCCCCCCACGCAAAATAAAAAAACAGTTTCTTATGCAAGGACCAGAATCCAGAACCTGCTCAGTGAGAGTCATCACAGGGAGCTTATACAGTGTCTCAGTATAATTATTTTATTTAGAAGAAAGCTTAGCTCAAAGATCCCAAGTGAATGTATGCAGGGAATAGGTGCTGTATCTCTCCCAGGCTATTAGATTTAGGTGCATACTCAAAAAAAGGACGTGTATCACCAAAACAATCTTGCACATAACAATGTCAGTAAAAATATCTACAGAATTGTGCAATATCTGGGTAGAGATTTAGCTATTGCGGCTGTGGACATGGACACTTGAGCACAACCTACAAGTACTTCATCCCCAGATCCTCTACTTAAACCTTTCATCTCTTCCGAACATTATTATCAGGCTGAGAACCACACACTGAATGTGCTTTTATACAAAGGCAGCAGCTGCCATTGTTTAGGAAATATTATTACTATGTGAGACAATTTACATTAGACTGTTTCATGTTCAACCAGAAAAAAAATATACTGTACAGTATTATTTATATATGCTGTGAGTACTCTCACTGAAGTAATCAAAATTTCTTATTGTGTGCTACTATTTGTGGGTTATGTGTCCTTTTTGGTAGTTTTGTGTCTGTCTTGTGCTGCCAGATACGTAGAGAAAAGTGATTCCTCACTTGGGAACTAGGTACCACTGCCTTAAAACAAAACTGTATTCACTCAAGCACTGGCACACTTGTGCTTATCACCTGGGTGAACCACTTGAGAGTTCTGGGTAGTTTTCACTTTCAATGTGCCACTGTAGTGTCATTTCCCACTCTTTTGTTTCCTGAATGCTGGTAAGGCTGGAATCCAGAGTGTGGATTTAAGTTCCACTACGAAACAGACGTTGTTCTTGATAGGAATAGGTTTTTTTTGCTGTTATAACAAGATATGTTGATTTGATTACATTCAAAATCTCCTTTTCAACTGCTTGTCAGTGATATTAAAATTAATGTTCTGTCACTACAGCCATTGTAAAGTGAAATGTATGCACTCTGTCTTAGTTATTTCAAACAACATTGGGCTCAACCCTTATAATAAGTACCATCCGTGGCAGAAAAAATATAAATTTGTGAATCACTTGAGTGCTTGTGAATAGAAATAGTAGTGCTGCCAGTCTGGAGCACATTTACATAGTACCTATAATGCTATGGGAGAACAAGTTGTATCTTTTAAAATACTGCTTTCATCTAAAATGTTAACGAGAGCTCTAGCATGGTCAAATCTGTTCTTTTCTTTAGTTACATCTCTGATACTCTGAGGGCAGTAACTATTGTATAAAACGAGTTTATTTAACAGAAATGGAAGTGAGTGAAGGGGGAGTCTGACTTGCAGTTTGGCTTCTTGGTGATAATCCACAGACCTCAATAACTGCAGTTTAGCTGTTGCATGAGGGAAACGAACGTAAGTAAGAGAGATTCTCACTTCTAAATTGAGAATAGTTGAATTAGAAATTAAATAAATGCAACATCAGACATGAAAACTCTAGGTATTAGATTTTGGGTTTGAGCTCTGAATTTGTTATTCTTTTTAACAGCTTCACTCAATAACTTTCAGCAGGGTGATTTTGAAATTTTAAAAAGAGAGTAGCTAATATTGCAGCCTACTGCAAAAAATGTATTAATATAGCAATTTTTTTCTTGTTCTCTTTCCAAGCTGTTTAGGCACATTCTTTAAGCATTCACTAATAGGAAGGTGTTCTGTGCCTGTGTGGGTATTGCTGTAATCTTTCTTGCTTAAGAAGATAAATTCATGCCCCTCTTATGTGCTGTCTTAATTGTTAATGCATGCCTGTGCTGAGCTGTGCTAAGGTAGATACTAATTTTGCACCAAAATTTATATTTTCATGAGCTACTTGAATTTCAGAGAGTAAAAGAAAACAGGGTTAGTCCTGGTGTCCAATAATGAATGTCTATTACCTCCAGATGCTGTCTCTTCTAAATTGCTTCTTAGCTAGTGCGCAAATATATTTATGAATGTGCATTCTCTCTGTAGTTTTTCCTAGTACATTTGTGCATATGCAGTTGCATTTTCTTTTTAAGGGAACTGCCTTAAGTATTTGTAAGAGATCCAGCCAAAGTCTCAAGGTCTGTCATAATTGCTTTTGTCTGTTATGCGACCCTTCTCTTGACTAACTGCTCTAAGGAGCTTCAGGGCATTGCTGTGAAGTATACGTTAAATCTTTCTTTGTCATCTTTTCAGTCTGGCTTGGTGTAATACTTTGATAAAAGAAAAAAATTAATAGCAAAATTGTGATTAGTGATTAACTTCTATATCTCTGTTGTCTCCTAGGCAACCCTCATAGTCAGAATATCAGCAGCAAGCTGACATATGACACAATCGAGCATGTCCGATACAGGTAGAATAATCTTTCTTTCAGATTTTGTATGTTGCACATTATAGTTTTCATTTTTATTAGGCCTGTGCTGTTTTGATGACTTTGATGTGATATCACTTTCCGAGGGTCATCTGTCACATCTGAAAAAAACACCTCACTTTCAAAACACAAGGTACTTGGACAGTCAAGTGTTGGACAAAGTCAGTTCTTTTTCTCCCGGATGCCCCAGTTCTCAAAGTTCTGTAGTTAAATTAGTGCTGTGATATAAGTGCACAGTTTTAATTAAGATATAGGAGTTGGAATCTCAAAAACGATTATTAGTAAGATGGTATGCTAAGATAGAAAGGTGGAACTAAGTGCAAGGACATGGTTAAAATTCAGATTAAATTAAATAGGGCATAATGGCTTGTAAGAATTTATAAAAACCTTATGGGTGTGTGTACATTGTTTTACAGCAGGTACTTACTTCTGTTGGAGTAATAAAATACCTTTTAAAGTAGCTTTAGTGTAGTTTTTAAGGGCAAAAAGAAAAAGAAAAGGTAAAATTGAGTGTTGGGGCTTCTGGGTATGGGCCAGAAAGTGAACTGAATCTCTAAATGAGGTATCCCCCTGAAAGTTCAGGATAGTGTATACTGAAAGTACACTTCTTGCCATTAGTTTACACCATTAATATATACATTTGTACAGCTTAGGTTGTTGGTTTTAGGGGTTTGGTTTAGGTAATTCTTGCTATTTTATAAAATATGTCTTTATTGAAGAATATGTATGCTTTGAGTTTATTTGCCTGCTTTTAATGGCACTCTGTGCAAGGAAAGAAGTGTCATGGATTCCTCTTTGTTTTAGTGTCTTCCTTAAGAGCAAAGATTTCTCCAAAACACACGACAGAATTCAGATCAATAGCAATGGACTTACAGCACTGTAGTATTCATAATTGTAATGAAGAAAATGTGCCTTACACCTTTCTGCTGCTTTTTCTCTGACTGCACTTTTATAAGGGTGTAAAAAACCAAGTTTTCTAGGTCGCTATAACCTGTTTCTCCCGCCCACCACCAACTTTCTGGAGAAAGTATTTATTTTTGCTTCATCTGCTACTCTCTCTTATGCTGTGCAGGATGAAAACCTATTACTGTAGGGCCAAATGAAATCAAAGCAGATATTTCTATCTATGAGGAACAGCCGTTTTCAAAAGCAGACACTTATAGCCAGGTACTGCAATACCTACAGCCCTGCCGAGTCTCCTGAGCATGCCTGTGTGCCCACATGCAGTGTTAACATTCTGGTTTCCATTTACTCTCAGTGATATCTACTGTTGTACTCTGTGTTCTTCATTGTTAGGTAGTAAGGAAATAGAGTTCCACTGTGTAACATATAGTAACTTATATATTATTACTTTAAAAGAGCTGACATCTTTAGCTTGTTTTATTTTGGATCCTGCTTTAAAAAAGTGTGAGACTTATAAGAGCAAGACGGGAGATGACAAGAATCATACCAGCGTTTGTACTGGGTTTGGGGGATTTATTTTTTTCAAAGAAAACCAAACCAAAACTCTGCATCCAAAGGGACATTTTTAGTATTGCACCTGATAGAATTTGTCATCTATCCCAATAGAAATTCAACCATTATTCCCCAATAAAAATTTAAAAAGCATAGTCATCAAAAAGGCATAATCATAAAAATTCAGGAAGAAAATGCCCCCAAAACACTGTCAGTAAGTCATCTATCTGGACGGCAATAAAAGTATATTAAAAATCTATACTTCCATGCCATTGCAGCTAATCAAAATAAGCAATATGACAAGACAGGGAGACAGGCAGCTCTGTCCTGCATCACAGCCCATAGACTGGATTTCCTCAGTGAAAGAATAATTCAGTGGGTAGTTTTAGAAACCTTAAAATGAATTGCTCGCTTATAATTCTGCTTTTGGCACATGGCTGCAGTCAGAATTACAGCTTTTTTCAGTATTTGACTCCAAGACAATCATATTGTAGAGTAGTTTCAGACTAGATATTAGGAAAAAAATTCTTTACTCTGACGGTGGTGAGACACTAGAACATGTTGCCCAGAGAAGTTGCGGATGCTCCATGCCTGGAAGTGTTCAAGGCCAGGTTGGATGAGGCTTTGATCAACCTGGTCTAGTGGGAGGTGTCCCTGCCCACGGCTGTGGGGTTGGAACTAGATGATCTTTAAGGTCCCTTCCAACTCTATCCATTCTATGATTTTATGATTTATTTTAATGTTTAATTTGAGTTTCTGATGAGATGACACAAGCAACTAATTAAAAATAAACACAAAGCTTAATTTCTGATTTATATTTGTTGATATTGGTGGTAGCAGCACCAGAATAAACTTTCCTAATCTGCCAGTGCACGCTGTTTCACAGTACAAAGCTGTATGATTTATTTTTGCCTTCATATTTGCTTGACAGACAGAAACCACTCTTAGAAAATGGATTTGCAAGAAAATAACATAAATAATTAAATATTTGAGGCAATGGATGTTCTCTATGGTTTACAAAATTACAATAATCAAAATGGCTTACCTCTTGACCAACTCAAGTACAATAAGAGTAAAAATAACTGGTTTATTCTTAAAAACATTGCTTCTCTTTACTTCAAATGAACTGCTGAGAGATTTTTAACATTGTGTGTATCTCTACATTAACCATGAGTGACGCTGAGAAGAGGAAGTAAGAACTGTAATAAACCTTACCTAGATGTATTAAATGTATGCATCAAAAGATTATAGATCCTTTTTATGACTTTGCTTACGGATGTGTGGAAATGCCATTGCTCCGTTTCCATACAGCTGGAGAACATGAGTGCAATATCTCCTTACGATGCTGCAGAGATAATGCAACTCAGAAATTCATTACATTGAGTATTAAATAACCCTTTTCCCATATGCAAGCATTTTACAATACTAGCTTTCTGAATATTTTAAAACATTGCCCTTGTAGATCTTACACTTGCAATATCAAATAGTGCAGCAGTGTCTTCTAACCAGGGCCAGACTGAAGTTTTAGTGTTGTTTTATGTTTGTGGTGTGTTTAAGATGTGCAACGGGATGCATTTTTGATTTAAACACAGTATTATAGAATTTAATAGAGTTATGATGTTCATCCTTGAACTTTCAGGTACTATGAAATATTAAACTTAAGCATACTTTGGGAATTCAAATATATATTAAAAAAAAAAAAGGGAAGAAATTTCAGCTAAGATTTCAGCACCAGGCATCTCCTAGGCCCTGGCAATATGTGTATTATAGAATTTTCTCACTGAAGCTAAAAGGATTTGGCGTTGAGCTAAATGGGATCAACTTTAAATATAGAACCAAAACGTGTATTTCTATAAAAGCCTCTCTCAAAATATGCCATCTAAGTGAACTATAAGAGGAGAATAATCTCTGTGGCCTGCGCATACGAATGAAAAAAGGTACAGTGGTCATGCACAAAATGAATGTAAACAGCTTAGTATTTTTAAAAAAATACTTGCTTCTGTGGTAAAATGCACAGGTGGTATTGGATTTTGCTAAGGAAGCAGTCTTTTAAATGTTGTTTATAATTTCATTTACATTGTATTTGTAGAGATCATTTCATGATAACAAGGTAAAGCTGTACATTCCTTCTATGAACATTGTACCTTGCTTATGAAATAAGTTTCCATTCCAGGTCTTTTTTTTTAAATTATCACATGTTCTGGAATGGTGCTATGTGCAAGATAAGAATTTTTTCTTTATTCCCAGGTTTAAGTAGTTCTGTGTCTGAAAACAGTAATATTAGAACTGATACATACATGAAAATTGGTTGACCTTTCCTACACAGTAAGAAGTGGTAGATACAGTATCTGCTTAGTATTGATTTGTCCTTTGCAAAGGTCATCGACGGGAGACTGTACGGATGAGTGACAACTGAGTGCTGCATCCTGTCCTCCTTAATGGTACCTATCAACTTGAAAACCTTCTTTCAAAACTAGGGTGGTTCAGCCTTTTTGCATGCTTGTTTTATAACGCCATTTGCAAATGTTGTTTTCCCTGATCCCGCCGCTCAGCTGCCAGGGCAAGTCTGAAATACCACGGTTGGTGAAGTCTAGCAAAAGGAGACAGTGCTCACCAGGGTGACTCTGTACATGACAAATGGGAGAAGCATTAGAAGATAATTATGAATAATGGATAGGTTTTCTTGAAAGAGCTTCATAATAGGCAAGAGGGATGATCTTTCTCCTCATGGTTCATGAAATGGTTTTACGTAGGTGTGCAATGAAACAATCCCAGTGTACCCACAGTGACCTGGCTGGTATCTCGACTCTGTGCTCTGTTATGCACTAAGCGACCACAGAGCAATGGCTTTGGTGCAGATGCTTCTTGTTTTCTCCTGGCCACACCTAGCCTTTTATGGAACTGTGAGAACCTATTTTTTTTTCTTCTTAGCACTAAAAGAAAAAAGCTAGTGGGATGGATAATAAACTTAAAATGAAGACAAAGGACTCCATGTTATAAATAGTTGTTTCTAGGAGTCAGTCCATAACTTTTGGTGGTTTACTCTTTGCAATCCTATGCAAGGTAGTAAAAAGCTTCTGGGTAACAGAAGGGTAACAGGTACTGTTGTTTTTTAAAGAGTTAGGAGACTGATTTAAGAACCAATGAAATCAGTCTGGTTTACTTTGGAACTTTGCTCCTGGACTTTTATCTCTGTTTTAATAAATTCATTAACCATTAACTTAAGAAACCGAAGTTTTAGAAAGGAATTTGCTAATACTGTCTGTTACTTTTCTGGTAGTCAGCTTTACACTTTCATGGTTTGTATGAAGAGATTGCAGTAAATACAATTTGTACATTCATGGTCATGCTCTTTGAGTAATCTTTGTTGCAAAGAGAGCCAAATCTGGAATGTGTCATTTATTGAAGGAAATAAATATTTCAGTAAAATAAATTAAAATCTGGAGGTCAAGATTACTAGTTTATGGACACAAAGTATGAAATGCTTCTGGGTAATTCTCAGTTTAATTTCTGTGGGTGGTTACAGGGTATTTTGTAAAGAGGTTTGAAAAAGGCTGGCTACAACCTTTAATTTTTTTCCTTCCCAATTCAGAAAGAAACCTCCGGAATTGGCTTTTATAATGCAGCTGTGACAAAGAAGCAATGGAGAATAAGTTTAAAAGTGATCTTGCTGTGTCATTGCTCTCTAAATAATATTCAGAGTAGGAAGAATGCTACAGGCTTACTTGGATTCAGGCCACCATGTTAGTTCACATTTTTTAAATGCACACAGCCTCACTGTCTCCTCAGCTGCTCTTTTGGCCTCTGTGTCCGCAGGGAAGCCTGCAAGAGGGCATCTGAGCTGATGAATGAGATATTCCAATTGGAAGAAAATACTTTAATAAAAATCGTGAAATTTCCCCAATGCAAATTCTATTTTTTGCTTCTCTTCATCTCTTTGTGTCTTTCTGGGTTTATATGGAAGCATTTTTCCCTCCCTAGGCTGTACAATACTTGTAGAAGAAATGCAGTATTCCTCCTTCTTCTGGATTTGCAGTTGCTTCCTAAGAAGCAGTATAGTGAGACACCGGTCTGTGACTCTTCTGGTAACACTTGTTGCTCTGGCTCTTTAGTGAGTAGCAACATAGTCCTGTCTAGCAGTTGGGAATCCTAGCAGTCCCTTTGCCAGTTCCAGGGGAATCTGACAACCTCATTACTGGCCTTGATGATTATTTGTTTTTCAAATAAGTCTTTTGGAAGACTGGATGTTGAGCACAAGAGTTATTTCTTGTGTGGACCTGTTGTGCTTGGCAACTTTGTTTTGACTTCAGTGCACTTCTGTTTCTCAGTGTAAGTTAGGTAGCATTGAAGAGGTGCTCCATTTGTTTCAAGTCAAGTTAACAAATTTTGAATGCCATCTTGAGTTATGTGTGTTGTCCAAAATTCAGCTGGTATTTTTTCTCATGTCTAATATTTTTGAAGACTGCAGACACCTTCTGTGTTGCTCCACCATCTGGAGCTTACTCAATGATCCTCTACCAGAAGTTCACAACCGATGAAAGTTCAACCTATGCTGCTTATATCTTCTGTTATATTTAACATCATAACCCTGGGAAAGACTAATTCATCTATGTTTTCAGAAGCAGAGAGATAATTTATTATTGCACTGTTTTAAGTAGTCTCTAATAATATTTCTGTGAAGTTAGAAGACCCAGTATTGAGCTCCATTTTGAATCTTATTCAGTTTACTTGTAAAGCAATCTGAATACTTCATCTGTTTTTATAATTAAATTGTTGAAGAGACACTACAGCATTCCCATGGGCTTCCCTGGTGGCATCTGTGTCTCAATGAATCTGAAATTCCTGGTGTCACTTCTGCTGAAAGGCAGAGCTTGTTACACTCATCCATGTATTTACTACCTGCAGTTGCTGCAGTTTTAACCAGCAGACTTCAGTCCTTAAACAATCATCATTTGCATTATGAGTCTTTTTTCCCCATCCAAAAGAATGTCAACTCTGACTCTACTTACTGCTCTGTTTCCTCAGCTCTTTGGTACGGTTTTTATTGCACACGCTTCATGGTCCTCTCTTGATTTTTAGCAGTTTAAACACTGCCATCCACTGAAATGTTTATCATTGTGAACGGGGGATAGCTAGTTGATGGTGTATTATTTACATTTTGAATATATATATCTTTCTAAACTACTGGTGAACTTCTAACTTCTCAAATATAGTGATGTATTCAGGAATGTTCATTATTTTTTCTCCAGAAGCAGATATGATCTGTAAGTAGTGGCAACTTTGGGGGCAGGTGACTCTAGTGTTTGAGTGATTTCATTACTTTTTTTTTCGCTCTGTGGTGATGTAGCCTGAGAATTATCTTCTGTCCCTGTTACATCAAGTATAACTGCATCCGCCTTCTCATCTCTAATAATGCCATTGTTTTTTATGTGTTGTTCCAGACTTATCTGTACCTCATCTAGTCTTCTTACAGGCAGAACAAACACATTTGCTTTGCCAAACAATGGCGCATGCCTTTAGCTCTCTCTTTTTCTGATGAGCAGGTTATTTACAGCACCCTTGTCAGCTGTCTTGCTGAAATTCTCAGTTAATACCTCACACCTGTTCATGGTTGTAGCCTTTTTTTCTCCCCTCAGCACTGAGAAACTACTTGGCCACAGGCGGATGCCATCTAGCTGTGTTTGTTAAATATATAATGGCTTGTTACTGAGGCCATTGCTGCCCTGCTGAAGATTTTAACCTTTCTGTGGCAAAAAGCAGGGTGGCTGCGCAGCTTCCAGGCTGCCCAGGTGATTTGTTAAACACCAGAGGGAGCGGAGCCACTGGGAGCATTGCAGCAGCAGTGTTGACCTGAAGAAACTGAGTAAGCAGAACAGGGAGTAGGGGAGGATGGGGTAATGACGTGGTGCAAACCAACTGCCTTAGTCTGAGCCGGGATGAAATGAGAGTGTGAAGGCCCAGTACAGGTTTTTGGGTGCCAGGTTTCAGGAGAGCTAAGTCATAAAGACATTCCAGCTGGTATGGTTCAAGAGTATGGGAATGCACATGACTTTCAGGGATTTTGTGTCTCATCTCATGCTATTACATGGTACATCTACTGTTGATGATCTTTTCCCACTGGGAGGGCTAGAAAACTGCCTCTGCCACTGCCTCATGAGAAGCCAGTGCCAAAATTTTCCGTTACCTCTAGGCTTTTGTGGTCTTTTCTACTATTAACCTCTTCCGATGCATTTATGTAGAGGAGACCTGTCCCGTTCTCTTGTTTTCGCAGGTTCAACAAGATAAGCTCCTCTAGATTCTACTTCTGAGGCGTATTCTTCATCTGCCACTTCAATTCCATTGACCTCGTCTCTCAACTTGTTCTGGATTGCCTTTATCTTTCTGAAGTGTGTTGCCAAAATAGAATGGGGTCGTTGAAATGAGTCCTGCAGTATGGCAATCAAGGGTGTGGTAACTGAGACGGAGTAAGAGAGTATTTAAATAGTGATGTGACCTGATGAAATGTTCTGGGTGCTAGGAGAAGACAAAAAGTATTGTAAAGATAAGGAAATGGCATGGGTGTTTCAAATGAGTAGAAGAAACGTGCAGGCACAATGGATTTCCAGGATCAATGGAAGCACTCCTTGTGGGGATTCTTCTAGAATGTAAAATTTGTCGGAAGATGATTTTTCCTGTTTGTTTTTGTTCTGAAAGTTCATGCTAGGCTGAAAGTGATAACGTGGTCTATAAACTGGTTGATACTCATGTGAATGGAGCAAAAATGAAAGACTCTGAGATTTTGTACAGAGAGGTATTATGTAGGAAACCACATTGACTTGAAGAAGAGAAAATTATTTAATTAACTTGATCACTTTGAGCATCTAGTTCTTTGAAGCTAAATGCACTAACTTTCATTGGTAGTTTGAAAATATGCAGCAAATAAATGCCTAAAACTCAGATAGACCTTTGTAGTATATGCTGGCAATATTAATGAGTTCCTTCTAACTTTCTTTATTCGTTCTTTTGTTTGTCTTCTTATTGCATTGATTCAAGTTTCTCAGCTGGTTTAAACTTTCTACTTCTAATACGAAGGTTGTAAGCAAAGATAGTGTCCTTGAAATTAAAGGGTGCCTTTAAGAAGCAGCATGAGCCATGGTAAGGTACAGGAATATGAAAGATAAATGAAGCAAGCCTTTGAACAGACCTGTCTCCTTTATATTAAGGTTAATAATGTCAAGTGAATCCAGGTTTAATTTGCTGGATTTTATTAGTATATTTGGTATGTTTCAAGGCAGAAGAAAATTGCATCATTAGTATTATTGAGTGCCAGCTCAATAACATGTTGCTAATACTTTAAAATTTATTGCAAGCTTTTGGATGATGAGACTGTTTAGAGGAGTAGGATGTGTATGCTTTGGATTTTATGAAGACTCCTTAGGCTTGTAATGAATCCAGGGTTCACAGTCAATAGTGTTCAAAAGAGCTTTTCAGCACTCAGGCTTTTCTCAGCCATCCTCTTACCACTTCTTTTCATTTGTCTTTCTTTACCTTTTATAAGGTGTTTAGTATTTCACTACATTTTTTGCACAATACCTGTCATGCAATAAAGGAGGCTTTAGAGATATGAATCACTTATTTGGAAGATCTGTTCACAGACCAGATTTTTCTGACTTGTGAGTAAACTATCTATGAAAAAAAGTGTTGTCTTGCAGGAAGGGGGGGAAAAAAACCCACCAAAAGGCCAAAGATGATGAACAATACTAAAATTGACCTTTGGAATATAATGCTGAAGCTTTTGTGCTAACAAGGGAAGCACTCCTCAACAGAGATGCGAGGCAGAATCCTAGTAACTTTTGCCCTGCTAAGAAAAATTTCACTGACATATTGGTGCCAAAATCCTGGGTGGTGTCCCACTCAGCCATCTTTTAGGATGGTAAGTGGATCTGTGGTAAGCCTGCTGCAAAACCTCCAGCTCACTCACTGTCTATGCTATGTTCCTTGAAACAGGAGAAAGAGATCTGCCTGCCAGTATGAGCTTGTCTAAAGATGCTTACAGTCTTGCTGTAAATTCATAAAAGCTGAAGGTTGTTTTATTTCTCACAGATCTGTCTTTCTGTGGAAGGTGAAAACTAGAATCTAATACATTCTGTGAGATAAATGCTGCTCTGCTAGCCCTGCAGGTCTGGAAACCCTTTAGTCCCACACTGATATGCTCCAAACCTTGAAGTCCACTTCAAGGCCTGTGTGGCCTTCCATGGACTAAACAGCAGGCCACATAGATAAGATTTTTTTTTTTATTATGCCAAAGTGCTTAGTATGAACTCCATTAATATCTGACATTTGACCCTGCTCTGGTGGGGGGGGTGGACTAGATGATCTCCAGAGGTCCCTTCCAACCCTGACTATTCTGTGATTCTGTGATCTGCTGGAAAAGTGGCACGGCAAGCTGTATGCAGTCCAGTAGATTCCTGGAGTGCATCGAAGACAACTTCTTAAGCCAGAAAATAGACAGCCCTACCAGAGGGGATGTGATACTGGACCTGATTGTCACCAATACAAGTGAGCTAATCGGTGATGTCAAGATTGGAAGCAGCTTGGGCTGCAGTGATGATGCATTGGTGTAGTTTGCAGTACTGATGGATATGGGTCAGGCGAAGAGTAAAGTGAGGACCCTGAATTTCAGGAAAGCAAATTTCCAGCTCTTCAAGGAGTTAGTCAATAGGATCCCCTGGGAAACTGCCCTTGGGGACAAAGGAGCAGACAGAGCTGGCAGATCTTTAAGGATGCTTTCCATAGAGTGTGAGAGCTCTCGATCCCCATATGTAAGAAATCAGGAAAGGAAGGCGAGACACCAACATGGCTGAGTTGAGACCTGTTGGTCAAACTAAAAGGCAAGAAGGAAATCCACAGGCAGTGGAAGCAGGGACAGGTGTCCTGGGAAGTGTATAGGGATGCTGCCTGGTTGTGTCAGGATGGGGTCAGAAAGTCCAAGGCACAGCTCAACTTGGCAAGGGACACAAAGAATAGTAAGAAGGGCTTCTACAGGTATGTCAGCCAGAAAAGGAAGGTCAAAGAAAGTGTACCATCCCTGATGAGCAAGACTGGCAAACTGGTGACAATGGATGATGAGAAGGCTGAGGTACTCAACAACATTTTTGCCTCAGTCTTCAATGGCAGTCTCTCTTCCCACACCTCTCTAGTGGATGGACCGCAAGGCAGGGCCTGGGAGAGCAAATTCCCTCCCAGCGTAAGAGAAGATCAGGTTTGTGACCACCTGAGGCACCTGAACATACAGAAGTCTATGGAACCTGCGGAGGTGCATCCCAGAGTCCTGACGGAATTGGCTGATATACTTGTCAAGCCACTCTCCATGGTATTCGAAAAGTCACAGCAGTCAGGTGAAGTTCGCGGTGACTGGAAAAAGGGAAACATTGCATCCATTTCTAAAAAGGGTAGAAAGGAGGACCCTGGGAACTACCGACCTGCAAGCCTTACCTCTGTGCCTGAGAAAATCATGGAACAGATCCTCCTAAAAGTTATGCTAAGACATGTGGAGGACAGGGAGATGATTCAAGACAGGCAGCATGGCTTAACCAAGGGCAGGTCCTGCCTGACCAACCTTGTGGCCTTCTATTATGGAGTGACTACATCAGTGGACAAGGGAAGAGCAACAGATGTCATCTATCTGGACTTCTGTAAGGCCTTTGAAATGGTCCCTCACAACATCCTTCTCTCTAAATTGGAGAGATATGGATTTGATGGCTGGAGGATTCGGTGGATGAGGAATTGGTTGGATGGTCACATCCAGAGGGTAGTGGTCAACGGCTCAATGTCCAGATGGAGATCGTTGACAAGTGGTGTCCTTCAGGGGTCTGTACTGGGACCAGTACTGTTCAATATCTTCATTGATGACATAGTGGGATTGAGTGCACGCTCAGCAAGTTTGCAGATGACACCAAGCTGAGTGGTGCAGTTGACACACCTGAGGGATTGGATGCCATCCAGAGGGACCTGGACAAGCCTGAGAAGTGGGCCCATGACAAACGTCATGAAGTTCAACCAGGCCAAGTACAATGTCCTGCATCTGGGTCAGGGCAACCCCTTGTATCAATACAGGCTGGGGGATGAAGGGATTGAGAGCAGCCCTGCTGAGAGGACTTGGGGGTACTGGTGATGAAAAGCTGGACATGAGCTGACAATGTGCGCTCACAGCCCAGAAGGCCACCTGTATCCT
>VZSZ01007132.1:413270-454023 GCA_013398815.1 Ibidorhyncha struthersii
TTGTTCAGCCTGGAGAAGAGAAGGCTTCAGGGAGACCTTAGTGCAGCCTTTCAGAACTTAAAGGGGGTTTATAAGAAAGATAGGAACAAAATTTTACCAGGACCTGTTGTGGTAGAACAAGGGCTAATGGCTTTAAACTAAAAGAGCGAAGATTTAGACTAGATATAAGGAAGGAATTTTTTACAATGAGGATAGTGAAACACTGGAACAGGTAGCCCAGAGAGGTGGTCAATGCCCCATCCCTGGAAATATTCAAGGTCAGGTTGGACAGGGCTCTCAGCAACCTGATCTAGTTGAAGATGTCCCTGCTCATTGCAGGAGGTTTGTACTCCATGACCTTTAAAGATCCCTTCCAACACAAACTATTCTATGATTAATATGGTATAAACAGTATAATATGTCTTTTTTAGTAGCATACTTGGGAAATGTTTCCTCTGCCGCAAAAAGTATTTATGGATGGTTTTGACCACTTGATTTTTATCTGCAATCATGTAACAACACAGTTACAATAACTGGTATTACAGCCGGCCCTTTTAGCTCTTTGGGTATTACAGTGCTTTCAAACTGGAGTAAGAAACTGGACAGACCTCTGAGTGGTGTGCCTGAGACAGCATATGAAGGCAATGACTGAACCTGGATTAAAGAAGACCTCCTAACTCTACTTGATTGTGTTCCTTCTATGTAAATAGTGTGCTACAAGTGGATAATTTCTGCATTATTGTCCACGACTGCAGCATAAACTTTGCCTGTGTTTATTTGTGATGAGTTAAATGTGTTGTGGTAGTACACTGAAAGGAGTTTGTAAATCTGTCAGCAACAGGTTACCTCAGCCAAGGAAGAAGCCTAAACAATCATGAAATAGGTCAGGTAACCAAGCTTGCCTGAGCCAAAATAGGTAAGAGCAGTGCCTCTCCTCCCTCCTGCGTGGCTGACATAGCTGCTCAGAGGAAAGAGGGAGGCCTCCGATTTTCCAGTAGCACTTTCCAGCTGTCTTGAGTGGCTATCTCAGTAAATGGGATGCTGTTGCTTCTCTTCAAGTCTCCCTCTTTCTTCTTTGGGTGGGAGAAAGTTTTACCACCTGCCGGCCTTAAAGGGCATGGTCTGAAGGCAGTGCATAAGGGTAAATTTCTGCCAGTCAGTGAGAAGTCCTTGCTGTGTGTGATGTAGTCCCGTAATGAGTATAATATGCTGCTTCATTTGTGAGAGGAAAATAAAATAACCTGATGTGCTTTATAGGCACAGGTACAAGCAAGGACGTTCTGTACTTTTTCAACACCTTGAGCCATACCTGTGAAAATTTAAAATCAGAGATATATAATGTAGCTCACAGTAGCAGGTCAAATACAAGAGACTTCATCTGAAAAAGCATAGAATATTCACAAGACATTCCAAGTTTATCTGACTGTGTTTGCCTATTTAAATGTCCAAATGGGATGGGATCGCTATAGCAAATAGTACTGGCATTTAGTGTTTGTAATGAACTTCAGAATGAGTTTGATGAAGTATGCTTTTAGTATAAATTGGAGTTAAGCTGCACTGCCAAAATGTGATATTATAGGTGGTATTCTTAACAATGAAGTGCAAATGAAATTCTGCCTGCTTTTAATTAAATAAGCACACACTCCACTGAGTTTTTGAAATTTAATTCTCTTAATCTGAAGTCTCAGGCCCCGAACAGCTATTGCAATTTGAAAGATAGCGCTGATATCTTTCAAGGCTGTTTGTACTTAACAAAATACTCATGCTGTTTTCTTTTGTAAATTTGGGGCCCTTTTGATTTCTTCGGGTGTTTTTTCTATTGTGTGAAAAAGAGCTAAGATAACCTTCTTCCTGGTTGTGGCCCAGGAAAGTCAGAGCTGTAAGCACGAGTATCAATGAAAAGGCTAAAGCACCTGGATTCTGGTGTTTCCGCTGAGAGGTTGTTGGTCGTGGTTGTCTACTGTAGCCAGTGTGCTGAATCATGTTGCTGTATGTGAAGGAGGCATGTTTGGCGATTCAGAGCCATCCCAGGCCTTGCAGAGCGGCAAGGGATGGACCACAAATTCTTGCTGGGAAGATGCCCTGCTGTTTTTAAACAGCATGGCTTTGATAAGAGGCTGGAAAGCCAGGTGGCTGAAGATGTTCCTATGGACGGGTCATAAGGCTTGGAGGAGATTCCCCTGACAACGTCTCCTACTAGACGTAACAAATTTAGGCATACCAGTGCTAATTGCTTCATTCTCAGTGTTGTGAGGAGATCTGCACAGCTGATTGAATAGAGCAGGAAAAAAAAGGAAAAATAACTGTCAACATTCATGTGATACTGTGCTTTGAGTAATGTGCCTTTTGAGAGAAATGAATATATGCTTCATCCTTTTCCACTCTTTCTAATTTGATATGATTCAAGTTACTACAAAAATAAACAAAGATGGATGGGAAGTCCTTTAAGAATGAGAAACCTGATTTTATTTGACAAGGGTACATGATATGAAGCAAGGTCTGGTTAATTGGCTAGTATGTAAAAAGTGCTGATGTTTCTTGACTTCAGTATAGTCAAATTTAGATGTTTTGATGATATTTTTTGCATACAAAGACCTGTATTCAAACCATTTCAGAACCATATATGAGAGATGGCAGTCTTTCTGAAAATGTTTGTGACTTATATGTTTTAGAGTCATCTCAGTTTTATTTTCACAGCCTAAAGTATTTTTTGACCTCCATTATAAATAATTTTTAAAAAGTGGCATAGAACATTTTCTACTTCACTTGCTTGACTTTGATTTTGAAGTCTAATTGAGGTTTACTTGCAATGAATTTGATCTCTCAAATCACTTAAGCCATTACTGTAGCAGAAGTACTCTGCCTTTAGGGTGTACTTGTATTTCTACAGTAGCAGAATTGTGGTTTGTACCTGTACAGTGAAATTCCCCGTATCAAACTCAAGAGAAATGGAAAGAAAATCATCCTCTTTGCTCCCCCTTTCTACATGGGAGAATTTTGCTGGTGTGGTTGTATTGATTTGTTATCATATACCTGACCAATGTAGTAGCTATGGCACTAGAATTAGGTAAATACAGAATTAAGCATTTGGGGAAACTATATTCAACATAACTTTTCAAGAAATCAGAGTTAAAGTGTGCAATTAACAGCTTAATGGGCCTTTACCTCTTCTAGCAGCTCATTTTAAATGAGACAGATTGCTTGGCAATGTTTAATAAAAAGTTTGATTACATACAGCGTGTAAAATGAAGACTTTAAAATTAAGCATATTCAGTAGTAATTTCTCTGAAGCACATGTGGGTCACTAGAAGAGGAGAGCGTGTGTGAACTTGATAACTTACAATATAATTACTGAGGTGCGAAGCATATTGGGTCATTTAAAATTTGTGAATGGCAGCTCTGTGGGGAGGTTCAATCACAGCAAAATATAAATGTTGCTAAACTTGTTTTTACAATGGCAGTGAAAGAAATTGCCCTGGTGATTTATTCTGCGTGGCGTACAGATCAGTGCCACTTTCTAGAACGAAAAGAAAAGCCAGCAAAATACTGTTTGGCGAACAGAGGCCATCAGACTTATCTTTCATTCATTCTGATGTGACAAAGCGTTTGAAGACAGCTTTTAAGGGACCTGTGAGATGAGTTGTGATGCAAATCATACTCTACCAGCTTTGGTGGTGTGCTGTTACTCTCTCCCATGGCCTCCTCCTGTGCCTCTTCCTGAGATTCACCATTGATACTGGAGCCAGCAGACTGGAGCTGCTGCTGACAGTCATTTTAAGTCCAGGTGCTGGATGTGCTGCTGAAGCAGTGGAGATGTGCACATATGCTCAGTGTCAGCTGTGGCAAAGATGGATAGTTTTTGGCAGGGAGCACGGCAGACAAATGGAGATGGCAAAAACCACTGCTTCCAGACTCACAACAGCTTATAATAATGGCTGTAGCGTGCAGCGTGCCTAAGGCCCCTGCCAGGCTGATGTCCTGTCTCTGAAAGTGGGTATGTGGCAAGTACTCCCCTGGAACATGCCCTTCGGTCAGTGCTCTGAGTGGATGCTCAGACTGCTTGGGACTTGCACTGACTTGTGGATGTAGGGCTGGAAAGTCCAGGATCCTGGATATCACTTGGTAGAGAAGAGCTTTCAGAAGGTTTTACGTCTGGGTGCATAGTTCTCACCTGTCTTGTACATTATTCCCGCTGTTAATTTTATCAGGGGAGTTGTGGTAGATGGTTTTCAGCTTTTGTTACCTTTATGCTTTTGTGTCTAGCACAAGCGTGTTGCCCAGAAAAAGCTACTGATACAATGTGAAGATGAGAATGAGAACCTTAAACTCTTCCTAGCAAATTGTGAGAAGGTTATTACTGTATTATGCAACATTTTAGGGTCTGTTTGACCTATTAGAAAATGAATACATGTTCCTCCGCTACATTGGTAGTCACACTGCCACTGAACTTTCCGAACCTAGTGTTTATAGTTTGATAAGCACAATCTGTTATATGTTAATGGTGTTATATTTACTTATTTATGTAGGTAATTTTAAATGGAGCCTCTCACCATTGTACTAGGTGCTTTGCACAAAAATTAGAAACATAAATTACATAAGCTACCTGCAGTGTGTACAGTAAACTAGGACTGCTGATCAAAATGGCCACCAAAGCACATAGCTGAGTTGTCTGAAATAAAACTAAAGTCAGAGAAGGGGATGCAAGTCAGGAGAGAAGAACTACTAGTCAGATGCAAAATTAAATAGTGGGTTTCTGTGCTCTGTTCTAGGTCCCAGCAGCAGTTCGTACCAGGCCAAAATGATTAATGAACTGGAAATAGTGTTCCAGTAAACTTAATCATGTACTTTCTACATTTCTTGAATAAATGTTTCTTCGCTTTTCCTTAGCCACTCTGCTCTGGATGTTTGCTCACAGGTTTATCTGCTGACCTAATAACACCACAAAGGGATTGTTACGTTTTCCTTCTGCTACTGTGGGCAGGTGATATGGTAACAGGAATGAGCT
This sequence comes from Ibidorhyncha struthersii, assembly GCA_013398815.1. Taxonomy (NCBI): domain Eukaryota; kingdom Metazoa; phylum Chordata; class Aves; order Charadriiformes; family Charadriidae; genus Ibidorhyncha; species Ibidorhyncha struthersii. Next base: position 418,255 of record VZSZ01007132.1, read on the forward strand.
TTGCAAGGCAGAGCAGCATGGAATATAGAACCCTATTTTGTGTTTCGTTATACTTGTGTAGTCCCTGTGATGTGGCTAGAAGGCCACGTCTGTGGCCTTCACGTCTGTGTGAAGGGGAAAAAAAACCCCAACCAATTCAAATCTGTGGGTGGTAGGCTACAGGCAGAGAAAACTCTTTGGTCTTCACATATGCAATTTGTCTATTTCTGTGGAGCAGACTGAGATGAGAGGTCCTAAAATAATCTTGAAACCCCAGAGGGTTCTTATACTCTTATGCAGCTGCCACAATTTTATTTTTATTGCTTACATTTTTCTCCAGTCCCTTTGCCCACTCTTTAAACCCAAGTTTTAGAAGAAATTCTGCTTGAGAAGTTTCTCAGCCATTTTCATAGCTTTTTCTGCTGAGCTTCAGACTTTAGGACTTTTTGACATTCTTTTCTCTCCTCTAGCTTCATTACACGGAATAAGACTGGTCTCATATTATTATTGTCCAGGGAAGAGTTATACTTTAAGGAAAAAAGGCATACTGGCATTCATCACCATTTTCTGTGATCTTAATTTTTTTTCTGCTTGTTTTCTGTCTAAAGTGTTATTTTCTCACTTCATAGGCTGCACTGCTTTTACCTGAATGTTCTAACTCCTCAGCCCCTCTTCAGTGATTTCACTGTCAGCTGCATCACTTTGAGATATATTTCCCATTTTAAAACAACTATATGAGCTCTTCTATGTCCTGATACTGCCTATGTAAAATAGATCTTCAAACCAGCCCCGCTGCTTCTGAAAAGCTGCTAGAAAAGCGACAGCCCTTAGCTTCTAGCCAGGTGCCTCCCTTGAAAAGATTTGAAAGGGATGCTGTGGACATCAGAATATATACATATAATGGCAGCAGGCTTTTAAAAAATACTCTGCATTGAATGAACTGCTAACCAAATAATAAGAAAACAAACCCAAACCCCAGAACAGAATTTAAGGTTTCCTGCACCTCTGCCTCTGTGGGACTCTGGTCCTGCAGCTGGGCCTGTGTCTTGTGTCTGTGCAAAGACTTGGCGCGCTCTTGTCAACACGAGGAAGACTCCTTGCACTGACTGTGAGATTGTGGGTGTTAAAGCCCACAGCTGGGACTTATGCTCCCAGGAGGGAACCTGACATGGTAGCTGTAAATATTGGGAGACTTGTGGTATCTCCCTTTTCATTTTTGAAAGCTTCTGATTGACAGTACTAGTGAATGGGCATTTTGCTTGACTGCCTGGTGCTCGTGTGTGGCTTGCCTCCTGACAGACGACATGCTTCATAGCAGCAGCCTGCTCTTTCCCCACCAGAGGTGCTTATTTGGGTCTATTTCAACTGCAGCTGATAAACCCAGCATCTGTTCTTCCCGATACCAGAGGTCTCTGAGTCCTCTTTCCGTCAGTAACACTGATCTGAAATTTGACAGCATCCTCAGGAGGAGCTTGAGGTAGAGATGTTACTACAGGTTGTGTCATGACATAAAGTTACTCCCCACTCCCCCTAAAAGGCTAAAATTATCACTGGGGTTTGATTTTAGATCCTCTGTGAGTTTTTACTGTGACAATTTGCTTGTAACAACAGGACAGAGAAGTTGCACCAACAACAGAGAGTTCAGGTTGGATAATCAGAGGGAAGAGAATGCATGAAGTAGAAAAATATAAACTAGATCCTATGTGTGCATGTCTAGTGGAGGTCACAAGAAATATTTTCCTAAGCAGTCTTTTCTGCCTAATTTGGGCCTGAGGATGCCACTAACGACTGGTCAAAAAGACTTGGTCCCTAAAGTACTGCTCTTATCCAATTAATATTAGTTATATGGGAAACAAGTACAAAGTGGAGAAACAAGATAGATGCACATTTTCTCTCTCTCTCTCACCTAGATTATGTGATACTGGAATTTACATGAGCTTGCTGGTCTCAGTCTTGCAGACAAGGGAGTTAAAGCTCAGTGCCTTGTATAATAAACACTGTGGTTCATTTTGTGATAGGGTTTTAGCTATTCTGTGATTTCCTTTTACCTCTCCTTGCGTGTTTGGGTATATCCTGTGTGAAACACAGAAAACAAAATCACAAACATGCGTGGGTACAAGAAACCCTGTTCTCCCCAAATCCTTTCCTGTTCAGCGTTTGGTTTTGCAGAAGACCTGGGACAATTACCTGTGGAGTTTTCATACTTTGGTAACTGCGAAGACACATAACGCTACCTGGAAGACATACCACTTTGCAGCTGTTGCAATATCAGAGTTAGTCTGTTTCTGCCTAAGTGACTGGAATTGGTTTGCTGCCAAGCACAGGAAGATGTGCACTGTTGTTCTGGTAAAATATTAAAGCCCCAAATGTACCTAATATATAAAGGTGTTTTTAATAGTGGATTCATAAATTGATATGGTGTCTAGTCTTTTATCCAGTAAGAATCGATCCAAACTTGTCTTCCTTTTGTCACTGATTTTGAATTTAATTATCTATATGTAAGCATCTTGCATTGATCGCACAATAAAAATGCCATGCAGCTTTGAGCACAAATGATGGGCTGGCAGCAACTGGACTGCTTACATTATTTGATAATAGTTGCAAATCTCTGTATGTAAATTAGGAAGGATCCGCATTCTTGATAAGAAAAGTTCACTACAGTTTTTATAGTCTATTCTATATGCACAAAGCTAGAGAGACTGTACTGCTGTAAGTGGCCTCTAATTTCTTTTGGTAACTGATGTGCTTAGTTGTCAGTATTTCTTTGTTTATATACCCACTGTAGTTTGGATGTGCTGTAAGAGGCAGGGTGGGCTATTTCATTTAACTTTTGCACTGAAATCTGTGCAGATGTTATGCAGTGGATTGTCTTCTAAACTGCATGGGGATGTGTTGCCAAATATATAATAATACCCTTCTCCTGTGGTCTCCTTATCTTTCATAAGCTCTGTGAACCACGAAGGGGTTTCTTTTTGCAGAAGAGCTGAAGCATAAGATATATTCTACATTATAATAATTAATAATCCTATTTAAATGAAAATGGCTTGTTATTACCATAACCAAGAAAGAAAGCAACACCACATGCCAAATGCACAACTATAAGCATTATATGAAAGTACTTTCACTTCCTTGTTCCTGTACCATATTTGAGTTGATTTGAGCAAGGAAGAAGACAGGGAATATTTAGCCTTGTGGGGCAGTGCTGGAGTGTCTGGTTAATAACACCTGGAAACTTGCAACCCTTGAAGCATGCTGAAGTTAGTTCTTTTTAGAAGGTTTTCTGGGAGCCACAGAAAGTTGTGGGGATAGGGGCTGGAGAATCCCTCAGTTTTCAAAGAGGATTTTGCAAAGCAACAGGAAGACAATTCCAACAAAAGCAAGGATATGCTTCTTTCTTCTGCTCACAGAATTCAAAGATAGGGGATTGGAGGAATCCTGTAGATTTTCCAAAATCTGTTCCTAATTCAGTACTGAATTCCATACAGTTTTGGCATTGTTAGGCTTCATGTTCAGTGACAGAAACTATTTTAAAATTACTATTGCCAAAATCTCTGCCTTGCTTAAATTCACATATGGTAGAGGACGAACAGTCCTTGATTCAAATAGCTTAACATTCCCTTAACACTCAATATTTTAAGGTAGACAGTGACAGTAGAGGAGAGATCCTGTTTTTTCCCTTAGTCTGCAGAAAGGCAGTTGTGGTACCGGAAAGTAGAATGACTTCCTCAAGATTAGTCAAGAAATTCATGTATGAAGTAGATCCAGAGCTCTTAGTAGCTGAATCTCCAGACAGTGTTTTGTGTTGTACAGAGTGTGTATATGCACAAAAGTAATTCTCTTTAATGAAAACCACAGTAGATGTATAGTAATACCCGCATTACTTCCCTCTCTCCACCTTTGTTGAATTTGTGGTATCCAGTTGTTATTGCTGGAGAAGCCTTCCAGCTAACAAGGGAGAGACAGGGTCCTGCATGCCTTCTTCCTTGTAGTTCCTGGGCATGTACCCTCTTTCCCGTTCCAGTCCTGTAGCCTATCAGTATGTCGTCAGAGATGCTGATTATAGCTGTTCACACCATCACTTGGGTGGCAGCAGCGGAAATCTGGTGGGTTTAGCTCTGCCTTCCTAAAGACATCTGGGTTGTGTCTTCCTCTGCTGTTTAGATACCCCTGCTTTATATATATATATATATATATATATCTGTGTGGGGGTATGTGTCTGTATATAGATATGTAGATATGCATAGAAATTGCCAGGGAACTCATACAGTGTTGTTACATATTTGATGCTCCTAATCAATAATAATTTTAGGTGATTTTATTACCAAACAGTTGTGCTAAGTAACTGAAACACTTGAATCACACTGTATTCATATCACTTACAAATATAAAAGGCTCCAATGAAGACTCGTATCTTCAGACCATGTTCTCCTGCAGGAGAAAGAGTTGCTAGACAAGTAAAGCATAGGTTCCCTGTTCTTCTGGGGCTTGGGGTAACCAAACATCCTAGCCCAGATTTCACTTCTCCCTCTAAATATTGAAAGATTTAAAAACTGGGGGGAAAATGGTGTTTGGATCATTTGAAATTATTTGACTTTGACCATTTTTTTCATCTTAAAAGTGAACCAGAAGATTTTTCATTCATGAAAGTCAAAATGTTCCCTACTGTCTCTCCAGACAGAACTTGACCTTGCAGAGTGCTATGGCTAGATGGGAATAAACCTTCTGTGAACTTCCCTACTTCTGCTGTGCACAGAGCTAGCAGCAAACCTGCGCATTATTTGTTGATTTTTGTGTGTGCCTTTGTGAGTTCCCAGTGTATAAGTATGTGCTTATCTGCCATTGCCTACCTGAAACGTGAAAGAAATTAATATAAAAGCTTTTGCTTTTTTTCTCATCAGAACATTAAAAAATCAAATTCATTTGATACAATTAAATGCTGGGGGGGTTGTGGAAATAGAATTAATTTTTCTCAAATGCTGATGCTGAGGAATAATTTTTTATTTTGTGTGACAATCTGATATAATTGGACATAAGCTGATAAACTGTTAATTAAACTAGTCACATCGTTTTGGCAGAATTCATATACAAGCTGGTCAGTTTAGTTAGCTGATTTTAACTATCTCAAGTTGAGATCGGTAACTAAGGTAGGTAGAATGAATCAGTTTTTAAGGGTGACTGGTGTAGGTGTTAAAATTAGTTAGGTGAAGTGAGTCCAGTCCCAGAATCTAAAAAAGATTATTTACTGTACATATTTCTGATGGTTTAATTGCATTTATTGAATAAAATATACATTTTATTAAATGCCTGGTCCAGAATGTTGTAACTTTTTAATTATGCAGAGTTTCAGTGCAAAAGCAGGATGTTGGGGAGAAAGATGAGGATAAGAAACGATTTTTTTTTTTTTTCAATGACAGACAGAAATGATTGAATTAAGATTGATACTGGCAGTTGTTATTACTGCTGTAATTCAAGTGGCAGAAATAGTCATACTACCATACTGCAGAAACCTGAGTGGAGCAGTGACTTACATAAAACAGTCTACACCTGAGAAAAGCAGGAAAACATCATGGAGTGCAAATTCAGTGCAAATCCCACCTGTGTTTGTGGGAAGCAGTCAGCCCAGCTCTGCTACCGCTGGTTGGGCATCCAAGGTAGCCACTGCATTTCAGTCAATGAAAACTGTAAGAAGTTGGGAGGTTTGGAGTCAGTCTTTTTTCATGGGGAAAGGAATAAAGCAGTGCTGTTCTTTGTCACGGTATTTCTTTCTCTTCCAGCTGTGGGGCAGTAAGTTTCCCATGATCAATATAAGGAACTGTGGTATGGTCAGTATCAACAACTGTGATATGTTTGACTGGTGACAATCTGTGGCGAATACGCTGTCCTTCATGAATTACAAGATTGGCACGTTATTTAATTTGGAGTCCAACTTTAAAAAAGGAATAGGTTTTGTTCACAAAAAAGCAGGCAAGACAAGGAAGGTGTAAAACCAGAATTTTATTCCACTTCACAAAACCTACTTAAAGCTTACTTTTGCAGAGGCTATGAAAGAACAGATTAGTAAGAGACAATATAATTCTCAGTGCAGTGCTGATATTTTAGGTAGGAATATATGGTGTTACCATCCTTCTCTCTGCTGAATAAGTGAAAATGAGAAGAGCTCTTATTTGCAGAAGCCTGTGTATTGTTTTAGTCTGTACTGTAGCCCCTTTAGGGGAGAACAAGTGGTGATAGCAGCATATCTGTGTGTTTCACAGCCTGTTCTTTAGCTTCTTTTGAATTTGCAAATTTTTCGAACAACTCAAAATCATTGGAGAAATAAAACTATTTATTGAGTGCATATTATTAAAACCTTGTAAAACAATCAGATACATAGTTATTTTTATACACAGTTAAGTATAGCTGTGAAGCTTTCCCACACGTTTTCCCATGTTGTGGAGAGAGTTTAGGATACATTAAAATGTTCTTCCCTTGACAGAATATGCCAGACAGTTTTTTAGTGGTGGTGTAAGATGAGGCTAAGGGCTGCTGTTTTGCAGTTACCCATAGCTGTACAAGCCGTGGAAGGGTACAAGTTTTGCCCCAGCTCTCAACAGTGTAAGCTGGACTTCAGTGTTAAGAATTAAAACAAGACGTCTGCATGCTCACTTCTTATTTTCACAAATGCCTTCCTCACTGCAACTCGAGTAAGCAGGTATGAGAAAGAGGAAAGATAACCTCACCTGTACTGGGGCTCCCAACATGATTCTTAAGCTACAGCTCAGCCAGTGTTAATAAACCGGGGAAAGCTTCAGCTGAATCTTTCATTTGCACAGGACTGTTGTCTTATCAGAAGCAAAGAAATTGATCTATGTAATGAATAATTTCTCTCCCTGTGCTTGGGTCTGTTTAAAAAGGAGACAGTAAATTTTATTTTCTGAGAAGTCTGGGAAGGAAATTTATAGAGGGAATATATTTCTCACCTAAGAAAACTTATTAAAGGAAAATATTTAGGCAAGAGAGTGTGAAGGAGCCACAGCTGCACTGGTGAAATGTAGAATAGGAGATGTTGCAAGGAATTACACCCTTGTCCAGTATTCTGCCTAATTAGCATTAGGCATGTTTGTGCATGTAAATACAAGCTTCCCTTGTGTATACTTTGCTGTTCACACTCAGAGTTAAACTCAACCATGGGACAGCTACTAATGTGCCAGCTGCATCATTAGTACATTTAATGCGTCTTAAACATTGTAAAGCAGGAATGTATTTCAGTGAATAATAAGTACTGGAAAGGGAGGGGAATATGTTGGTTGTAGTCTTATTAGCATACTCCTGTCTGAGGTGTTCTCCTGATGGTAAAATGTGGAAGTAGCAGAGTGTAGTCTGGCAGCATGGGTGGTGATCCACAAGCCAGACTATTCAAAATACAGGTTTAGGCTATACCTGAAGTTAAGACACAAACCAGAAATGTGATACTGTAGGTAATATACTCAACACAGCAGTGCAAATGAAATGCAACATATTTTAATTCCGCAAGTGTACACTTCATTAAGTTGCTGAAATTTAATTCTGTTAGGTTAAATTCTCAAAACCTGAATAACTACAGTACTCTGTAGATTACAATACCATCTTGTTATATTCTTAAGTGAGGTTTCCATATTGAAGCAGCCTTGGGTTTTATAGCTTGCTTTTGAGTACTCTGTTTCTTTAGACATTGTTGAGAATTTTAGGTTACATTTTTCTTTAAATGTAGCACAGGATACTCAGTGGATTATTGTTGATAATATATCTTAAAAGTTTGCAGTTTGTATATCTCTGTTAATATAACCTTGTAATATTCCAGGTATTACAAATCTTCTGTGAGATGTTGATTAGCAAGGTTAAAACATTAGTTTTATTAGAAGTTAGAGACTAATCATAGATTTGGAGTTTGCAAGAATTAGAATTCTTTGTAATATACCAAATTATGTGATGTTAGGTGTCTGTTTTAACTTCTTGGAACCTGTTTCTCTGCATGTAAAATGTGAAGATAATATCTCACTGAGTTACAGAGGTGTTCTGAGGCTTAGTAAGAGAATACTTTCTATCATTTTAAGATATCTGAGTGGAAAATAATATACTGGAACAAATTACTTCAGGAAAAAAAAGAACCCAAGATTTAATTTTGGAAATATGTGCAGCCAAACTTCATAATGTTCAACATTATAGAAGGAGTGTATGTTTCATCTTTGGACAGTTTGAGACCAAGGTCACAGTACAAGTAGCACATACTCCTTTTGGTGGTTTGCTGTGAGATAAACACTGCTAAAGATTTATTTCTGTAAGGTCAATACACAAGTGCAGTTAACAAGACCTAGGGCCTTGTCAGTACTCAGAATTGCGCTCTAAGTCATTTGAAAATGTGCTACATCATTGTAATGCATCCTGCATATAGTTGAGGTTTAAGCTCCATTTGTATTGATATTTCTATTGTTTGTTCTTCTGAAATCCAGGGGAAAAGGGTTTTCACAACCAGTGAATGCTTTTGCCTTCATGGTAGACCTTCTGAAATACTTGCTTGAAGCAAGTAAAACACAGTGTTGATGAATGAAGCATCGAGGAGACTCATGGAAACGAACTACCGTTTTCAGAGTTGCCAACCAATGGTCTAACTCTCAGACCTTGCTCCCCTTGCTTTGCTATTTAAGCTAGCAAACACTAGCAAAGTCTGCTCAGTCACTTTATTTTAATTCAACCTTTTGAATAATTGTACTTAAAGCTATGTGCCTTTGAGTATGGGCAAGATATGCAAAGTATATTGGCATCGGTTTTTCTTTTCGCCATCTGTGAATTTTTCTGCCATTTCCACGCCTAAAAAAAAAAAACCAAAACAGAAAAGGATGGGGACTTGTGCCCACTCCTCCATGTTGTGTATAAGTTCATTGGCTTTAAGGAGTTTGCTGGTTTACAGTGATGCTGACTGGGAGGGTCAGTCTTGTTACTTGTAACACTGAAATGCATTACATCTTTTTTTTACAGCTGCTAAGAGGNCCCTTCATGTAGGAGAGGATGGCACACAGTTAGTTGGGAATTATCTATGAAAGCCTAGCAGTACAGGTTAATAATTGACAGCCATGCTGCAAGTAACAGCGACCTCTTTGTGAGCTAATTTGCATTGTCTCTGTGACCTGGGCATTTTGGTCTTGGCAATGAGGTGAGGTCAGGCTTTTGTCACTGTGACCTCTTGTACATTGATTTCAGTTACTTAGTCCACTGCCTGGATATACTTCTTCCTCCTTGCATGTTCTTTCCCTTCAAAGGGTTAAGTGAGGCATCTTGCATTGATAATTCCTAAATAATTCAAGTCTGATTGCACACATTGTGAAAAATGATGGATTTTAAATTGCACACACTTGGAACTAATTTCTCCAACACACAGATGGCTTGGATAGACAAAAAGAAAAAGGGAACCTAATAACTTATTGAAGAGGAAAATATGTACAGTACCATTCTGATATTTATGTGGCTTGTTGGGGGACTCCAAGTGTGTCATTTAGAATGCCCAGGCTTTGTACAGTTCAAAAGTATTCATTCTCTTGTGAAGCTCAAGTAACTTTATACCAGTTAGCTTGGCATCTGTACTGACATATATGTGAAAGATTCAATCAGTAACGTATTAAAGGATAGCAACTTTACTAATGCAGATCAACATGATTTCATGGAATACAGCTCTCGTTTGCTTGAGACCATTTTCTGAGTTTAGTTGGTAGAAGTAGCTGTTGACATAGTATACTTCTGATAGGCATTTGACTTAGCACTGCACAGCGTTTACATGTCTTTATGTATGTTTTAAAGGCTCTGCACCCAGAGATGAAGAGCAGATTTTCCTTCTGCAGAATAAAAATCTGTAATTTGGAATGAGTGCCTCAATAAGGTTTGAGATGCATGAAAATAACTGACATATGCTGCATTTCTGCTGCTAGCATATATAAACAGGGTGGGGGTTTAATCAAAAGAGATTGTTCAGCCTGTTGAGGAACAGTGGCATGTGCATATGCTAGAAGGAATGCATGTACAAAAGTATATTCTATTTTTGTTTGTTTGTTTTCAGTGTAGGCATTTTAATAGCAGCAAAGAAAGTCGAGTTTACAAGATATAAGACAGTATCTGAGATGCAAAGGAACTGTGGCGTGGACTTGAATATACAAAAACTTTTATAAACGTAGTGAAGATATTCACATGGAACACACACATTTATAAAAACACATTTTCTAAGATGAGGAGGCACCTTAGAGACCCTGACATATGTTTTGTACTGTTTGCTTCCACTAATAGTTCCCACTGAAATCAATAAAAGTGGAGCAAGATAATACTCAGTTTAAGCTAGGGTGCCTTAACCCAACCCAGTACAAATATGTGCCAGATGAAACAGTGAAATGTGCAAAGCTTGTTTGTAAGTTTACTGGAAAGGTCAAAGTCTCAGATCACCTACTGAAGCTGTGTATGTTTTTTCCTCCCTTGGCAAAAGAAGCTATATTTTATAACCGTTCTTTTTTCTAAGTTTTTTCTTTGAATTACAGTAAGGAGTGTATATAGAAATATAGCACTATGCTGAAAGTCAATCCTCTGAAATGAATTAACGTTGTTTTCATGTGGCCATCAACAAAGAATCTTTTTCACCAGGAAAGATGCTCTGTATCTGTTGCTGAAGGATTAATGTATTCTGAAAATCTGGGAAATTAGTAAGGCTATGTGCAAATGGATGTTGACAAGGGGAAAAATAAAAATTGGTGACTACTGAAAGCCCTGTGGCATTCTGTGGCAACTGATGAGTTTTTTTCTTAATGTCTTGGAGATCATCACAACTTTCTCTTGTCTCGCACAACATACCTCTGTGAGACCTGAGACTTGACCTGACTTGCTTTTTAATAGAGAAGAAGTAAATAAGTAGAAAAATACCATCTTCAAATGACACCCTAAAACCATTCTTTAAGACCTCAAAAACACCATAGCCCTTTCCTTTGCGTGGAAGATGACACATCGCAGTGCACTCTTAGGAAATACTTTCCCTCTTAACCAGCTATAAGCAGTAAGATTTTCTCTTGTTTTATTTCTAACAAACTGCTTGAAGTCTCTCTGTGGGTAGCATAATGGAATCAGTGGAGGTAGGAGGAGGACATTGGCTAGGAAAGGGGAGTAAGTCATATTTGAATGTCAGTCCAGTTTGAATTTCAGTGGCTTTGGGCAGAAAGGTAAGAGGTCAAAAGTTGTCATCTTTGCAAATGAAGACGATCCATACTCATTAAAGCCTTTTAGTTTTCTAACCAGGTCTATTTACATGAGGTAGATTTCATAGTTTGCACCTTATGGGCTGTCCAAATTACATGTGAAAATCGCATTTTTTTCTGTTGCACTAGGAGCTGCAAGTAGTCAGTGTCTTTTGACACCTGGGGAGGATTGCCATTATTTTAAATGGAATTTAAAACATCTTTTAAACACTGTGTGGACATGTCCTCTCAGAATGACACAGGACTTCCATTTCCTCAAAAGATTTTTTATTTCTTCTATTTGGGAATAGTGATTTTGAAATTCATATTCAGTCACAACCAGTATACTTGTAATTCATTGCCTAAGTAGCAAAGAGAAGATAAAATACCATTGAAATTTGAAGAACTAACTCTATGACTTGCCTGTGTCATATTACATTTTATTTGTATGTACAGTTGTTTGTTTATTTACAGCAATGCAGTAATTTGTTAGTGCAAGGAACAGAAACATCTCCATCTTCATGGAACACTGAAGTCCAGTTGCTGGTGATAGGGATATTAGATGTCGAAAAGTTCTCGAATTTTTTTTTTTGTTTTACTGAGCTGGAAATAAGAGTTCAGAGTTACAGGTGGTATTTTCAGTTAGAAGCAGTTGTTTTTCCACACATACAGTGAATGTCAAGACGCTGCTCACTTTTCACGATGATCCAAATAGGAATTTAGAGCTTTTATTAATTTGGGGGTTAATAAAAGCTGCCTCTTTTCAGTGCCATGAACTTCAGTGATTTTTGGATCTGGCATTTGGACATAAGTCAGTGCCACCATTCTTACTGATTTAATGGTTAGATATAGCCTAACTATTTATAGAAGTGCAGTCTTTTTCCAAAGATTCAAGGATTTATACACATATCCTCCTTGACATCGTAACCATTTACCATAATTTTCAAGCTGCAAGACATTGGTGGTGTCCTGAGAGGTTTTTACATATTTAACAATCACAGAGAATGTGTCTGAGTTTTTATCCAATTGAAATCAATACATCTTGCCTAGTTTTTGTCACTTGCTAGTATTTAATTATCTTCAAGCAAGTAAAATTGACTACACAATATAAGAACCTTACATCTTTGAAGCAAACTGACTGAGCCTTTAGATTTGGCTAGGATAGCTATCAATGCTGGTGGCAAAATATAATTAATACAATTTATTAATATTTTTGATTGGGAAGAACAACTTTAACTTTGAAGGACTTTACACAGCTGTAGCTTAGAATTAAAATCCATCATAAGAGTGAAAATCATTTTAAAAGGTATTTTTTTAGATCTTCTGTCCCAAGTTCTTGGTTATCAAAGGTGCTTGTTCACATATGTATCTTCCTTATGTTTTGGATTTAAAGAAAACAGTTTTATAGTTTGGTCACTTATTTCAACTTTTGTGATTATTGGTGGAGGAGGTTTTAAGCCTGGGTCAAAACCAGAGCAAAGTATCTGTAAATACGTGCCTAGGTAAAGGGTTGAACGAGCTCTTCTTGCAAACAAGAAATATACTACTTGCATACAGTATATGTACATGCATACCTTGCATGAAATCTCTAGATGCTGATAGAAATCCTTCAGCTGACTAGCAAAAAAATGTAGATCTTGTCCCTAAGAAGACATTTCACTGCTCTTCATTTCATATTTCATTAGAATGAAAGTGAAAAAGAAGCCTGTGTTGGGTAAAACCTAAACATATTGAAAGGAGAGAGACCATAAAGGGCATCTAAAATGCCAGTGCAGCAAAATGAAGGCTATTCCAGAGGGAAATAGGATCTAAGGAAGGAAGGAGAACTCTTGTTCAGGTAACAGATGTTTTCCCTCAAGGATAGTGATGAAACAGATACCAGAGGAGCAAAAAAATCTAACGAACAGCAAAATTTCCCATTTTTTTTCTTTTTCCTTCTACTCCTGATGTCAGAACAATATGTCTAAAGCAGCATGACAAGAACTGTCACCTTCTTTGATATTAAAACAGGGCCTAAGAAAACAGATAGTTAATTTCAAATTTCCATGTAGGAAGAGAAGAAATGCTCCCATTAACCAGATCACTAGATATATCAAGGGAAGCTCCAGCGCAGCCTAGTGCTATGCATTTAGTTGAACCTCCTTCAAAGCGAGCGTTGTATGGGCCAACATTGATAGTTTTCTCCTTTCCATTGCTGCAGATAAGCAGCAGAAAAGCGCTTTACTCCCTAGAATGCTCACTGAAGTAGACTATTAGTAGAATATTCATTAGAGTTTTATCTGCATGTTTGTGTTGTGCAGGATAGTTATGAATTTAACATACCTTTGGTACTTGTCTAGTTATGTGCTTGTTCTCAGGCTACCTTGCACAGGCTTCCTTACTGCAGTTCCTACTTAAGGTCAGGCTGTGCACTGACTTGCAAGAGAACTGGATAAATCCATTTAACATGAAATAATAGACTTTGACATTTGGCTGGCACAGAGGTTTTTTAAAAGGATGTGGCCGACACACCAGTCAGTTTCCATGTGATAAATACATTGTTTCCAATATCTGAAAATCAGCAATTTATCAGAATAAAAGGTCATCACTGAGTCAGACATATATCCATGAGTGCATATGTCTTTTTCCTTTTTTTTTTCCCCCTCCTTTTTGTAACAGCAACTAGGTAATGCAACAGTACGCTGGGAGCCAAATCTGCCCTTTGACACAGAGCTCCTGTTGGTTAGAAACCACTGGGAGCCATATGCGTTTGAAGTTAAAATGTGTTTCTTTATGTTTATGCTGTTTTAATGTCGGCTGTGATCCTGCAGTCATTTATGCAGTAAAAATTCACATCAAATTCAACAGCAGCATGAGGATCAACAGTGGCAATTTTCTCTTAGTAGGGCTTCCAGCAAGAGACTGCCTGCTGCTTCCAGCTATTGCAGAATGCAGCCTCACGCTGCTCACGGGACTGAACAGCAACATTACATCCACCCAGCGGTCTTTTCACTCACTGCCTATAAAATGACAATGGATCAATTTTAAACTGACCCTGTTGACTTTTAAAGCCCTTAGCGTAGAAGGAACTGGTTTTCTCTAAGCCTCCCCCATTCATTTGGCTCTTGAGTCCTCTTAGTTGTCTTCTAGTCAGAGGTTGTTGGTTGGCAGACATTCTATTGTTGTAGCTGCAATAGTTTTGTAGCTTCTTTCCTCTCAAATATCTCTTTGGGTTTTTTCTCCTTCCATCTTTTTAAAAATGTTGTGGGAATCCCAATTTCTGCCCCTTCTCCTCTGCCTCCTAGAATTGTGCTGTTTCAATTGCTCTTCTACAAAGCAGCAGAAATCTCCCGCCTTCTTACAGCATTTCATATCAATTTTGCATAGTTTCACTTTTAAAATACAGAGTTGTACAATAATTCAGGTTGGAAGGGACCTCTGGAGTCCATCCCATCTCAAAACAGGGCTAGCTTCAAAGCTACATTAGGTTGCTCAGGACTGTGTCCACTCAAATTTTGAGTATCCCCAAGGATGGAGATTGCACAACCTGTTTGGGAAACCTGTTCCGGTGTTTAACTGCGCTCATGGGAAAGACTTTCTTCTTCATGTTTGATTGGAATTTTCCTTGCTGCAGCTGTGATTGTTGCCTCTTATCTTTCGACTGTGTACGTCTGTCAAGAATGTGGCTCTGTCTTATCCATAACTCCCCTCTCTTTGATAACTGAAGACAGTAATGAGGTACCCTGAAGCCTCCTCTTCTCCAGGCTGGGCAAACATCATCCTTCAGTCACTCTTCAGAGGGTATGTACTTCAATCTCCTGGCCATTTTAGTGGGCCACTGCTGAACTCACTCCACTTTGCAGCTCTCTCTTATACTGAAGACACAAAGGTGGACACACTCTTCCAGACGGCTTTTGAGTGCTGGGCAATAGGAATAATCACTGGACCTGCTATCCACACTATTATTAGTACTGTGTTTGGTTGGCATTCATTTCCACACAAGTGCACTGGTTGCTTATATTCAACTTTTCTACCAGGACCAGGTAGAAGAACTACTGCCTACTTAGTTGGTCCTCAGTCTGTGCTGATGAACTGTGTTGTTCCATCTCAAGAGCAGAACTTACTTATCTCTGAACTTTGTGAGGTTTGTCAGCCTGTTTCCTCAGGCTGTCAAGGTCTCTTTGAAGGGTAGTTCTGCCCTCTGGCATATGAGCCAGTCTCCCTACTATGATATCATTTACAAGCTTTACTGAGGGTGCATCCCATCCCATTCTCCAGATTGTTGATGAAGATGTTAAACAGTATTGGTCCTAAAATTTGTTTTTGAGGTTTCAAAGTGTTTCCTTAGAACTGGGAGCACCTTGTTAGGAGAAAAATAGTTTATTTATAGTAATGATAATCTTGTAGCAGTATAAAATATAGTAAATCTTACAAATGTTGAGATATCACGTTAAGCTATGTGTTGGAAATGCCTCTACCAAAACTGAGCAATTATGAGGCAAGACCTACGCTTTGGGAAATAATGTAAGTAGAATACATTAAAAAAAAAAAAAAAGGTTTGTCTGAGTACTTCCATTTCAGGGACATACAACTGAGACCAACCTTTTCAGATTAGGCCCACTTTGCACTAGAATTTTGTATTTACTTGTGGCTTAAAATGTGGCTGCTTAAAAATAGAGAAGGTGGCAATGATTCATATTGCAGCTGCAAATCTGTAATGCTTGGATTTGGAGATGGGAGCTTTGCTACTGTAGACATTCATGAAATATGTTCTACTATCTGCTTATCAGGTAGAAAGCACGATGCTGATAATTGAGTAGTTTCTAGGTATGTTTTGGGGAAAGCGGAGAGAGCATGTGTTTTGCTCAAAGGTGCACAGGAAATGAAAGTTGCACCATTTGACCAAAATTCGGTCATCTGAGTCCCAGACCAACACTTCAACTTTAGCATAAGGCATTAGCTCAGTATCAATACCAGACACCTAGGGAAGAATAAGGAAATCATTTTGTGATGCCTTCCTTTTATACTTCACCAGCATCCAGTGACCTCTGGCTTAGGAACCCTTGGGCCAGATAGCATATTTTAGAATTTTAATAATACGTTTTCATGTTTAGTGATATCATTCATAGTTAAATAAATGAGTTGACTTCAAAGAGTCTTGGCACTTGCATCTCCAAAGTCCCTGGTAAATGGCAAGATACCCTGGCAGTGGATTTTGAAGTGAGCTTCTTTTATTGGAACAGTTTACCTAGTAGGTATGACTACAAGGTCTCCGTAATAATGTTAGGTACCTGACAGTTCGTTCCCACTGAACTATCATGTCTCATGTCAAATGAAAATGAATTTAGACAGATATTGACCCCTCTGTCTGTGCTGAATATCCTGGGTCTACTCTACCCAGTGTGTGGTGATGTGTCATTTAATCACAATCACAGCAAGCAATGAGCATTTTTTTTGTTGTTGTTGTTTTCTCTTTTACCCATACAGTCTCATTTATTTTGCTGTCTTTTTAGTGGTTTTTACGAGTTGAATTGACTGTTTCTGTTTGGGCAGAAGAAAGTTTTCCTCCTGGCAGAAACATGAAAGCCATGGGGCAATATTAGGGAGGATGAGTTTTCTAATAGGCTAGAAATTCATGTTGGCCAGAAAGAAAGGCAGCACCACAGAAAGGGAGTTGATGATCATTTTATCGTGTTCCTGCCTTTATTTTCCTCTTTGTTCTTGGCCTTGGTTCTTTCGACTCAGGCAGTAGAAATGCTGCCTGTCACGAATCTGACACTAGGTGACTAGCTGAGTTCTTCAAAAGTAAAATGTTTCGGAATTGTATGGGCAGGAAATTTAATTAGGCACTTAAAAAAAAAAAAAAGAAAACTTATGCTTTTTGTTTCAGCATCTTGACAGTGAATTTCAACTCAGGAGACCAGGTTCTGTGGCTCTCACCTCACCATGGCTTCTGGACCCTCAGGCTCTCTGGCAAGAATCAAAGAAATCTGGAGAGCCCCTGCCAATGCTCCATCAGGAATGAACCTACCTGTTTGTATTTCCACCAAGTATTTAACGGCTAGGCATCTGCCAACAGGGAAAATGTTCTGGGTTCTTCTTTTTGTACAAATGGTAGTCGCCCCATGTAAACATAACAATATGTCCACAGATGAGGTCACAGACCCTGATTTTTTTTTTTGCTTAGCTAGCTGATTTTTTTCTTGTTTAGAAGTTTAGAGCCACTGTGGTGGCTCGGGTGACTGAACTTAATACTGTGAGTAAAGATCAGTCAAAGAGTTTATGAAATAGTTAAGAGAATTTTTGCCATTGACAGAAATTTGTTCACAGAAAGTAACCAGGAATTACTTGAAAAAAGCTTCTGATGAGCAACATCAGAAATAGTTGGTAAACAGACTTTGAGGAGACAATGTGTCCTGGTCAAGTGCTTGATTCGTAATGACAGATTTATCTATATTTCACTCCAGCTTTTTAAGACCTTGTCTTAGGAAGGTCTTTTCTAATCTGTTTAACTCCTGATCTCCTTACTGATGCTTCTAGGGCTAGAGTTCCAGATAGTACCAAAGAAATGGAAGCAGCACTGTGTTGTGAAAGGTACGTTTGCACTCAGTAGGAACATTTCCTCCCATGGCTGCATAGCTTTGGCAGCCTGGGCAGGCTGGAAATGTGATTTGCGTTTTCTTTCTTGCTTGGAAGTGTGGATGCCATTCTGTGTTGTGGGTAATACCACTGTTGAGAGGCAGGGGAATGGTATATCCCTCTGGATAGGGAGTGGGTAATGGGTAGAGGCCCACAGTTCTGAGCAACTTGGAGGAATAGAGATGTTTTGACATAAGTTTAGATAGTAATGATGTTCTGGACAAGCAAAAGAGGTTTACCAGGCAGTGCTGGTCAGTACCGTAGGGAGGCAAGTCCATACCTTGTTCTTTTGGAGTAGATTGCCTTTATGTGATAAAGTAGTCCTCTCTAGGACTCTTAATAGTTTGGCCTGTTTGGTTGCTGTGGATGTTTTGCAGGGCCCTTTTGGCTACATATACCTATGCTAAAATTGGCTCTACAGGCACAATAGCAAAGCTTAGCATCTTTATGAACTTTTTTATTATTACTTGAGGGAAATAAATAGCTGTCTCTATTATGTATGAACATGCTGTGGTACCGCATTACTCTGTCTTCCATCAATATGTCTGGTTCTTTTCCTTTATCAGCTAACGCTCATGATAATTCCAGGGGTACATCTTAAAGCCCAAGCAAATGAATATCATAACCTGAACAGGTGGAAAAACATGATATTAGGATGTTGAATATTCTAATACATGAAACAGCCAGCCATATATTTATGTTTTAATGATATAATCAAAACAGAGAGATATCTGTGTAATAAAATTGACTGTTGCTATAACCAATTCACTTAGAAGTGTATTTTACACTTTTTTACACACTTTACAGCATGACCTGGATAGGCTGGAGAGTTGGGCAGAGAGGAACTTAATGAAATTCAACAAGGGTAAATGTAGGGTACTGCATCTGGGGAGGAATAACCCCATGCATCAGTACAGGTTGGGGGCCGACCTCCTGGAGAGCAGCTCTGTGGAAAGGGACCTGGGAGTCCTGGTGGACAACAGGATGACCATGAGCCAGCAATGTGCCCTGGCGGCCAAGAGGGCCAATGGCATCCTGGGGTGCATCAAAAGGAGTGTGGCCAGCAGGTCGAGGGAGGTCATCCTCCCCCTCTACTCTGCCCTGGTGAGGCCGCATCTGGAATACTGCGTCCAGTTCTGGGCTCCCCAGTTCAAGAAGGACAGGGATCTGCTGGAGAGGGTCCAGCAAAGGGCTACAAAGATGATTAGGGGATTGGAACATCTTTCATATGAGGAGAGGCTGAGGGATTTGGGTCTCTTTAGTCTGGAGAAAAGATTGAGGGGGGATCTTGTTAATGCTTTCAAATACTTGAAGGGAGGATGCCAGGGGGATGGGAGCAGTCTTTTTTCAGTGGTGCCCATTGATAGGACGAGGGGTAATGGGCACAAGCTTGAACATAGGAAGTTCCATCTTAACATGAGGAGGAACCTCTTTACTTT
This sequence comes from Ibidorhyncha struthersii, assembly GCA_013398815.1. Taxonomy (NCBI): domain Eukaryota; kingdom Metazoa; phylum Chordata; class Aves; order Charadriiformes; family Charadriidae; genus Ibidorhyncha; species Ibidorhyncha struthersii. The sequence goes on from VZSZ01007132.1 coordinate 437,513, forward strand.
GAGGGTGGTGGAGCACTGGAACAGGCTGCCCAGAGAGGTTGTGGAGTCTCCCACTCTGGAGACATTCAAAACCCGCCTGGACGCTGTCCTGTGCAACCTGTTGTAGGTGACCCTGCTCTGGCGGGGGGGTTGGACTAGATGATCTCCAGAGGTCCCTTCCAACCCTGACCATTCTGTGATTCTGTGAATGATTACATGATTATAATGAAAATGCATTGGTTATTTGCTACATTAATTAGCTGTTGATTTAATGTTATACAAAGGTGCTTCCTTTCAAGTAATCATATTTCTTGCTGACATTTCCGAATAGGACTACCAATTAGTTAAACATGGGTAAGTAGAGGTGCTGATTATAGGTAAGCTACAACAGAAGACAGTGAAATAGGGCTTCATAATTTTGAACTTTTAACATGTTACTATGCAAAGCATGTTGTTGTTAACATAACCTCTTGGCTGCATTAACAAAACCTTTTTAAATAAGCATGTAGCTTTGATATCCACTACACAGCCAAAGTTGCTAAAGAAAAAGATGTTGCTTCTTTGTGCTGAACTTCCCTGTGAGATTGTCTATTCCTGTATCGAGGGAGGCTTTCAGTGTTTTGGACTTTATTGCAATGTCAAGATGTCTTTGTAAGCACAGAAAATTTCTATGACTTATGTGTACAGCTGAACTGTCTCCTTGAGTCAAACTTTCTTGAAGCTGAGAAGACACAGCTTACCTTGCGCTAATGGGGTCATTTCATAAATCATTCTCATAGCAAGGATGCTTGCAGAATCCCTCTGCCTCTTGCTTACCCGTCCATATCAAAGCCACATCCTCAACTGACTGCTGTTCAGAATAGATTTTTTTTTTTTAAGCAGACTTTATTTTTTAATTACACAAACACAAAGAAGAACACCATGGGGTGTTTGGTTTTAGGTTTTGTTTTTAACTTCTGACTTGTTTTATGTTCTGGTAACCCAAATATTTTTAGACAAGTGGTTTGGCCATACCCATGATGCCAGTGACTTCAAGCTCCTCTAAGTCACTCCAGCTCTTTGTCAACAAGTACTTCCTCCCTACATGAGCACAATTTATTATTTGCTTTGTTCGTATGAATAGTGAGTAAAATCTGTTCTTCTGCTCCTCATTATTGCGTTTTTGTTATATCATCTAACAGGCATAAGCGTGAGTGGATGTCAAAAATCTGACCAGTGTTTTTCTAAATATTGAGATTGTCTTTCATGCTTGCACTATCAGTCAGCTTTGGAAAAAAAAAAAAAAAAAGTGGCACATCCAGTTGGAGTTAGTAGACAGACTCCAGGTTCTTAATTATTTAAGACTTAACCATTTTTATTTCTCTTGTTGTATGGCATATATCAAGCCAGTTTTCACACATGCAAAGAGGAAGGCAGTGTCTGCTTTGGGAGGCATTTTTGCTCTACTTTCTGTTTTCTTGCTTCTGTAAAGTGCAAAAGAAAACAGCCAGAGATATCAGTCATCCCCTGTGCTTTAAATGTAGGCAACCTTAACTGAAGAACTGAAGGAGGTGTTTGGTACATGGTCAAAAGAATGGGATCTGTACTGAGGAGGAAGAGACAAGGAGGAAATGAAGAAACCATATGTTGACTTTTTGTTAAAGTCATAAAATCACAGATTAGATCAGGTTGGAAGGGATCTCAGGAGGCCTCTAGTCTGACCTCCTCCTTGAAGCTATAAGACCAGGTTGCTCAGGGCTTTATCCAGTTGTTGAAAGCCATACCCATTTGAAAACCTCCCGAGAATTCCAGACTGCACAATCCCTCTCAACAGGCCATTTCATTGCTTTACTGTCCTCATGGCAAAAAAGCTTTTTCTTCTATCTGGTTGGATCCTCTCTCATTTCATTTGATGTCTTTTGCCCCACATCCTCCTGCTGCACTGCTGTGAAAAGCCTGGCTCTGTCATCTTGATAACCTCATCACAGGTAGTGGAAGGCTGCTATTAGATCCCCCAAAGCCTTTACTTTTCCAGGCCAAAAACCTCTCCCTGTGGGGTATGTGCTCCACCTTGATGTCCCTCCACTGAACTAGCTGCATTTGATCATTGTCCTTCCTGTGCTGGGGGCCCAAAAACTGCAGTACTCCTGATGTGGTCTAATGATTGCTTAGTAGAGGAGGATGATGGGCTGTGCTTCTGCTAATCCAGGCCAGGATGGTCCTTGCCTTCTTGGCTGCTGGGTCGTCCCGCTGGTTCATATGCCCTTTTGTAGATTTATGTCTTTATCTGAATGTTACTTGATTACTAAAACTTTATAGAGCTAACAAAGCCCCTGGTGGTAGGAGGTGGTTGACTACTTAGATTTGCCAGGAGTACCTTGGCCTCACTCAGCAACCAAGTGCTCAGTTATTCTCCCACAAGGCTCGCCCGGCTGTGGAATGTGTAAAGGCTGTGGAGTTTGGTCCGTCATATATTTGGTGAATTGTAAATGTTCTGTGTTCACTTTTTCCCAGATGAGATACCTGCTAGTCCCTGGTGACAGTGGCCTGCTATTTTGAGCATGGGGCTGATGCATTATTGATTAATCCAGTTTAGACTGCACTTAAAGTGGTTGTACTTTAATTACATTTGGTATCTAGAAATAATAGCTTAGCATTTCAGAGGCTTCTTGGAAGAAATGGGTTTTTGTGTACTGCAGAATGTTTCTTCTGAGGGCATTTTTGTCTTATCAGAAAAAAAGTATATCTTTTAATGGAGTATTCTTTTAATCTGGTTGCTTTTATATTGCAATAATTTATCATTAGTAAGCTTCTTTTTCCCTGTGGATGTCTTATTTTAGCAGTACAATTTGTTACTTCCAAAGAAAATAATACATCCCTTGAAATCACTATGCTGTAATCTCAAAATGAAGTTTCTTTATTGAACCTTTTCCTTTTGTGTGTGTATGTGTATTTTTTGGTCAGTTACTCGTGTTTTATTAATGTTGAATTCTTTTATAATAATTTATCTTAATAGTTTCTGTCTGTGCCCATTAGTATACTCTCTTGCTTTCTGATCCTAAGAGCAAAGAGTAGATGATGTAGCTAAGTTTCATGGTTTAAAAAATATTATAGGTCTCCTGGTAGCTTTCACATAAAAAGGTTTTATTTTCTTGTGTGGATACTAATAGGGACCTCTTTAGCATCATGCTGATCATGAAACATTTCAGATTCTACTTCTGACAGAAGCAGGCTTTATCTAGTAATTTGAAGAGAGGAGATCTCCATCTTCGTACATCCTCTGTGTTTTCTTGGGTGAATCACTTCAATAGAATTATCAGTTAAAGTAAAATCAGTTTAAAATATAATCAATTCTTGATTAAAAACAGTTATACGTATTAAGCTGTTACTGACATTAGTAGGTGCTAGAGTTATGTTGCTTGAGCCTGAATTTCAGAGGCGCTACCAAACCAGGCATCCAAAATCTTCATGGGTTTTGTGCATTTTGGATTGCATGCAAACATTTAGGGTACAAATGTTTACCATACATCTCTTTTTACTTGTGCTCTGATAATGTGTAAAGAACCTGATGCATACTGTGGTACTTGGTATGTTAGGTAGTGTCTGGGGAAGGTAGTCTTTTTCCTGAAAAAATTATTATCTAGGTTTAAGAGCAGAGATTGCAGGTGGGCACAGATGTTTAAGGGAGCATAGTAGACCCAGTAGGCAAGAGAGATCAACATGAGAAGTAACTGTGCCAGTGTCCCACTTGCTGAAAGAATATTTATTCTGGGAAGTGGTGGAAGCGAAACGCAACAAGGGGGACTTGTAATCAAATAGTGGATATTCTGCTAATGGAGGTCTGTGACAAGCATTTTCTAGAGCAGAAATGGAACTATTTGAAAATGCATGGGACAGTGGTGAGGTTTGTAGCAGAGAGTCAGGAGTCAAAACCTTGGCAGTGGGTGAGAAGTGTAAGTTAGAAGACCACAATGAGCCTTGAGAACAAAATGCCCTTTTTGATTTGGTTGAGACTATAGAGAGATAGTCAGGGGCAACAAATCAAAGTGCCAAAGGAAAAACTGTTTCTTGCGGTAGAGTTTGGAATAGTGGGGAGTGGGACAAAGGAGTCATGCTAAAGGCAGAGGAGAACATGCTAAGAAAGATGTGTTTTATTAGAAACAGGCATGCCTTGGAACATTATAGTAAGTTGTGTAAACGTACTGTAGTTCAAGCTCAGGGTGATTCAAAGCAGTGATTGATTTATTTATTTATTTATTTATTTATCTTCAAAAGACTCAGTGGAAAGAAATGTTTGACATGAAATAATACTGGTAATTTGTTTGGGGCAAAACCTAAGAGAAATAAATGCTCACACTTGCCAACTTTTTCTTATCTTAGCAGTCTTCATTTGGCACAAATTTTGTGGAATTGCTAGCAAGAGTGTCAATTTGCAGGATCTGGCATATGACACTTAATAGCATAAATGCCTAAATGTTACCACCCTTGCAGAGAAAATGTGAAGAGTTTAGCCCGTGTAAGGACTTCAGGTTTCTAAGAATAACTTTCTATGAATAGCAAAGGATCAAAGTGCAGTATACCTTGATTGCTGTACATAAAAGTGGATGTACGAGAACAACAGAATATGTGTGAGTACATTGTAATGCTTGTGTTTTCCTGACCTAGGGATTTCAGCATCAGTTACCAAATATTTTGCCAAAGCAGAAGGGGAAGAGAGAGATCAAGGGGAGGAAAAAAACCCCAAGTTGTTGAATTCCCTGATTGTTCAGTAGTTACACAATATATTTGGTAAAAATGCTTATTGAGTTACTGTACAAAATAAACAGTTTTAGCACCTGTGTATCATGACTTAAAAGCAAACCTCTGGTTTCCCATTCAGAGTGAAATAATAGTACCTCTGTTGATCATAAAGGAATGCAGCTTTGTGGCAGATGTATATTTTTTTATTTCTTTGTAAAGTTGCTGAAGAATATCTAAGAATAACAACAAGCATAATCCTCATGAGAACAATAAGGACAATAAAGCTGCGAATTATCTCCATCAGTCCATACGAAGTCTTACGTACTGAATAAAGTAGATATCACAAGAGTGTAAGTTTCTTCTTTCTCTTAAATTGTTGGTCAGTTAACTTTGTCTAGGGAGCACACAGAAGCTCTGTTCCTTTGCATAGCTTTTCAGACCTTGTAAAGCTTAACAAATATTCTGGAGTAATTTTCTTTTTATTTACATGTGTTTCTCTCTAGCTTAAAGTATTTTTTTTCTGTGTGCATGCACACAGACGTGTATCTAAGCAAAACAAGATTTCTGTTTGACTTTGCTTCGTGCAGTCTGCCTAGTTGTAAAGTGTTTTTCAAAGCTGTGCTGTAAACTGTGTCGATTCTGCAGCATACACAGGCTTCTTGGGAATCAGGACATCAGAGCCATCCCAAAGTACTTTGGGGAATTTAGTTTGTACTGGGCGCATACAGCATCTCTCACAGTGGGATCCTGTGGGTGAGCAGAGCTTCTTGTGTGTTAAAAGAATGAAAATGATTAAACAACAGCAATGACCAAGTGCATGTCTATATTATCAGGTTGTTATAAGTGGAAGTGAGATTTTGGGAGATGGTTTTTGGGGTGTTTTTTTGTTTGTTTTTTTTTTAAGCTCAGTCCTTATCTGTTAACCTTACAGTCATGTGTCAGATGAAGCATGAAGGCAATGGAAACAGTTACAATTTTCAAAAAACTTGCACTATAAAGTGTAATAATATAAAAATCATATTAATTAAAATGTTTTATATTGTTAATAATATAATGTAAGAAATAGAAATGGGATTATTAGAAGTTGGTAATTGGCATTATTTTGATAAAAATTAACCTTGAAAGTTACATTTAAAGAAATGTGTGAAAACAGAGACCTTAGAAGACATCTGCACTGTGTATTGAAGGAATATTATAAGCGAAGCAGCTTTTCTTATCTAGAATCTTTCTATCTGTAAGTGTTTCTTAGATACCTCTGCAACAGCATGTTCATGCAAAGAAAGAAAGGAAGCAAAAAGGGTATGCCAAAACCCATGACAGTTCTGCTCAGCATCTCCCACTTTACTGCCAGCCTGCTGGCAATAAGAGTGACAGTCTACTTCATTTTGCTGCCGACCTGTTGTGGTTAAATAGAAATAATCAGTATGGCTCAACACTGAATAAAGAAATATTGAATCCCTTATAAAATTGTTATGACATTTAGGACATTTGAATAACTTGTGGGGGTTGAGGAATAACAAGGATGAATGTGAGAAGCTTACTGTGTAATGTCTCAGTTCAAGAAGTTTTTTAGGTATGTATGTAATTGTAGACAAATTCAAAACAATGGATAAGCATCAAGAGTTAGACATGCTTAAATACTCTACTGAGCCGAGGCTGAAGCACCCAATAAATCTGCAGTGATCTTGTAGTACAGGTAAGTCATGTCAACACTCCTTTACTAACTTTAGTGAAATGTTATGGGTACATCTGCTGCTTCCAGTGAAAAATAGACAGGATTTGAAGTGATAGCTGTTGCTGCAGGAGTCTTCTGTAACATCTGCCAAAAGGGAGGGAGGAGGGGAAGATAGCAACAGAGGAAGCAGTAACCTTCCTGTTTTGAGAAAAGAAACAAATCAATCAGTAGCTGTATGCAGAGAATTGGAGAACCTGCCCAACATCTGTCAGATGAAAAACTGACATGCTGCAGCAGAATCTGCTTTATAACCAATCACTGTGGGTGTTCTGTTTTCAGAGAGGTATTCAGAGACCTATATGAAGTTCTTTACATGCTACAAAGGTGAGATATCAGCGGTAGAGCATCCCTACATAAATCTGAAGCAGTACCTTAGCAATAAGTATAAACAGAGCTTTATATCTTTCATATTCTTTTGTTAAGCTCTTGTGTCTGGATTACTAGAAGCACTTTGATGTAAGTGGACCTCTAACCAAAATGTACAGTGCCTACTCTAAAACTGGTGGTGGTTGTTTCAGCAGGAGTAAATGGTTTAGAGGGAGGTCTCGGCAGTGCACTGAAATTGCCCAGCTCATGGTAGTGTGCAGAAACACCCCTTTAAAACCTTGGGAGTTCCCTGGGAAGTGCAACACCATGGAACACGGTTGTCCACTAAGTCAATCCCACTGCTGGTGTCGGCTGAGAGGGAGATAAACTGTTTGCTGTAAAGATAACTATTCTGATTTTGGCTAATGGGAATGAAAAGCTGAACCATGTTGCTGGGTTCTTTTAGAAGAGAAAAATTCAGGGACACAAAGTAGGGGCTCTTAAGTCCCTGCCTCTAACTGTAAGAATGTAATCAGAATGTACTGAAGTCTCAGCAGTCTTTCTATAGGGGCAGTGGTCTGAACAATATTGTAAGACAGGTGACTGAATCACTGAGTGCTGATTCCTAGTTCTCACCCTTTGCTGATCAGCCCGATAGCAGCTCTCTAATGAGTAGCAAGAGTTGAGCACCCAGAAGTAAAGTGGCCAAGGCTACTCTGAGCCACACAGATTTGAGCAATACATGCAGTGTCAAACACACTGTGATAAGCACTGACTTAGTGGACAACGTCTACACATCTTGAATGACAGCCTGATTAACGGCCGCCCAATCTTAACAGAGCAAGGTTTTGCCTAATAGTTTGGGCTGTGTAAAGGTATTTGTTTTCTTGAAGGTTTTGTGCAACAGGCTGTCACGATACCTTTATTTTTATATTGCTATGAAAATATTATTATGCAACGGAATGGCAGAGTTTAAAAAGGCAGGGCGATATAAGAATTACATTGTGAGTTTGAAAATATGCAATTTTTGCCCTTTTCAAAAACTTTTTTCAAAATCATGCATAATGAAAAAGAGCCCAATAGATCTCTAATGTGAATAAGCAGCAAAAATATAAAATATCTTTTACCCATCACATTTAATTGTTTTTGAATCACAAGCAAAGTGCATTTGGAAAGAGCCGTTCTGCTATTTATAGTGGACTACTTACTGTTTCTGTCTCCTTCTGCTAATGCTCATAGGTGACTGACTGACTTTGATAGCGTCTCTTGACAATTCATGCATCTACCTTTGTTTTAGGGGCATGGAGTGTTGAGTTGCAGCCAGATGGTCTAGACAGATGATAAAAAAGTATGAACTGATACACCAGAGCACTTATCTCCTGCTGCCCTGTCACACTGAACAAACGCTTAATGAAATCTGAAATTTTAATCACTAAAAATATGTACTGCAGTACAATGGACTTTCACACATCCCTCTGGGATTTAATTGTCTTTTAAATATGGCTTCTGCAGAAAACTTTCCTTTTGGTGTTCATTTCTGGACAAATTCCCAGTGAGCTGGTGACAGTGAGCTGGGCAAAGAACATAATTACTTATTCTGTGTTAGGAATTTCATATCTCTTATTCTGGAAATTGCCATAAAAATTAGACTGTTCTTCACTGTGGTTTGTTATTCACCAAGTAATTTCTGCTGACATCCATGTTGGATGGAATACTTGCCAGCAATTCATTTTGAGATCTTGCAATTCAAAATTTGAACCCCTTGATGAGACACAGGGTGCATGTTAAGCTTCTACCTTTGGCTTTTAGAACAAAGCCCTTAGAATCAGATTTCTAATGTACAATTACAAGTTCAGTATTTACTTTCCTAGAACATTCTGTAATCATTCATACTCGCTGTACATTTCCTGGGATGTTTGCAGAAAGCAATGTACAAAGGGCAAAGACATACATATCATGAATGTCTTTAGAACTCTGAATAAATATTCATCAAATATATGCTGCACTTTTCATTCTGCTCCTTGTGATATTAGATGTTACCAAAGCTAATATCAAAGCATCGGAGGTGTGACAAATCTTCAGAAATAGTGCTGAAATAGTGATAGGTAGAGGTAAAAGGTACACAGAGCTGAAAAGGCAGTAGATTTTGTCTGAAAAACCTTTGTAAAGTAAACATCTTGGAATTCCGTTCTTCTGCTTCGTGGGTATGAAATCTGACTTGATCATGCTGGAATTTAAGCCCAGGGCTGTGGAGGACAGCTTTGGTAGATCTCTAAATCTCTGATCAGATCTTACTGCTCACATCCCATCTGGTTTGTATTTGAGATCACTTTCACAACAACTAGCCTATTTAATGTGATGCTGCAGAATCTGTTGTATTATATCGTGGAATATATTTTTTCAGCCATTAATAAAGCTTTCCAATTTTGATGAATTTGTAGAATGCTTAAATTCACTAATGCAAGAGGGTTATAGGTTAAATCCATGCCTAGTGTAAGATTTATTCACTCAATTACGTTTTTCCCAAAAGGGCTTCATCACTGTACAAGGTAATGCATGAATGTACCCAGTCTTTCGTTTTAGCTTGAATACACTTTAAGGACTTTTGGATCCCAGCAGCAATAAATTCTGGACCATATTTTTCCTTGAAAGTTAATCAAGAGTAGAAGGCTTCCTTTTATGCAGCTGTGAATATGTAACAACACACACGCCCCTACACATGCATACACTGATAGGCATTTCATCAGTGTTGTTACAACTATTAGTTCTACTGCAGTGACCACAAATTTACCAGTAATAGCAAAAAGAATAATTAACCCCTCCCCTCAACAACAACAAAATTTAAGAAATCTTGTAATAAGGAACAAAATTTTTCTTGGTGCGTGATCATGGACAGTATTATGAAGTTAGCCAAGTCTGAATTTGGCAATTTCTGTGTATCTACATGTAATCAAGAAGAATGAGTTTTCCCACTTTTCTAGCTCAACACATGTAGGTGTCAACTCGAGTGCTGAAAGGCTACAATGCAGATTTCGGCTGTCTGCTGCAAACATATTGCTTTCTTTTGGTTTGTTAAGGTCCTTGATACCTGAATCAGAAAAAAAGGATTTTTGCAAATGTTCTTAACTGTTGATCATCCCATTTAAAATAACCCTTCAAAGAAGTCAGACATGATGAGGTTTTTCCATCCTGTTTTTTCTGGGTTTATTTTGTAAAAAATCTTGAAATTAAAAAGTCAACTTTATCACTGTTTTGAAGGTGTGATCTGTGGGTCTCTTCCCACAAGATGATGAGTATTTTGTTTCAGCTGATTGGGGTATGTCATCTTGTGCCTGGCAATATCCTACACGTGTAAGTAGACCTCTGCTCATTTTGAGAATCATTCCCCAACCCGATATTTTTTGTGGCTTTTGCTATGCAGGGTGGCATACTTGGGAAGTTTATAATTATTGCTCCTTACCTGTTGTAATTGGCTTTAGTGAGGTTGCAGTGATTCACAGCAATGATGAATTTTCTATTCAGAGTATTTCCCAGAATATATGGGACATTAGGTGTCAGTCCACATACAGACTGATAATCTCACATCTGGATTTCCTGGCCTCCTGGGTCAGGTTTATATCTCCTAGAAGTTAGATAGTGAGAAAAAGAGAAACCCAAGACAGCTACTGCATTTTCTGGCTGAGGTTTTCTGGTTAGCAGCTCTACAAGATGAGGATGCAGCGTAGAAGGATTATAGGAAATTATGGTTGTTAGTATACTTTTTAGTTACTTTTGATTTCATGAGGTTTGCTGCTGCCAGGCAGCACAAATTGCAAAAAGGAAAGGTTACTTAATGTACATCCACTGGGGTGAACTTTCTAATCAATAGAAGTTTTAATTTGTATCAGAATTACCTAATGGGACACTTCAAACAACATTGCTTACTTTCACTTTATAATTTCCATGTCAATTTTTTTTCGAACAGAATGATCCTCAGACAATATGGGAAGGATTGCAGCAAGTTACAAAATATTTCTCTTAGCTTCCTCTCACATATTCAGTGGCTGGTTCCTGAGTTTGGTTAATATTTTCGGTTCAGTTACTAAAGCAATGGCATTTATGTGGAGGTTTTGTGATGCTATGGGTTTTAAGTTGTTTTAAATTCCCTCTAAGCTGCTTTCATTTTATGATTCTAAAAATGCCATTTGTGAGCTCCTTAAAATGCTTTTGTTGTTCCTTGTTCCCTAATGTGTTTGTCATAGATTGCAACCAGGTTCTGTTTTAAGGCAAGACAGGAGTATCCCTCAACAGTCGTTTATGCCTTGTTGCATCCATCATGTGTAGAACAGTTTCTCCCTCAACTGCCAGGAGCACTGGAAGCACGGTTGTCAGGATTTAAAGTGAATGAAGAATGACTTGACAGTCAGAAGTGATGTTTCCCATATGAGCAAACATCCATTCATAATTTCTGGGAAATCTTGGGGCTGTCTGAGCCAAAGCATGAACATGGCTCAGTGCGAACAGTGTGCAGCGAGTGCACATTGACACTGAGAATCCTTTGGTCGGCTCAACAAACAAGCAGAAAAGCCTTTCACTCTTGATTATTTCTGTAATTATGGTCACCAGGATGGTTCTACTAACTTTTGTGGTATTGTGTTATTTCTAACTCACAAGTGATCGGAGAGTCCACTGTTTTACCAAAGTATGAGGGTTCTGCAGGTTTCACAAACTCCTGTGCCAAAGATTATTGGCTCTGCTCTTCATATTATTGCCACTGCCCTTCATACTGATTGGAGGTTTTTGTGGTTTTGTATGAAATGCTTCAGTGTTCTTCCTAGAAAGCAAAATCAGAGCTACGCTGCTGAGATGGACCGTCAGACCACGTGAAAAACAAATGGCAAATAAACGGTGGCCAGCAGTCTTCCAGACTTCACTCTTGTGGCTTTTCACTTAAGCAAGGGGAAGCACAAACTGCTGTTGAGGATTTGTCTGATTTGCCTGGGATACCTCTGCCATGTAAAGTAAAACGCTGTTGAAATGCATGAATAGATTTATGTAAGCCCTCTGTATTTTGAAAGCAGGCGGAGGTGATTTCAGATTAACATCTTCATCTAAAGCCATTTCCAGACAAAAGCATAGTACTTGAAAAGCAACCCTTGATGAAATAAGTCCTATTTATGTGTAAGTATTTGCCATAGTCCCTGTCACCATAGTAACTGAGGCTCAGATTCACAAAATCATCTAATTCCTGCTTAAGCACCTGAGTACCTCTGAAGTTCTGGGCCTAAGTGTTTCCCAAGTAAATGTGAACTCGCTGTACAGGCCTTTTATGAATTGCAAGGAATTATCCCTCCTTCGTGGGTTTGTTGGGTTTTTTTTCCCCCTTGAGCAAGAAAACTCTGGCTACGGGTGTAATGATTTTTCATAGTCAGGCCATCAGTCATACTGTGGAAATAGGTTGAAGAGGTGGATCTGAAAGGTTATGCTGGAAACGGTCCATTTCTGAACTTCTGGACATGTGGGATCAGAGTACTTCATCACTGCTATAGGTCCATTTTATGTAGCTGACTCCTTTTGACATGAAAGCATTTTGTCTTTACCCGTCTTTCACCTTGTCTTTTGCAATTTTTCCAGAGGAATGGGTTAATATTAAAGTCAGCAATACATACGTGGTCACTCATATAGCTACCTTCATTTGCAGTTGATGTGATTCAAGATTAGGATCAAGGCTTTGTTTCAGGGCAGGAATTGGAGAAGGAACCATCAGATGGATCTCAGCCCTGGGAAGATTACTGCCAAGTGGTGTGTCCCACTGAGGAGGCATGCAGCTGTACTCTTCACAGGCTATAGACTCTACTCTGCCCTGGTGAGGCCGCATCTGGAATACTGCGTCCAGTTCTGGGCTCCCCAGTTCAAGAAGGACAGGGATCTGCTGGAGAGGGTCCAGCAAAGGGCTACAAAGATGATTAGGGGATTGGAACATCTTTCATATGAGGAGAGGCTGAGGGATTTGGGTCTCTTTAGTCTGGAGAAAAGAAGATTGAGGGGGGATCTTGTTAATGCTTTCAAATACTTGAAGGGAGGATGCCAGGGGGATGGGAGCAGGTTTTTTTCAGTGGTGCCCATTGATAGGACGAGGGGTAATGGGCACAAGCTTGAACATAGGAAGTTCCATCTTAACATGAGGAGGAACTTCTTTACTTTGAGGGGGGTGGAGCACTGGAACAGGCTGCCCAGAGAGGTTGTGGAGTCTCCCACTCTGGAGACATTCAAAACCCGCCTGGACGCTGTCCTGTGCAACCTGTTGTAGGTGACCCTGCTCTGGCGGGGGGGGTGGACTAGATGCTCTCCAGAGGTCCCTTCCAACCCTGACTATTCTGTGATTCTGTGGTGTATCAGTTGTCTGACAACCATAAATAACAGTGATTGAGCCTAGATGTGTCAGATGTGTGAGTCCTTAAACTTCAGAGAGAAGATGGTGGAAGAAGATTGCTAACCATGTGGGAGTGTTTGGGACCAGCATGCCTTGTCACAACTGCTGTGCTTTGATCCCCAGCGCAGCTCAGGAATGGACTTGCTTGGAGTGGGCATGGAGAAGTCCCCAGTACACAGGAGCTGCACCGGCTCATCTACACAGCCCCTCTCCTACTGCGTCTCAAACCTACCGCACTCCCAGGCAATACGACCCCAGAGTAAAAATGCAAAGACTAAATATGTAATGGAAGACTCAATAAGTAATGAGCATGTGTTTGTGCTTGACTCCTGCACCACAGAATAAGCCTGTTGCTGGATAGTATGAGAAATGCTGGGTTATGCTTTTGAAGCTATGCTTTGCTACTTGCACTTTACAATCAAAAATACCAGGCAACATGCAAATAAGTCAAACTTGGTTTTGATGCCAAATCCATTTTGCAAATGTGTTGCAGACAGTTACTGGTTGTCACACGTCCATTCTCTGGCACCAACAGGGAAAAAGAGATTGACTAGGGTCACAGTGTCTGCAGTACGTGACATAATGTTTCTGAAAAAAAAATGCTCTATTTTTTTAACTGATGGCAAAACCACTACACAAAAAAAAAAAAAAACAAAAAAAACCAAAACCAGAACCACCATAGGCTGTAGAGTTCACAGAAGTACACAGTTTAAAGGCCAAAGTTGATCTAGAAACAAATTCCATTAAAGAAAAATTAAACAAAGAGAAATGTTAATAAAAGATTGGAAACAATGGTATATTATTTTTACAAATAAAAAGAAAAAGAAAAGTCTAGCTTATGAAAGGGTTTTTTTAACAATTTAAAGAATATTTAATTTCTTATCTGAGGTTACTTAAATGGTTAAGCACTGCAAAAACTTGAGAGTGTGGAACCATCAGAGCACTTAAGTGTGCTTTTTATTTTCTTTTTATCTTTTTTTCTGAAACAGCCTTTACAAGTTTATACTTGTTATACTGCTGGAAAATAGCCAGCTGTCATGCTCCACTTCCCGGGAATCAGAAAAGAAAGTGAAGTAACTTCTGACCAGTTACCAGCAAATATCCCTAGGATAGGTAGGCAGGCCTCACGCCATTGATGCTTGCTTGCATTAGCAGAATTGCTTAGGCACGGCAACAGTGAGGAACGAAATCTCTCCGGCAGGCACTTCAGAACGCATAGAAAGGTTAGAGATCAGGACTTACTGAGTAAGACTGGAAGGAGGGAGGATTGTGCTCCAGAGGTACTGAAGCTGAGGTTAAGCTGGGTAAGAGTAGCTGTGTGTATGATGCACAAGGCATTTAGATGCCTTTGGCGGGCAATGGAAGGAATTGGGCATGTCCAGGGTGAGACATCTCAGCCTGAAGTAGACTTCTAGCTTAGGTCAGATGAGCTGCCTGCTGTAGAGCCTGTGGCTTTTGAGTGACTCTAAAGGTTGATGTGCTCTGGTGTCCATCATATAGATGTCTTAAGGTCATATGAATTTCCATATGCACACACTTAAATTTGTTCATGTAGCCTGTGAATAGGATACTACATGTTACTGGTAGAAGCGGTACTTCTGGCTGGTACGGTGCTGACGAGTTTTCACCATTGAACTCAATCTTGATGCATGCTTCATTTGTGCTCAGGGGATGCTTAAATAAAAAAAACAAATATGGTCTGTGCTAGGTAGGAGGAGTTTGGAAAGGGAAAATTCAGTGACCCGAGTTCTTTGGTGTATCTGATGAAGAAAGTGCTGTGATGACAACATCTCATGCTGAAGTTGGCCTAGACAGCGACTGAGGCAATATGCTAGTCCATGTACAAAATCCTCCTGTGTTTGGTTTTAATTTTGCTTCCTCATAGTGACTCCTAAGATTTGCTGCAAAAATTCTTTGAATTTTAATACATGAATGACTTACAAACTGATTCAGATTCATTGGTAGTTTTCTATTTGGCAATTAGTTTGTGCAAATGCACTTTGGAGTGGTTTGTTCGTGAGCTGTTTGCTGTTTATGTCTAGTCCTCCTTAAATGGTTGCCTAAAATATGGGTTATTTTTTCCATTTCCTTCCTGGTTGACTTGAATAGCAGGTGGTGAATTTTCATTTGAAGAACCTATGGTGTAAATTTGCAGAGTCATTTGTGTCCTAATTAATGAAAATACTGGGATTCACGAGTGCTTTTACAAATCTTTGGCAGTTGTCACCAGGGTAAACGGATCTGGCTGATCTTACTCACAAAAAATATCCACAAAGTGGTTTTAAAATCGTGTAGCTATTGATCTTCCCTCTCTACACAGAAAAATAACTATTTAATTTCAAAGGAAACAGTTACCTAGGGGTTTCTGCCACATCTAGATAGTTATAGGAGTTATAGGCTTCTGTCAGTGAGAGGAGTTATATTTGTGTGTTAGAACAAACCCTACGAACAGGTAGCCTGCAGTGTCAGATTTTACGGTTTTCATGATTCCTTCCCACTGTTTTGCTCTTCTGGTTATATGTGGTGGCATAATACCATCCTAAAATTTAGTTTGCTCTGTCAGTATGCCCAGTGTGACACTGAACGCCTTTTGGATGTGCACTTTGTAATGAGGGTCAACACCTTTCGGTCGGGGTGTGTGCTTCTCAAAAGCTTTGTTCATCAAAGCATCTTTTCCTGCAGGAAGGCATTTGGTAGACATTACAGAGCTCCTGCTCTTCTAGGGATGTTGTGCAAGGGAAACGCTGCTGTGCTGCCAGCTTTGGAAAATTGGAGAGGGGATTTATTTGGTGAAGACCAACTATGACCCTTTGTAAGCAAATGGGTATTTCCACAGTGTGTCTCCAGTGAATCGGGCAGTGCCTAGGAGAATAAATATAACGGATTATAATGCTTCGATTCAGATGGCTGAGTGAAAAGGCCTAAAGGAAGTAATGCTTTCAAACAGAAAGGGAGCGATTTTTCCATCACCTGCCTATGCCAAGGGGAGCTTATGCAGTGTGTTCCAGCTAGTCATTTATTTCATACATTTAGGGAGCTAATTGCAGTGCTGCCGTAAGCAGCAGTAGTGTAAATGGGTGAGATTCTAATCACTCTCATGCAAGCAGAAATGGGAAGAAGCTGTGTTCAGATTGAGTGCCTTTCAAGTAAAATGGTCAGAAAACAAGTTTATGTGGGTAAGCGAGGATATATAGAGCAGTGTGTGCTTATTCGACAGTTAGCATGTGCTCTGAAAGGTTTAAATTTTTGTGTTGTCAGTATGAGGAAACTGAAACAGAAAAGGGGACTGAGCAAACTTTGAGAGAGAACTATAAAGGATTATTTATCCCAGTGTTCTTCCTTATGCCGGTATTAATCCAT
>VZSZ01007133.1:747-88855 GCA_013398815.1 Ibidorhyncha struthersii
ATCGAGCCCCGCGTGGCTTTGTAATCGGGGCTAAGGCAGGGCCCTGGGCGACGGAGACCTCCCCTAGACTAGAAATAACTTGTTGTGGAAAACTCTTTTGGGATAAATACGCCCAACGGCGCTGAAAATACCTTAAGACCCAAGCCTAGAGGTTTGCTCATTTCCCTTCGGATTTAGGTAATGGTTAAATATGGAAGGGGTAGGCGAGATCCCCCCCACCCCCCCTCCCCGGCGCACGGTGGCTGCTGTAGCTTGCGAGCGATTCAAACACGAAGGCGAAACAGGAGCGGAGCCAGGCGAGAGGGGAGCGGTTGCTTTCCTCGCCTGCGCGCCGGTCCTCAGGCTGCTAACTCGGGGAGGATCGGTGGGGCGGGCACCGGCGGGGAGCACGGTAGCGGTGGTCCGCGCTGCGCAGCCAGGAAGCCTGCTGCCTTGCTTTACACACGCACCCCGACCCCAAAACACGTTTTTTCCAGGTCTAGCCTCGGATTCCCGATGCAGCCAAGAAATCCGGCTCGGGGCTTCGCTATCTTTCTGAGGTGATTCTGGGCTTCGCTCTGAGACATCTCAGGCCACCAGCAACTGCGTTTCGGTGACCGTAGGGCGGCCCGAAGTAGGGCTCTGCAGTCAGCGAGTCGAAGTTTAATACCATTTCCCGTGCAGAAACGACCGAGACTGAAGTCGGACGAGGCAGGAGCAAACTTCAGCCTCCCTCACGCCCCAGGAGCATGCTGGCTTTGCGGAACAGGTGCTTTTCTTCACCACCACCCCACCCCCGAAGTATTCACAGAAACATTAGTCACTGTGAGCCCGTGTGGAACACAGGATTAACCTGACTTCCCAAAATCTAACTAAGCAAGCAAATGCCACCACGAGAAAAACTGTCCAACCTTTTGCGTGATGCTTTAGTAGTGACACAAAAGGAAGTTGAAGAACACGACTGACACATCGCCCTTAACACCTTCGTTATTGCCGGCAAGTTCCTGGTGCTGGGCACAGCAGTTTTACTTACGGCATCTGTGTACCGCGGTCTTCTTGCTGCGCCTTTGGTTTATTACTCTGAAAATCATTCATGCCGTCAGCTTCAAAAATAACGGAATCAGTAGAAATGGCATCAGTAGAAATAACCAGATTAGAACAACTCAGTGTAATTTCATGTGTGCGTCTTCGTTGACTCACTGTTTGTGAATTTTTGCAAAACAATCTTTCTCGTTTGCCTCTGAAACCGGATGATAAACTAATAGCCTCTCGATCCCCTTGCCGACCGGCGCTTCGACTGCGTGTAGTGAAAGCAACAGAAAACATTACTGTAAATTACTATTAGCGCTCATAAACAATTCTGACCTGGTTACGATGAAATACATACTCGTCTTTATACACCTAAGTTCAAAATTTACACGGGTGCTTGTGCGCGTTCTAGAGCGCGGTGATTCCCGCGCGGAGGACGCTCGCTGCCGCCGAGGAGTGGGACGCGGCGGGAGCGGACACCCGAGTCCCGGGGCGTCAGCTCTCTCAAACGGCTGGAGGAGAAAGCGTACGGACACGGCTTTGTTTCGTCATTTGCAAAACCAACTCGTGTCTGAACTGCACTCTGCCTCCCCAGGTGTTCCTCAGGACGGACGGTTCGCTTTGCGCCGCCGGTGAGGACGGGGCAAGGGGAAGGCGGGAGCCTGGTGCCGGCTCAGCTCGGTCCCCGCAGGGTGCGCGGCCAGCAGCCTCCCGCCGCCCCCGGCAGGCTCCGGCTATCGGCGCAGCCTGGCGTTACCGGCGGCCGCGAGCTCCCCGCCACACCGCTCCACGCTGCTGCGCCACGTGCCCGCGGACGGCGGCGCGAGGCCGGGCGAGGCGGGAAGAGCCCCCTCCTCCCTCAGCCCGCTGAGGGGAGCCGTCAGGGCAGCCTCTGCCGCCCACCGCGCCGGGGAGCGGCGGCGGGCCGGAGTTGCACGGCGTGCCGCGGCGGCCCTTTGCCGGCTGCTCGCCCCCAATGCGAGGTGCTTCGGCGCGGGCAGCTGGCGGGCGGTGCCGCCGCCTCTCCCGCGCCCGGGGCTCTGCCGGCCCCGGCTCATGCTGTAACGCAGGAGCTTTTTTCATCTCGTGGACTTCCATCCTTTTTTATCTGGCAATCGCCCCTCACGCGTTTTATCTTGCAACCCAGAAATATCGCTGGATTGCTGTCTCTGCACGGAACAAGGGACTAAAAGAAACGTGCTGCAGCTGCTGCAATCCATAGGTAGGGCCTGAAGGCAATTTCCACTCCTTCGCCTCTGACAGCCATCGTCCCAGGGCTCTTTCCACCCCCAGAGGAGCTTGCTATCTCTAGTAACAGCACCCTGAACGGAGGCGGAGGGACTAAGCTCTTATTCTTGGTTTATGGGCTCGTGTATGTGGTGGTCATCATGTGACACTGCAAGAGCTGTGTAACAATACCAAATATTCTGTTATCCCAGTGTGAAAAAGCCAAACGCCAACAGTCCTGAGTTGGCAGAGGGGTGTAATTTATGTGAAGTGTAGGTGATGGGCGCTGGGGAAGGGTTTTAACAGAGCTGCTCTAATGCTTCCCCCAAAGGGAGCGTGGTATTCAAAGTGAAACATAAAAACTTGGTAAGGTACAGTTGAATGCAATGGTAAGTACAAGATCATTACCCCATAGTGAAAAAAGAGGGGAATAAATAAATAAAAGAAGTGGTTTAAACTAGAGTTGGATTACATTATAGTCATTCTTAAGACTGAAGGGCTACTCTATGTCATTTACTGCACTGTTCACAGCAGCTGCCTGATGTCAGCATTAGAGCTAAGAAGACACCAGATAAGGCACCAAAGGTGACAGGATGCAGATGAAATCTTCATGTTCAGAAGTGATGAGACACTTTGTAACAGGAGGATGGATTTGAAGAACAGGATTTGACAGGTTAGCTGCTTGGTACACAGGGGAGGAGAAGCAATTTCTTGCACGTGGAAGTCAGGATTGGGAGAAGGCAGCAAAAAGGGTGATTCTGTGGGGAACTGCTGAGCAACATACATGCTTTAAAGTGATAAAACCTGAGATCACAGTTATCCAGAACGCTTTCACTGTGAGAAGCTGCTAGAACTTGTAGCATTATGCATTCTGTTGGGAAGCGTGTCTTTACTTTTTTTCAGAATCACGTTAATCAGTGATTTTGACAGCAATTTTTTTGATTGCAGGGGAAACCAAAGTAACTTCTGCTGCTCTCAAAACAGATTAGAAAAGTAATGATCACTGTGGGCATGAACCGGAGAGGGAAAGTGACAGTAGGCTCTGGTGTTTACGGCTAGGATGAAAAGAGAGCTTCCAGCTTTGGGAAGGAGTGCACCCAGAACTTACCACTATTGTGAACAGAAGAAAGTTGAATCAATTGGTCACAAAATGTAGACTATGCAAAATGGTCTCAGAAATTTTAGTTCTCATAATGGGACGCTAGAAATTTCAGTCACTTATGCGACATTCTAAGAGTATGCCACATTGCTTTTGTTTTTCATAATTGTGAAAGGAAGTGTTAATTCCTGGAAAGGGAGGGTGTTAAGATGTATCTTGGATCTAGCAGTTGCGTCTTAGGCAATCAGTGTCCATGTATGTGTAGGCTTGCATATGTTAGCATGTTTTCTCCACTCTGAAGCTGAAACTTCATCTATATAGAGGTTATGTTGAAAGTAGATTTACTGTGTGCTTTTCATTCCATCATTCAGTACCTTTGGTTCTACAGGCCACTGCATAAATACATTCCACTGATTTTTTGTATGTCTTGAGCTAGTTTGTAAAAAAAAACAAACAAACAAACAACCAAAACCCTCAGAGAATTATAAAAAATATGTTCATGCAATTATACTGGTAAAAATATTTCGCAGAACAAAAATGAACTTCATTAAATCCAGAAATCGGTTAGTTGATACATACCTTTCCTTTTCCCTCTCCATACACATAGAGTCAGTAGCTGGTGCATAATTACATAACACTACTTTCCACTTAGATTGTACTACCTTCTGTTGTATAGGTTGATTTTTTATTTTAGTCTCCAGGACTAGCCTAATGCTTTTCCTAGGGGATTTGCATTATCCTCTACCTTCCCCCCAACTGTGTTACATTATTTGGAGCCCTTACAGGTAAGGGAATTAGCAGCACCTCTGGTCTAAAACGTGGATATTTTTATGCTATCATATCTTTAGGTCATTCTAGCTTAAAATATAAATGTTGCATGAGCATCAAGTTTCACTAAGTTACTAACATAGCCTCTGATATAAAGCAGTGATTACATTAAAAACCCCAGAGAAACATGCAATTCCTTCTGTGTCGCAGTTCCACGAAAGGGCCGAGTATTGATTAAGTTCAATAGTATGAGATTTACAAAGTGGTTTTGTTAAATTTATGCAAACCCCTATGGGGATATTTCATTTAATCACTTTCATAGCAATTTATTTTAGTTAAAATAATATAGGAACTTTCACATACAGCTGAAAATTGAATTTAGTGGAAAATACTGCTTTGTGAATGTGTATGTAGATGAGGCCTGCATTTTGTCAACAAAACATGATCAACATGAACAAATAGCTGTTGAGTAGGGTGTAATACACGCTTCTTAAATTCACAGATGTACTTTCTCCCAACTAGTCATGTTCCCAATTTTTCACAACTGTTACAAACTTCTAGTATGTGAAATGAAATGACTTAAGTAAAAAGGTCTAATCATAAATGCTATTAGGACCTAAAAGATTCACTTTTTTTAGCCTTGAGAAATAAGAAAATGTAAATATTGAGGGTTCTTTAGCAGTCATCAGATAGGAAAAGCAGAACCCTTTTCACTACCAAACATAAAATGTAATTTACATGGAAACTTTGTACATTAGCAGGGCACCCCCCATCCCTATTTCACCTAACTTTTTTCTCAGCTGCAGCACTTGCATATTCAAGAATCTTAATTTTTCATGTTTACGTGCTTTTAGCACCTTATGCTTTTAGCATTCACATTGAGCTCTTACAGCCCGCATGTAAGAACAAATCTAAGAGAACCGGAATGCAAGGTAGGTCATGGTGTATAGCCTAATTACTATGCTTTATTTATTGACATGTTAGTAAGTATATTATCTACGCTGTTGATGATTTAACATTATTCTGGTGCGTATTCAAATTCAATACACATAGGCAAAGAAATTAGTGTAATTTTTTGGCAGAACAGTTGCAGAAAAAGCAGGATGATTCTGAACAGCCTTTCTTGGGTTATCTTCCTAGGATATTCTGTGCATAACTAAGTCTTCTGAAACTGCAGCATGTCCAGTGATTCACCTTCATCACTAAAAGAGATGCAGTTAGTTGGATAAGGACTTTTGCTTTTCCCTTTATATTTTTATTTATGCTGTTATTCAGTATCGGTATTTATTCTATTAGTATACTTTAAAACCACAAAAGTTCAGGAAATAACCCCTGCCAACTAATCTCATTTGCTATCACTTGAACAGTGAGGCAGTTATTGCAAAATCATAACACTTCACTGTTCAAACAGACAGGATTTTTATGGCTCTCCAACTGAATTTTGCTCCTGCCACTTATTATAGAACATTACCTGTAAGAGAGACTTGCAGCTGGTACTGATGACAGGCAGCAAGACATTTGTCACCTATCCTCTTGGGCAACAATTATCCAGGTGCAAACATAAGTTACCAGATGCTCATTGGAAGGAAAAAAAAGGCAACTGTTACTTGTTAGTAAACAAATTTGTTCCTGATTTGGTTTCACATACATGAAGCTTCCAATAGGGATCATAATTTGTCAGCTAATCCACCTCAGAGATGGCAATTTCCACAGGCTATATACTGGGAACTACGCATTCACAGGTAGGATGTGGGGAAATTTTTCAGAAATACTGAAGCAAGTTAGGAGCTGCAGAAATCAGTAAATCAGAAATTGTCACCCACCTGCTTTAACATTTAAATTAGATTGCACCTGGGCAGATGATACTGTTGAGCAGCCCAGAATGTGCTTCTTCCATGCAGTCTTCCCTATCATTCTTTCAACATTTGTTATCTCTTCAGTTGTGCTGTTTCTTTCTGAGGACACATTCAAAATAAAAGTAAAGGGAATGGCTAACAGGACTAGCAGTTGCGTTCAGCAGTACACTTCCACACTTTTGCAATTTTAAACAACTACACTGCTTCTCATGGATAGCAAGACAGTTAACATTTGTGCTATCAGTACCAACTTGTGCGTGGCTTTTTTTTTTTTAATTTTATTTTATTAATAGAACAGTTGCAAACACTGATAGAAAAGAAGTCTTAAGGATTGCTTAATTATTTAACATGGCAATAATAGCTGCCATTAAGAATATTCTTGACTAGAAAGTGTCTGAGAAGGCAAGTAAGCGTTCATATGACAACAGCAGAATATCTTGTTCCATTCCAAAAGCTAGCGCCATCGTACTGGATCTCAATTTTCAGAAGAGTGTGGAAGCAGAATGCTCAGCTCTTACTGCTTTGGTGAATCACATCTATTTGGTGACAGGACCAATAGCTTATTTCCTAGATAGCTCTGCAATATACAATTGTAAGACAACTGAACTTACGTATTTTTACTGCACTGACTATGCCTTCATTAGAACCAACTGTTAAGACGTGAATAATTGTTCACCTTATTTGAACTACCACTGTAATCTAGAGCCAGCAAGTAACTATGCGGTAACCAAGGGCTGTAGCTTAGAAGTGACTAAACAGTAAATGCTGCAACCTTGTTAAATCATGAAAAATTTATTTTCATTACATATATATGAAGGTAAAAGATTTCAGTCAATAGTGTTTTGAGCAAGCATTTCCAACGTGAGCCTGTTAGTGTAGCTAGGCTGAAACTTAAAGTTAGTGTTTTGCCTTTATTTAGTAATTCATTTCTAGTGTGTATATACAGAATTATTTTTCCTGTTAGAATACCAGAGACAGTAATATTGCAACATTTACATTCCTCATATAAAATGGTGTAATGTACATTTTCAGCTTAGTGTAGATATATAAATATGTACAAAATAAACATTATTGTAATTAACATGTTCAGACCAGGTATTATTTAGCAACATCAAAAGCAGATGCACATAGATTTAAGTGAAAATGGTGAAAAACACCTTTATGACATTAGTGACCATTATTTGCATATATGAAGTAGTACAGATAAAGGCTCCTCTTTCAAGCCTTCTGTGGGCATCCAATACCTTTAGTAAAAACAAAAGTAATTGAGAAGTATAAGATAAATTTTTATATATATATATATGCATGTCATGATCAGATGGTTTACTAAAGTCCATCTTGATCACAAATGGATAACAATGTAAAACATACACATTTGTTCAGAGCATAAAATATTGCACAAGAGCAATTTCTTTTGAGGAAAATAATTCCTGTGTTTGTGAACAGCCAAAATGGTTCTTAGGCATTAAAGAAATGATATATTTGCAGTTTCTAAACCAAGGAACATTCAGTAATACTGTCAGAACTGTTATCCATCAACTTCTTCCCAGCCTGTTTTATGGCAATGGTATATCATTAGCAAGATTTGGCAAAGAGAGAAGGCAGATAGACAGTACATGTATGTATTTATCACAGGCCAGACCAGATCCAATAGTTACCTAAACCAACTGCTGGATACTTTCAGTTATCTGACAATTTCACTCTTAAAGAAATATGAAGGTCTTCAATGCTAGTCACAGTGATAATCACACAGTAGTAGAGTAAGATTCCATCCGTCTCTGCTTGGAAACCATCTTGTCTGAATTCCCAGTCTGAAGGGCACTTTCCTCAGTATCACTGTCACTGCTGTCTACACCTGTGTGATCCAAAGCCATCTGACCAGTCCTCCTGTGTAGATGAAAGTTCAACCCACTCTCCTGTATGGAGTTAGTTATAAAATCTTCATCAGAAGAATGAAATGATTCATCATCTCCTGTGAAATGGTTGACAATGTGAATCCCATCAAAAGTGGGTTGGTCTGAGAAGTCTCTCTGGCCTTTTAGACATTTGATCTGTTAGAAAAAGCAGAAGTTAACAGTTAATCAGAGCTGAAGATTACAGCACTAAAAACAAACAAACAAACAAACAAGAAAACCCCCCAAATCCCCACATTTCCAAGAAACGTCTCATTGAACTGGATTAATTTAAATGGTAGATCTAGAAGTAGCATATTTGATGATCACTGAAATTTAGATGGAATTAGAACAAAGTGACCTCTCACTTCCAGCTGCCCAACCAGAGACCTTGAAAGAACATCTTAAATAGTACTTGGAATTTTCCAGAATTCTCCTTCTACCCCCAGAGTGCTTCAGTTTTAAGGCTTAATAATCAAAGTACCTAGAATCACTAATGACGGATTCCTCCAGGCTATTTACTGCATCTTTAATATCCCCATGAGGATGGTTTATAGTTAGTTTTCTAGAGTGGCCTATTTGTTTTGATAGCACCTTTGGCCTTCACATCTTACTTTTACAGCTCCATTCTTTCCCTTATCACCTAGCTTCTCACTTGAGCAATGCCCTCCCCAGTCCCAAAGCGCAGGGTCCCAAGTGAATATTGCCAGTTTTACACAGCCACAGAAAAAAAGCCCAGAGAATACGCTTAGTTGTGTCTATACAGCAAGAGAGTCTTTTCATTATCTAGTTCAGACCCAATGAGATTCCAGATCAAGAATTATGAGATAAACTTCTCTTTGTACAGCATAAATATAGTTTCAATTTTAAAAGAATGTCAAAGAAGACAATGTTATTGTCAGACTATAGACAGATATGATAACATTTTAATTCAAAATGCACTGTGAAGTATTACAACTATTACAACCATGCATTCAAGCTATTCAAAAGTAAAAACTAAGACTCTGAAGTCTGGCAAGTCCCCTGTTAATTTAGTGAAAATAACCACAACTCCTGGAAGTCATTCCTGAGGTTATGTTTTTTTGAATTTCATTTTGGTTAGCTTTTAATAGCAACTACCTCAGGGTCAGTTTGACAGTCTAAGAGTATTAAGATAAAAAAATCCTAAGGATGCAGAAAAACATTACAAATGCATTACAGAAACTTCCTAATGTCACTCTGGAAGCTTAAAAAGGATGCACCAAGTGCTATTTTGTAAGCAACTTTTCACAGTAAGACAGACCTGGAAAACAGAAAGAAGAAAAAAAGCCTGAAGAGCTTCTTTACACAAATCTGTTTTAAGTTTCAGAAATCTGAAGCAATATTCACTTTGATAAATGAAAAGTACATGTAGGTCCTTGCTACAGACACCAATAGAATATTTCACCTGTCTGTCTGGGGAAGAAGAAATGTCTGTACTTACCGTGGGCTTGTGCAAAAGATGAGAATAAAAGAGGGGTAGAAAAGAGATCACAAGAGTCATAATCATGCTAGAAGCCATCAAATCTGATGTTAACAGCATGTAAAGCTCCAACTTCTAATGTATATCAAAACATCCCTGTTAGGAATATGGGTATGTGCTGTAGATCTAAACCTTCTTTGTAACTACATGTACTTATGTTAGTTTTTTGCATTTTCTTCTGTACACATAGGCTGCAGTTGTTTCATAAGGAACTTGCTTGCGTAAATGCAAGCAAAACAAGAAGTTCCACACTTTTACAGCATAATTCATGATGTAAGCTAAAATCAGCTTATGCCAAATTTTAGATACTGGACAGTAACATGTATCTCGAATAAATAATTTTTACTAGCTTATATACCTAGATACAGAAAGCCTGATACAGAGATTCTTGTGGTATTTAGAAATATTATCCCTAAAAAAAAAATCCTGCAATGTGATCAGATTAGCTGCCACGTGAAGTTTCCAAAACAGCTATCAATTTTAGTCACTAAGAAAATAAAACACATAAAAACAAAACAAAACCCACCAATTTCTCTCCACCCTCACCACAGAAAAAAAGCTCTGCTATACAAGTGACTACAAATTTCATATTAGAGTAAGAAATTATATGCTTCTAGGTCTGCACAGTTAAGCCATTGGTTCACCTGAAATTATAAAGCTGATATTCAGTGTTAGTTGTTTTGAATGTTCAGAAAGCCAAGTCAATGACCTCAACTGTTTTCCTGAAGACTTCAACACATGATACCTTTAGATGAGTATATTTAGGTAACATGACAAAATCATGGCTTCATGGTTTTAGGCAGTTGCCTTTCCAAACACCAAATGAGAGTCTGTGGAAAATGCTGTTAGTGAAAAAATCATGAATAGACACAGCCTTTGCCAACTCTTAAACTGAGCCTGGGAAAACAGTGTGTTATCTTTTGTTAGTCTAATGAAAGGATGCACAATCTCTGACCTTCCAGAAACACTTCTTTTGACCTGCAGCTTTACACTTAGTTGCCCTTTTTCTCAAGTACTCCTCACATTGAAGGGAACCAGACTGCTAGGATGAAACATGATTGTACTGTAGAGAATATATGCAACAAGTCTATCAGTGGTCATATAGTTCCATAACTTCTCTGCTTGAAAAATGGCCATCTCAGCCAGAAGCACAGACAAACACTGTAGCATAGAATTTGTTTGTATTATGGGGATCAATAGGCTGGGTAGCAACACTGCTGAAGAGGACACGGGGGTCCTGACATACAGGAGGCTAAATGTGAATCAGCAGTGTCCCCGAGCAGTGACAAAGGCTAACAGTATACTAAGCTGCATCAACAAGGGCATAGACAGTACCTCATAGGAACTGATTCTTATCTGGCACTTGTTAGACTGCATCTGTCCTATTCTGCACTTGCCTCCTCACCTCTGCACCTCACTCCTTCCTCAGTACAAGGTATTCATGAGTAGATTCAGTGGAGAGGCACCAAGACAGTTAATGGCCAGGAGCTTATGCCTTAAGGTAACAAAGAACTAATTGGTTCTCTACCGAAATGCATGGCAGGAGAAGAGACATTGATCATAGCACAAAACACAAGGTTGTGTTTGAGCACAAAGGGAAAGTAATTGCTAAAAGGCTAGTTAAGAATGAGAACAGGTTGTTCAGAGACTCTCCATGCATCAGTTTTAACACCCAACTGACGATGCCCTAAGGAACCTGCTTTGAATTGAGTGTCAATCCTGTTTTGAGCAGGCTGTTGGACTAGAGGCCTCCCAGGGTCCCTTCCAACCTGAAAGATAGATTACAGTTCAGTGAGATGTGTGAAAAGCACAGCCAGTGCGATGCATATTACTATTCTTATGGCAGCCATTTTGGGTTTGAGAAATTGAAATACTTTGTACCTGCCAAAATTACTGCATTTCTTTAAAATGTAAATGCTGTCATTTGAACCCAAATGCCTTTACATTAATGTCAGTACATTAATTTATCACAAAACATAGTCTTCATCAGAATGTTACTTTTATTTTACAATTAGAAATCTGTCACTTTAATCTTGAAAATACTTAAACCAAGTTGTTTTTCAATTGAAGGTAGAACCTGATTTGCATCTTAAATTTTTTTTAAACATGAATATTGATGAAAGCAACTAATCTTCAAGAAATAAGTACCTAACAATAAGTTGGGAAGAGCCGTGCACTATTTTCAGTTTTTGTTTTTCAGAGTTGAAGATACTTCAGGGGCACCTCAATGTAACATTTGTTCAGGAGCATTTCTGAATGAGTCTGATTATCTGCAATTTCTGTTGCAGCAGAAATGCTTTGTAAAGCTTCTCAAAGCATTTGGAACAGCTTGTAGACATCATGCTCTCCAATGCAGTTAGATACCAGTGGCTAATGCCAACTTAAGGCTCTAAAACAGAGGTTTCTTAAAATGGGATGTTTTGTACTCTCCCATAACTTTACAGTCTAGCAAGTGAGGCTCTGGACTTCTTATAGAAAAAGCAGTATCTTTTTTCAAGATGGGAACATAAGGAAGTGTCCTGCTGGCTCAGGCCAATCATCAGCCTAATAGTGTTCCTCCAACAGTGACAATAGGAATTTCATGTTGGGTTGTTGTTTTGTTTGTTTGTGTTTTGTTTTTGTTTTTTTTAAGGAAAAGCATGTGGATATAATCAATTTTTGCATCCATTCCCTTCGTATTCCCAAGCCTCCACTCACTTGTCCAGAAACTGTTATAGCAGATATGAGAGTGCATCTCTTCCTAGTTGTTTCAGCATCCATTTATAGACCAGTTGTCCATGACTAATGATTTTATTTTTTATTTATTTGCTGTCTACCTCCACAACTTCCTGGGGCAGTAAAGTTTTTCCAGAAATTCCTTTATTTCCTTACTAATCTCCTACTTGTTTTAGGAATTGCGTCTGATTTCTAGTAATGCAGAAACAAGTGGCAAAAAGCAGTTCCCCAGTCATGACTGAAACTTACATCATAATGTCTCGTTCAGCCTTCTCTCTAAAACAGATGAGTACCAAGCCTTTTTAGCCTCTCATGAACAGGCAGTGCTTAAGACCACCGATCACTTTAGTTACCCTTTAACTTCCCTACAGACCTTCCTTAAACTCTTTACATACATCTTGAGGTACAGAGACCAGCCCAGGTTTTGTAGTGGCAATATAAACCCCATTACTTTGTTTTTAATAGACTTCCTATTGATGCCCAACATTGTCTGGTCTGTTTGGGCTGCTGCTGTACACCGAGCCAATGATTTCACAGGATTCTCAGCAACAACTCGAAAATATCTTTCCTGATTTGTAATTACCAATTCTGTTTGCCATTGTGTAGGTATGGCTTAGATTTTGCAACTGATGAATTACCTTATTCCCACTGAAGCTCATCTGTCACCTTTTTAAGAGAGGTTTCTTGAGTTCTTCATCAGTGTTTTATTTGAACATAGAAAAAGAGCTTAAAGTAGGAAGTAAAGCATTATGCCAAGATCTCATCATTCATGTAGCCAAGCATATAAAGATAATGGGAAATCAAACTGAGGACTCAAGGGTGTGGGAGGGAGGAAACATGGACCCAACCCAAACACCACACCACCACCAACCACCCCCCGTGCCAAACCCTAGTTCTACCCTATCCTTATCATTCCACCTGAAGGAGAAAGAACAGCTCTTTTTCTTGCAACGCTGTTGAGCACAGTATGGACTGACACTCCAGGGTCTGTCACTTCTGTTCTCTTTTGTACAAAGAGCCAATATTGGTTAAAGCCTTTCAGTTTTGGGTCTGGTCCTCCTTCATGTGAGGGGAACTAGATCTCTGTCACCCCAACAAGTGACATTCAAATGAACCTTGGCCTTTTCTTACTGCTTCAGTTTTGCAAGAATCTCAGATCTGATCACATCTGTAAAAAAACCCAGGTCTGGTAAACCCATGTGTTTTGCTTTTAATTCTCAAATCCAGGTCATATTGTCTAGATGACTGCAGCTTCAACCCAGTTTTCACTACAGCACATTCACGTGATCTTTAGGACATTTCAAAGGGTTAATAACACTATGTGACCAAAACATATGTCATCATTACCCCTTCAAAAGCCAGCTGAATCAAGAACAGAATCTTAATAATAATGTTTTTATTTATATACCTTCTTGTGCCTGAAGAATTCATCATTTTAAAGACAAACTGTATGTCCTACTGGTCAACATATGAAAAGGCTTTAATCATACATATTTTTAACAGGGAACAGTGTACTTTCACAAATTCAGAAGAGCTGAAAAAAGGCTAACAATCAGATCCTAGAACCTCAGAACAAGCTTTCTTACCTGATGCTGACTGCCTCATCAAGCCAGGCATGAAGGAGAGACAGTAAAGAGAAATTTTTAGTACAATTCAAAAGTTCTTCCATGTTAAATCATAGAATCATAGAATAGTTTGAAGGGTGCTAGTCAGTTGCAAGCAAGCTGTATTTCTAAGCCCTTTTTTTTTTTTTTTTTAAATAGTGAACATACGTCAAATTTTCAAGTGGGACTTTATGAAAGAGAGTTCTACTTAAACTCTGGGAGACATTTTTATGCTGTAACCTGTGAGGTTTTTTTAAAGCTAGGAATTCAGTGGTGGAAAGAAGTCAAACTAAGAAGTAACTTTCCGTTCCCTTTAAAAGGCTTCAGTAACTAATTCTTGAAACTTACTCAATTCTGAAGTAATAGAGTTTTAACAAAGCTTGCCAATAAATATTCAATCTACATACAGTAGGATAAGCAAGCAATACACAAGTGAGATCAGAATATGATAAAAATATGACCACTGCCTTGGGTGAATGAAATTGGTTTTGGCAGAAGGCAATATGTTAGTTTTTTATTTAAAGAATAAAGATACCAAATTCTTAGTGCTTTTACTTATAGCAAGAAGAATCTAATAAATAAATAAATAAATCAGAGTTCCCTCTTTATTTGTCTCCACCTTAGTAACAGTAGGAAGTCTTAGTGAGATTTCCTGCTTAAAAACCAAACATGATTCAAAAGAAAACTAGAATGTTGCTGAACATATGCTCTAACCATGTTTAGCTGAAGAGAAACAAGTCATAAGCATTTTCAAATACCTGTCCCATAATTCAGAAAAATCATTGTCAACTTGGCAACACGAAAAGAGAGATTTAGAAGTCAAAATCTAATTACAAGCCAATTAAAAATATCAGTTATGATCTACTAAATTATAATCACATTGAACAAATAAAAGAAATCTAATTTGAGTTCTTAAAAATTCCTGAGACTAATGGTCCACAGCATCTAATGGGATCCCTTACAAAACTATAACAGTTGACTGCTACTTACTGCTGACCCTCTCCCATTGTGATGAGATCACTCCAGTTTAAGGCATACACTAGTACACTACCACTTCTTTAAAAAACTCAAGCTTCTTTTGGTAAAGTGCTTATCTCAGAAAATGAAGCAGTCGCAGCATCTCAGACTGAATTAAGGGAAAATACATTGTCATTTGAGAGACAAATATCAGCCCAGACAAATATTATGTCCAGTAGGTACTACAATGCAGAAACATTTCTGCACACGCACACAGAAAGAACAAACGTTAAGGCTGCAGGCCTTTTCAAGCCACTTTTTCACTTCCATGAACACAAGCAACTCCTTAGATATCTTAAGCTCGCTGAAGCCCATTTTAAAATACACAGTTATACTTCCACAGTGAGCCACATTCATACTGAAACCATCGCAACATGAACACTGCACAAATTGAGACATGAGCTAAACGAATAGTTGCAGAAACTAATATTAGCAATCCATCATCTAAAACAATTCTTAGCAAGTTTAATGGCTGTGCAGTTACAATGCAAATAGGGTTTCTAAACTTCCCCAACAGAATCAGCTTCCTTACATGAAAGGGACTGCTAGGCATGTGTTGTGACAGAACTGTGTCAGATCATTTTAATGAAAGCCATTGCTTATTGATCTTTGAAAAGTCTGAGAATTAAAAAAGCTTAAGTATGGTTTAATATATCCTGCAATAAAGAAAGAGTTTAATGCAAAACCAAACCAACTTTAAAGACATTTTCCTCAAGCATGTTTTTACCCAAACATGTAGATCATATGCAACAGAGGATAGTCTTTTAAGGGCTTCCTCACAACCTGTATAGCTCTCAAGATTATGTGTAAAAAGTCAACACCACATATTGCATATAATATGACAACATTCTTTGTTTCAAAACAGTGACACATTCTCTAACAAATTTAAAAATAAATTTGAAGATGTTAAATTAGAAATGTGTTATCATTGTAACTGTATTAGGACAAAGCTCAAAACTTGTGGCTTTTATTTCAGTGTCAGTGAATTTCCTGTTTCACTGCAGTTAACCTTAAGGTTTTTTGTCCTGAAGCCATAGCTATATATGTAGCCATAATTAGGATTATTAACTTGTAAATAACAGCCATGAGCAATGCCAGACAAGGGTCATTCTTGGAAATTACTGATGACTCAAGAAGCCCAAACCAACTAGACCAAACAGATGCTGAATCCAGGAACTCCCATTTACTCTGCTTGCTCCCGTTACCCAGTCATTACTGTTGTCCCTCCTGAGAAAGAGGCCCTAATACCATGGACTCACTGTTTGAAAGATAACAGCTATGAGGGACTGTATGGGCTTCTCTTCCCTGAAATCCATATGAAAAGCTGCATACATGGCCACCCCCACATCTCTTACTGAAGCAATTTTGGATTCTCCAATGCCACATCTACCTCTAGAGATTTTAAAAACTGAATTAGAATACATTTTATAGACCTAAAAAGATATGTGAAGAATATGTAAAAAAAAACAAATAATAAGGCGGGGGGTGTGTGGGGTGGGTGGAGAAAATGACAGTGAACCATCTTTGCCTTTCACTGTGAGGCAGACAGGGAAGAGATCTGCCTAAGAGATCTTAGTAGAGAAATTCAGGAAATAGGTTACATCTTAATTTCTTGCTTTCACACAGTTGTCTCTTTTTTAATGTAAAATACTGAGATTAAAACTCTTCCAGAACAACTTTGCGTCTTCTTGGATTTCCTAAAGATGTTATGCTTTAGCTTAATTTTGAAATTGATACAATAGACAAATAAGAAGCGTTACTATGCTGTTCTCTTTACTGCTCCTTTCCCCAGGATTTAGTTTCATGTCAAAATTCAAGAAATCCCAGCAAATTAGCTAGATTTTGTTGAAATCAGTTTGCTCAACACATTCTAATGGGTTGTTGAAGAGTCATGGACATGAGGAAAGTAAATACATTTAAAAATGCATTAAAAAACTCTGGAAAACTATTCAGTTTTACTGCAATGCTAACATTGACAAAAATACTTTTTCCCCTTGTAACTCACCTAAACCACAAATATTAAAGTTAGCCTGAAGTGTTCAGGGTAGGGGTTTGACATAAATTTGGTGTTTAGCAGATTAGAATCACCACCAAATCATGGCTTTATGATTTGTCTTTGCTTTTGCCTTCCCACCACACCCAAAAGTGATGTTCATAAGGCAGTATTCAAGATTATAATCAGTCTAATTTAACAAATTAAGTAGTTAAGCAAAATCAAGCAAATTGAAATTGCTGTTTTAAAAAAAATAATCTAGTGTATTAGGTACTGTGACCTAAGAAAGCAGGAAATGTCTTGATCTTGCTTACAAATAACATGCAGTGAGAGCATTTCAAAACCTGTTTGCAAAATTGCTTCCTTTGCTTAGTAGTTAAATCACTATTAAACATTTCCTTTATCACAGGGGCTTATTTTTTTTTTCCTAAGGTATAGTTTTGTCTTTGATATCCCTTTTTAGATGAGGAAATGAATTTCCTCATCTAAAAATTTTCACCCAGCAGAAGTTTCAGTCAGATAAACAAAATGATGATTTTTAGGGAGTCTAGCAATGACCTTTGAAATGAAGTTGTTAGTCAGTCCCTGTAGGAAAAGGCAAGCTGCACTACAGCATACTCAAGACTCTCTGGGATCCAGCTTAGCACATTTGGCCATTTTTGGGGGACTGAGTTTAGCATGACTAAACTGGGGAACCTGCACAATCAACAACAAACCCCGATAAAAGTTAATGATTCTGGAACAATGCAAATTCAGTAGTTTCTAGAAAACAGTATTTCTATAGAATTTAAACTATAAAAGTTTCCTAAAGTAAATGAATTCTGCTTTGTATGGATGAGTTCAGAGCTCTATTTGCTTCCTGATAGCATTACCTCATCTGCCCTCCAAACAATTTTATAATACTCATACCAAGATAAAAAATCAGTTGACAAATTCTTACAGGACTTGGAGTATTTGGCTCCTTATTTTGAAGTGTAATAAAATGAAAAGAGAAAAGTTAATTTGATTTGTTAGAGTTTTTAGGACAAAGAAGCAGATAGAGAAAATAAATTTTATATTCCTTTCAGTATGGCAGAAGGGTTCAGAGAAGGCTGATTTGCAGCATAACTTAATGGTAGAAAGACTGCATCTGTCCATATCCAGTTGTCTCCAGGGTCTCAAATGCGTCTGACCTTCTTGATCTGCACTGTCTCAAAATAGTACAACTGTTTCTGGAGTTCATAAAGTGAATTCAATCTAATATAGTTGCAGTACGATCTATCCACTTGTTACAGCAATTGCAGCAAAACACCTTGAAACTGGGAACAACAGAAGCTCATCAGAAGTCAGAGCAAGTATTAAACTCCAGGCTTGATAAGCCTATTGTGGGCCCAAACCAGAACAGCAGTGAATAACAATATTATATACCCAAACAGACCTAAGCTGCTTTTTTTTTGGTTGTACCAATATGGCTGCTATTCTTAAAGAGATAAAACCCCAAAGAGTCTCTGGACTGAGATTTTTTTTTTTTTTTTTGTCNGTCATGAGGTACCACAATATTAGATGAATCTGCCCCACTCATCGTTAACTCTTTGGAATCCAAACTCATGTATATGATTAACTACTAAATTCTCCTGTTTAAGGAAAGAATTATCTTTGGTTTTGAAACTCGTACTTTTAAAAGGATGACCCAGAGTAACACACTGGTATACAACCTGAAATATTTATCTCAAGTGAACTTTGCTGACCATATCACTAGACGGAGTTCAAGTCACTGCAGTGTATCATCAGTGAAAAGCAAAAAGAGCAGCAAGAAATTTCCCAGATGGAGCCATTTTAGGCTTCTGGGTTTTTTTAGTAGCACTTAACTATTTGGCCTCTGTTTTAAATTGCCAGGTTCTGGGAGTCACATTCAGTCTACCAGTAATACAAGATGCTTTACAAAATCCCTATAGATGTCAGAAAGTTTAAATAAAATCTATGAAATAGTTGTCCTGCTATTTATTTCATATTGCTGTATATGTATTCTTATATTTCCTGACTTAAGTTTTTTATAAAAAGTGTTCTTTCAGCCTTATCAGATAAAAAGCACTTGAGACAAAAGGAAATATGATGTTAAATGTATGTTGTATATCAGTTTTACCATAGCCAAGTCTGCTGTATTGTAAACGTGACAAAGATTAAAACTAGCAACAAGTGTTCAGACCAGAAGGTTTCCAGTGAATCAGAACAGGAAACCAATAAAGCGATCAATGGGAGGTCATGACTTTGTGATCACTGCACTACATGGTTAAAGAATCTGGTTTTGATCTAGTGTCGTGTTATCAAACTTTGAAGTTCTGTATCAAATATGCAATTGAAATAGCAACAGCGCTAAGGAAGTACCCAACTTTTAAACTATTTTCAAAAGAAATCAGTCTTTGGTAACTATAAGTCAGATTTTATCTATTGAGGGTTTTTTTTTTTCTAAGATCTGACAAGTTTGTTGTAGTGAGATTGTATGCAATTCCAAAAAAAGTTCTAAGCTGACTTAGCCCTGAGAAGTTTCTATAAATAGCTAGTTGGTAGGTGGAAGGAAAGTTCCCAGAAACTCTTCCTACAAGAAGTTCTAATGAAAGTGTTTATTCGGAGTGAGGACATGGCAACAAAAATATTTTAAAACAGCAGCATGATCACACTGAATTTACTGCAACTGTTATATCCAAGGAACTACCTAAATCTCAATGTTCCTTCTCCCTAGAGCATGCATGTATAAATACAAAAGTTACTGAAACCTCAAGCATTAACTAGAATGTACTGGCTGATACAGAGACTGAAAATGTACCCATTATGGGCAACAGTTACAGGAAATGATAATTTCGCACTTTTACTCTGTCCTTTAAAGCAGGAGTTAAACTCAGCATTTTTAAATGTTCTAAGTAACTTTTTTTTTTTTTGCCTGTGATTGCAGAAGTTAGTTCCATCTGTACTGGCTGACATTCTGAGAGTGATTAAAAGAATTTTAGGAGGGGTTTCCACCACGCTTCCACTGTTTGGCCCACTTATATTCAGGTAGATTTACAGAGACATATTACAATCATATTACATAGCATTCCCCTCCTGAGCTTGTTTCTCACATAGATAGCACCTGTGTATGGTTGCTAACAAAAATTTTTGCAAGGAAAAACTACTCAGATAAATTCAAACCAGTAGAACCTCAATCCCTCCACTTTTCAATCCCCAAAACTTGATTTATAGGGAGAAACATAGGATAGACTCTGACACAGCTTTAATTAGCACACCAGACAGGTCATGCATCTTCAACACTCAAGAGAAGAGCGCTATTGCCATGATAATGAAATAACTTTATAATCAGTTTACTTGCTTTGGCAATCCAGACAAATTCTAAACAGGGACTGAGTATTAAGTATAGCTAGCTACATTCATCTAATGCTGCAATCAGACAGATCTGGAGCTTTGACACAGTAGGATAGCCAGGGGAAAAAAAAAAAAAAAAAAAAAAAAAAAAGAGGTGGAAGTGTTTGTAAAGAGAACAATCACCAATCTTCATTTAATTTATCACTGAATCTAATCTGTCAGTAGTGGCAGTGAAACAGTTAAGATTCATACCTAAAACTGTTGCCCTCATCGAAGTAAACAAAGTCATACATATTCTGTTTGAGGACAGACTACATCACTGTCCTGGTTACACTGTTTACATTTAGAGGTTTTCTTCACTCTCATAAGAGACAGAGGATATTTTGTTGATGGTGGTGTTACTGGGGGGAAGGGAGAGGAATAGACATTACCTGATGCAAAGACAGAGTTTGTAGCCAAAGATTTGTGGAATGGAGTACCATCATTATGGAATCAATCCTACCTCTTGGTGCAAGTATAATATGTCTGTGTTAATTACACTATGAACACCAAATTAAAAATTAATTTAAACTGATGTTCATAAAACATACAGATATTCCACTGTGCAATAACACTTCTGCCTGTTGATTGCTTAGTTAAGCCAGACAGTTTCTAAAGCTAGTTGTTTTATTAAGGGATGGGTAACTAAACTGGAGAAAGTTATTGGAGAATTAGGACTCCCAATCTGTTCAGTCTCACACGTCTGTAACAATCTTGGTATTATTAATCCAGTGTAACATCTCTTGACTCTCAAGAAGAAGCTGAATTAAAGGAATAAAGCAATTCACTTTTCTAAAGCATACAGTGTATATTTAACTATCCTGTGTAGACAAAGCTGCTACATTAGATCGGGTGTTTGCAAACCACATGACCTCACAAACGCTATCTTATCACATCACAGGTTCCTCAGACTGACCACAACCACTTAAATCAGACTCTGCCAGCACAGAGACTCTGTAACTTTGACACGTACTAGTAAAGCAACTACATTTTTAGCTGTCCAGCAGCCTTGCAAGAATTTTACTTGTGGGGAGGGAAAAATCTGATGGTCTCTTGTCCAACTGTGCTTGCAAGATATGGTAAAAGAAAAGCACATGATTTATTGTGCTATAAACTTCCACCACAAGTTGAAGTGCTTACTTTGTAAATCTGAGGGCTAACATATTTCCTTTCAGGGACAACATTTCTTATCAAGTAAGAAAACATTTATAGAGAGCCACATATTTTGAAAGCATTTATCTAGTAAAACAAACTATTAGAAGGTGTTAATGTGATTCTAGTCAGTATTGAGAAACAAGTGCTTTGCAAGAGTTAATACAGTACTTTTAAGAAACTTTACAGTTTTAGTGAGAACCATGAAATGACAACAACATAAAAATTGGTTGAAATAAATCCCACAAAGATTAGCTGGTTTTATGAAAGCAAGCAAGTAAAATGACAGTGCTTGTACTACATGGAAAGCAAATAGTACACTCGTTCCAGAAGAAAGGGGGAAAAATAAGTTGGCAAGAGACTGAGTAGAAGAGCATCGTATTGGATTATAAATTTTACAGGAAGAGTACCTTTTTGGACTTGCTGTTCTCTCATTAGTTCTGATGAAAGAAGAGCTACCTATTTGTTTCCAAGATATCTAAATGCAGGTAAATTGGATCTTCTGTCATTTGCCCATATGATCTGAGCCACTGCTAGCTATAAATATGTCTTCAGAGGAGGAATTTAAAAGAAACTCTAGTAGGTTGAATTTTAACTAGAATTCACTTTGTCAGTTAATCCTCCTATGTCCATCATGCAAAGCTATGTACAACTCATTCATAGCTTTAGAAGTTACTTAAAGATCTGCTCACACTGCAGTCATGACTGCAACACAGCATAGGCACATCCAAGACAAGTAGGTGAACACCAGCAGTCCAGTGACACCAGGATGAAGCTCAGAGTTATTTACTCTGCTTCTGAATGTAGTCTAGTGGTGCTTCAAATAAAAACATTTGATTTGGTAAGCATTGAATTTGACTCAA
The DNA here is from genome assembly GCA_013398815.1 of Ibidorhyncha struthersii. Classification (NCBI taxonomy): domain Eukaryota; kingdom Metazoa; phylum Chordata; class Aves; order Charadriiformes; family Charadriidae; genus Ibidorhyncha; species Ibidorhyncha struthersii. The sequence goes on from VZSZ01007133.1 coordinate 22,818, forward strand.
AGGAAGCCTAGTAATAAAATTAACAGAGGAAAGGAATAATGCTTCCTGCTGGTATCCCACCATGAAGCCCAGATGCTATTGTTGTGAGAGAAACAGGAGCTAGCAATGCTGCTGGAAGTGGCCAACCCATCTTGTGCTACTCCAGTGGGCCACAAGCAGCATCATCATTTTGTACTCATCTACAGCTGATGCAGGAGTCATCATTTAGCTGCTTGTAAAGATATTACATCAATCTCCTCAGGGGACAACCTGGACTAAACTGTGCTGGGGACCAGAACCACTCACTCTACCATACTGATTTAAGATTATTAGCTAATAATAAAGAAAACAAGGAAGAAATAATTTGGTAGCTTTTAAACACAGCTACTATACAAGTTTATGGTATTTAAGACCAAAGGAACTGTTAACGTGGTTTAAACTTCCCTCCTGTGTATTATAGTGCATTGAATTTTATTTAGGTATTGTACTATGTGGCCTATACAGGTGGGTTTTTTTTTTTTAATCCTTCACACTGATGGCTACAGTTTACTTTCCCTTCTCCATTTTAGTTTCAGCAGTGAAAGCCTAGAAAGCTAACCCAAGTTGCAAAACATGTCCTTAATTCAGCCATATTATCAATTACTCCTTTGGTCATAACTTATGCATTATTTATCCTCAAAGTAATTCCTTAAAGTGTCTTGAATTTTATTTACAGAAGCAAAATCTTTTAAAAGCATAGTATTTAATCTCCAATTTTTATATCTCTTTTCATTTAGCTAATCTTAAACCTTTAGCTCGCCAGGAGCAAGATCAGACCATGAGATAACACTTGTATCAGAATCCTACTGACTGCATTAGGTTCTTAAAACATAATATCAGATCCACTCCTAGATAAAGTATATGTATGTTGGAATGAAAGAGTAATAAACTACTGGTCACTACTTTGAACAGCCATCAAGTTTTCAAATAGTGAAAAATGGGAGACACTTAAGAAAAATCCCCCCTTTTCTGCATTGTCAATATGCAATAATTCAATCATCATAATTTCACTTAAAGTTACTATTTAGCCTTTTAAAAGCCTCAAAAATTATTTTGGCAAAATAAGAACGCTCCAGTCGTCTGTCATCTTGTTCTTTTCCATCAGCCATGCTGAATTATTGTTAATGTGGGCAGTTTGCAGAGGGTTTTCTAACTGTTGGAACAGTGTGCCACACTAACATCAGGATTTTGTGTTTCATTCAAATACCAGAGAGACATGCATAAGATTTGCACATTAGCAAACAATCTCATCCTTGCTTCCTCTCAAAATATTTCAAGGAATTATTTGTTAAGAGTATACCTCATTACAGAGGAACAGCTAGGAGAAAACTAGCTCCCCGTATTCTGTCTCTGACATCAGTCAATAGCAGATGCCTGGGAAAGAATGTAACAATAGGCAAATATGTAGTGGTGCTTTTCCACAATGTTCTTAAACTCCAGCAAGTAGCCCATTTTTCAATTATACATGTGACATCTGTGCATCTCCAGGGACTTCCTCCCCCATGAACTCAGACAGTTATTTTTTCCAATCTGTATTAACATGGATTTTAGTATGCAGAATGATTTTGGTTCTAAAGGAACTTAATCTCTGAGATTTGCAAAAACCATATCCTGTAGTGTTTTTTTTCAATGCACCTCTGATTTCATTTGAGGATTCTAATTCTTGCACTGGAAGAGAAGTGAACAAACGCTTCCTTACCCATCTTCATCTCACATACAGTTTGAATATTTTATACCTACCCCACCCCCTTTCAAAATTCCTCAGACCAAAACCACCCCACCTATTTCAGTTTACTAATGCTATCTAGACACCAAAAGTAGGTGAGTAGGAATTAGCTGATCCTCCTCCTTAAGGTCACAAGTTGCACTGGCTGCTGAAGGTGACTAGAGAACAGCTAGAACAGTATGAGAAGCAAAAGCAAAAGCACAAAGAAACAAGTCAGTTTATTTCAAAACTTGCTATTTTGCTTCAATTACCTTCCCTGGTAGCTTTGTGTTTATTACGCTTTTAGCATTACTTCAGTCAAGTCCTAATTCAGTCAGTTTTTTCTATCTCCTGGGAATGGCAAGAGGTAGATGGAAGAAACATCCCAGTATCATCCCACTATAAATCAAGAGCAAAAGGTGCCAGGGTTATACGGAATAATTTTTATGTCAAAAATGCCAAATAATTTGTAAAAAAGAAAAAAAAGCAACTTCTAGATCCCTCAGGTATAGGAAAATGTTAAAAATTGATTTTAAAGAACTAACATCCATATTCCTGCTTTCTAAGGAAAAAAAAATGCATGCTAAGTGAAGGAAGCACTAAGTTTCTGTATGTTGCTTCTCCCCTTCATAAAACTGTCTGTCTTGGTTTAGTGTCCTCAAACCATGATGCTGTCCACTAATGCAGATGGCCAATACACAGTAGAATAGCCTTATGGAATAACGCTCCACAATCCCAAATTGTAGGGGCTACTTGCTTTTGTGGACTTGAATACATATTAGGGAGAATTTAGCTTTTAATACGAAAACTGTTGTAAGATTGAAACAAACCTACAACTGAAATACTATAGTAATATAAATAAGAAACTGAAGTTTAACAGCAAATCAAACTCATTAAAGCACTCCAAGAGACACAAAAATCAGCTAGCAGTATGACAAAGACACATTACAAAGTTTCACTTGAAATACAATTTAAACTTAAACACTTCAGTCCTCAATCACAAAGTCTGTAAGACTGGAAACCACTTGCTTTTGTCTCCAAAGGTGTCTTGTGGTCTGCCAGTGTAGTTTGTGGGTAAGCATGTCAATTCTAATCTTTTGTACCACTCCTGTAATCTAGGTAACACATACAAGCCTTGCAACATCCAACAGGAAGCAGAGACAGCTGCTGTGTAATATATATAAAGTGACTGCATGAACAGAAGGGTAGTGCATGAAATGCAGAACTTTAGCAGTTTATAAATCATTTAATTCCATTCAGTTTGAATTAAAAGTAAAGAGTGGCAAACTACAAAGAACCTCCTCCTTTCCCCACCCCAGTATGTGATTTATGTTGAAGTGAGTAACAACTAGTTCAAGATTTATCTTACTCAGTTTTTATTCAACTTTACTTAATGGAAACTCCTAACAGTCCAAACTTTCTACATGTTCTTTTCCACCTACAATAACTGCTTTACTTCAGTACTACCTATTGAAGTGGGGTGCTATCTTGAATAGTAAAAATGTTTCACAAAAATTGCTTTCACTTCTATGAAGTACTAGCACTCCTTGTGCAGCCTGAGAGGTACATAACCCATGGTACCAATCTTGCAGTGCCATTTAATATACTTTAACTGATGTAACATAACTGTATGGTCAAGTGACAGAGTACAGTGCTCACCAGACCTTATTTCTCTTGTGCCAGAGACAGGGCAACCAAGCTTGTGTACTTACTGACAAGAATAACAAAAGTTGCTTCACAGAAGCTGCAGCCTGTGGGGGCTGCACAACTGAAAAGCATTTTAGGTTAAAATCCTGCTAAGCTAGAAGTCAAGAATGCTGTAGAGATAGCTTTAAGAATGGAAGGAAGATGGAGGAAGGAAGAAAGGTGGAAAGATTTCAATCAATTAAAAGAATAAATGGCAACGGGACGCAAATTTTTGAAGAGGCAGAGTATCTAAGTCCAGTGCATACTAAAAGCTCTGAAAGAAGTTTATGTCATGACATCCTCTTTGAATCTGTGACAATCCTCAAAATTTTAGGGTTTCACACTAGTTTCAGCCCTCAACAATAAAGCCATAAGGCATAAGCGTCTAACAACTTTGTGCCCAATAAAACAACTCAGCCAATAAGGACAAAAGGAAGTGCAGCACTAATCTGACACTAAATATACACAACTTTTAACAGGATTAGCTATTGGCTAACTAGAAATACTGCAGTCTGAGTCTCCTTTCATTACCCACCAGCTGTTCTTCAGATGTTGATAGGTTGTGTAAAAGATTAAAGGATAACTATCAGTAACTTTCTAGGGAATGACCATAAAGATGACTGACATACTTTAAGTTAAAATTGCAAGTTAATAAAAATGGATCTACATGAACTCTGAGTGAAGTTATGGCAGCACTGAGGAATTTCAGCATTTTACATAATAATGTAAGTTACGTTAAATATTTTCATTCTAACCCATATTTTGTTACTCAAGTTCATGCAAAGAATGAGTTCCATGCAAGCAGATCTAAGATGGTGTGCACAGAGCAGAACCCTACAACACAAGTCTTGTTAGAATGTTCTCAAAGCCCCAGCTTTTGTATTTAATTAACACTTCAGGAGAGCAGACAAGTTTAAGACCCACTGTGAAGTAATCAATATACAATTCAGGTTACCATACTACAGAAACCCACTGGTTAGGTATTAAAGGAATCAGGCAGGTATCGTTAGAACAAGCCAAAAATCTGATATAGCAATTCCATTTATAGTTATTTTACTTTATTTGAAAGGTATGAAAAAAGGCATAATCTTTTTACATGTAATTTACCTTGTACATGTAATAGCAGTGTGCCTAATTGGTTCAGTTTTGGATGCCACACTACCGGTTTCCAGTATGTGCAGTTTTACTCAGTAACAGGAACACAACAACTTGAATTTACTATGAATAAGACTTCTTATAATACGATTTGAAGACTGACTGTAGCATTACTATTCCCAGATGAGTAATAAAAGCAGCTGAAATTTATCCTTTAGGCTGCAAGCCGCACCATATTTAAGACACACGCAAAATTTTGAGCTCAGAAAAGGAAGATCAAAATTAATCAACGGACTCAGATTACAATAAAGAGCAATCAGTTGGAAGTTTTTAAAAGTATAAACAAAGCTTTTAAAAAATAAAATTAATCATCTTAAATTATATGCAGAGTTCTGATATGTAGCTGATTTAGATTATCACACTGGAACAGGTGAGAGAAGTATCTGAAATCTGAGTGTCAAACCTTCCTCCACTACGAAGTGAAGAGGTGTCACAGCAGCATCCTGTTGCACCTGTGCCATAGTAACTGCCCCCTCCCTACCGCCTTTTAGTGGAGGGGATTCAGCCTTAGACCCTGGGCAGCAACAGTGACCTCTCTGCCGTTCTCTGGCATTCCTCACTGGTGTTCAAGGTTTGCCCAGTCCCTGGCTACTAGCCTGGCTTGCAAACACTGATGGAACAGTAGACCTTTCACTGGAACTCTGCAATTACGATGGATTGTGTTGTTGCCACATCTTGGTACCATCACCATCTGACGGATCGTATCACAGGACAGAATTAAAGTATCTAGCTCCTCCGGGTTCTACTAATACAGAAATACATGCATTCAGATTGCTGGCCAAAGACATGAGATAGTGTTTATCAGAAGGCCAGAATACGGACTTAGTTTGCAGCTACTTATATTCAGTATAGAATCCGTTTGTTATTTTGTTCCATCCTTCAGATGGAGAACCTGCAATTCTTCTGATGTGAACTTCTGTAAAAAAGCAGTACTAGAGAGAAAAAAAGAAGTTCAATAAGCAGAATCAACATTGATGGCCATGCCAAGACATTTAATCCTGTTTCACACACACATCCCACCCCTACACCTTAAACTATAGCTTGTGCATTAATTTATGTCCAGTTTAAAGTCCCGCAGTTACAATACATTAGATGGTAACCATGCCGTCACCAAGAACTGTGTTCCTTTACCAGTGCCTTTTACATGTTAACCAGTTGGGAGGTTGTGGTCAGCATGTCACATATACCATCACCCTATCTTCAGGAAGATGAATTTGCAAATTTGTAACGTTTCTTTTAGCTTTTGCAGAAGTAGACTCAAAAAGCAGCTAGCCAAAAAAGCTAAGAGCATGGTCATTAATGGATTTACACAAGATGACATTTCAGTGCAGATATAAAAAAGTTGGTTTATTTAATTGGTATCAACCAAAGTATACTAATCCTAACATTTAGCAGTTGAGGCCAAACATTTTTGCCTATTGCCATTTTATTCAGGTTTTGCTGTTTCAGGAAACACTGCAAGCAGAGTTCTTTGCTTAGCAGCTACATTAATCCAAGACTTTATTATTATTTATTAGTATTAACTTACCTATAAATACTACATACATTTCAGACTTAACCTTACGTTGCCTCAAAATCAGCCTAGTGGGTTATGCTCAAAATAAGGAATTGTGCATGAAGTATTACTTTCCTTCCAAATTTTTTATTTGAAAACTAGACAAATAGACACATAACAGTAAGGGTAAAAGAGTCATTAGTAAATAAGGACTTCCAGGCTTTAAGAAACTCTGCGTAAGGAAGCATTCAGAAATGCTGCCAAGGTAGAATTTGTCTACCACACACAGAGTTTCTTCCTACTGTTTTTACCTATCCTAGAATGAGACACTTTGTTCCTATAGTGTTTACCTAGTTTAGAAATTAAGAATTAAGCCACAACAAAGCACGCATCTGGAAGAGGAGTGCTTTTCTACATGGAATTACTCAAACTCTACTATCGTTGAAATTCATGTTCTCCCTAGCTGATATTTTCTTTCAAACTGAAATGCTAATACAGATTTGTCCAGGCTTAACTGTTTAGGAATCACTGGTATTACTCAGAATTATCATCGTTCTGTGAGCTAACGAATGTAATTTTCATTCCAACTTGTTCACATAAACTTGTATACATTAAAGACGTACACAATTGTATGCCTTCATGACAATAGAGTTGCTCAGCCAGGCATGACAAATGCTTGTATAGAGAAAATTATGCAACAGCTTTCCAACATTAATTCTACTTTTCCTTGAAAGCAGTGTTTTCTTACCTTTTAAACCTACACTGAGCAGAGGAAAAAGTCAGTACAGTGCCTTACTTATTCATAATGCAAAATAGCTGGCTTTCTGGGAATTCTACAAGCCACTTAACTCTCATAAGAAACAAAGCAAGCTAGTTACTGTCCTTTAATGGAAAACCCCAGGTTATCGATTTTTAAATTTGTTTTTAAGTGAGCTTAATGATTGGTAAAGGTGATGGACTGATGGCCCTAGAGACTATCCTCAATCTATAGCATAGACAACATTCCAAGATCCTCCACTATGTTTTAACTCTCAGGGGATTGGTCCTAAAAGGTTGAATCCACCAGGACTGTTATGAAAACAATACCTACACTTAAATAAAGAATGTGTTTATTTAACAAAAGCAAACAGACAACAAACATAATTAGGTTGCATTGCTCTATGATACTTAAGTTTTAACCAACACTATCAGACCTGTGTATTAGAACGTGTATGGAAACAGAAGCAGACTACAATGCAAAGATGACTGGGCATTTTGCACCCAGTGTAGTATTAGGTAAAGACATTTCTTCACAGTGCAGGATGAACTGAAATGAGCCTGTGAGCACAGTAGTTACATAAGCCATTTCGGTTTCAGGACCTTCTGATCTTTTTAACTAACAGAAAATTACTACAACTATTAGAGCAAGGAAGTTCGAAGACAGAAATTTCATAGGTTGAAGGTTTTGGCAGTTTAAAACTTAAAAATCTGTTAACTGATATTAAGCAAGCATCCTTTTTCTTTTTAAGCAATCTCAGTATCTACCACATAAAATTCATCCTCACAACAGCAAGAACCAAAAAAAAGAAATCTACACGCGGACTCTTAGACTTGCACAAATGCAGTTTACTTTCTAACTAAATTAGCCTTAAAAGTAGTAGCAAATAAAGACATAAAGGGGCTTATTTTCATGCACACAGCTCCAAAGGCAGTAAATACAACACAGTGAAATATGATCAACTCATGAAATTAAGGGGGAAAATAACCAAGACGGAAAATAAATGCTTATCTCATTTAAAATCAAATCATATTAATAAGCAATATTTTATTTCCATACATCCCAGGATAAGGGCAAGATTAATGTATAAGAGCTAGTTTTATTGCATTCATTTAAAATAATATATGGTTGCAAAATCAGGTACTGAAGCTGTAATAACTATTATATAAACAAAACCTCCTACAAATGAAAGATAGGACAAAAGGTGCAAGTGATCAAAGACAGTAGTATTTTATCACTTACCTCATGATGCAGCTCAGCTATCTGATCTTTCAGTTCTCTGATGTACTGGTTAGAATCAGATTTATTAAGCTGCCCTTGAATTTTTCCTTCTTCTTTCTGTTTTGGTTAAAAAAAGAATCTTATTCAAATTATTCACGGATATACTATATTAAAAAATCTTATTTCAACTGTGCATTTTCTGTCCTGAACAGAAGCTATTCACAAACACCAACCAGCACTTTTCATCTGGCTGAAGTTACAGCACGTAGCTAGGGATGTCAGTAGCTCAGACCAAGTTGACCCTCTCAATATTAACCATAATACAGGCAGGATTCTGTGGAGGAGCACGAAGAATTAATAAAGCTTCACACGTGGAGTTCACATCCAATGTACATGAGGTTGCATATGCAATTTAGTAAAGCATCCCTACAGAATACTATCAATATATGGAACATATCTTAGTGTACATTATTTTCACTAATGTAGTTTTCATTTAGTAACAAGGAATTTCCCTTTGTCTTCAAGTGAGAAGTAAACAAAATGTTCTTTCCTTGCATTGTAGGACATGCACTGGGAAGCACTACATATGGCAAACTTTTTCTTCCCTAAAAAAAAAAAGTTATGCATAAAATATTGTGGTATTTATTATATAGGAGTTCCAGAGAATATAAGTGAAGAGAGATATGTCCTCTAGCACCAATAATGTGAGAGTTACAGAGAAAAACTTGCAAGTAAAAAAAGCCAGAGATGAAGAGGGATGTAAGATTTCCCTCACAACCAAAACCAGCTCCTAAGTTTCAAGATGCCCAGATGCCCAAGAAGGTGTCATCTGTACTTGAATGCCTGCAACACTAGTGTTCAGCTTGTCTCTAAAGGGAATCCTAATGTGACTGAACCAAACTTGGCAGATCTGAGATAAATAACCACCCTTGATGGAGAAGGCAGCCCATGTCTTCAGTTTGCTACTAGTAAGTTGAGAGCAGCGTTGGGTTATTTTATTTTTTTTCTAGTTGAGTAATTTCTGAAGCAGCCATCAGCTTTACAGGACAGAGCACCTTGATTTTATATAAATCTTTACCTTGACTGCAAGTACCATACAATGAATATATTACAATTATAATTAATGGGAATATCTATTTTTTTCCTACCTGTAGCTCATTTTGCAGAAGTTTTAATTCTACTTGAAGAAAGCAAACAGTTAATTTGAACAACAGGCAAGTTCAAAGTCATTTGCAAACCGAATTTAAATACCTTTTAGAATGAAAGGTGTCAACTGTTCTTCAAAATACAAGACAAAAAGCTTTAATGGAGAGGTTCTTTACAAATGTCCCTCTGAAATATCAACATCAGGACAGAACATGTACCAGGACATTAGGGGGAAGGGCAATATGCCACCTTCCAAACCTTTTTGCTGCATGAAGAGAACAACCTTGAGCACTGTCAGCATTGGCAATCTCAAAGCAATTTCTCTAATTCCAGACTTTGTTTTTCTTGCAGTAAGGTATGCATTACAATATTACTCAAAAAATAACTTTGTCATATTCACTATTAATTCACAGAATCTGCAACATGGGAGGCACAAGAACCTTTAGTGCATAATTCTATATTGAACCTAGTTTCCAAGGCAACCTATGGCTCAAATTCACAAAGAAATGATTAATATTAACATTACTAATTGTTCCTGTCCTAAATAGGTTAACCCCTGCCCCAAACCATCATCTCTCTCTAGAAAGATGACTATTGGGAGAAACCAAAACAGAAGCAACATAACCTGCAGACCAAAAATAATGCTGTCTACATCTGCACATAGAAAAAACTTCATTGCTGTAAGAAATTAAGATTCCAGACAATGACAATGACCTTATCACTTGTGGTAGCAGGAATATATGGGAGAAATGCTTGTCCTTTCCCTCCTGACTTTTCCATTTAAGCCTCTTGTTCTATGGACTACAAATTACTATGTAACAATACACTATAGTATCAAAAAGCAAGAGTAAAGCAAGGTTTTACTATAAATAGAAGACAGGTACGATGGCCCTTTTGAAATGAAAGTGTAATAAACAGCTGAACTTGCATTACTTACAAAGGGGTGCACAAGATGACATGTAACAGGCATTCCCAAGTTAAGTCAGTAAAAACTAACAGCAGAAGTAATAAAATTTACTAGCTTAAGTTTGGCACTGCACAAATAGCTGAAAGCTGTTAGCGTATACCATATTGGGAGTTATACACTATCATTATATTTAAGTGCTTTTATTGTTAGTCCTTATTCCATAAATAACACTGTACAGTTAGTGCACAGAATGATTTGACATGTAAATTTGCTCATGGAAGAACTGATCCTAGCTCCAATGAGCTGGAGCTGAATGTGAGACATAACCCTGGCTTGCAAGATCCTCATTATTAGCAAAGGGCAAATAACTTTCAGTTTTCTTTTCAGAACTCACAGATTTTGTAGAGCTGAAAATTCACAAAAAATGCTTTTAGCACAAAAAAAGGAACCTTGCAATGTCATTTTCTACAAAGATACTTTTCAAAGAAATGTAATGCTGTAACTTCCTCTTGCAACATTCAAAACACTAGAGGTCAGAAGCTGATCCTTTTAACTGGCTGCAACAGAAGTCAGATATCTCTAGCTAACTAAATAAGCCCATGTTCTGTAAGCTACAAGTTCTGTCTACAGTGGGTAAATTGGAAGGATGACATAAGAGAAGTTTTAGGACAAGGTATCAGACCCTTCTTCATAGCTGCTGTTCATCTCTCTGAGCAAAGATATATTCAACTTTTTTTTTTTTTACATAAGCTAAATTGATCATGACATTAATTTAGTCATTTAAAAGACACTCATGCAGGTGCATGCAGTAGCAAACCACTAGAAAACATGCAGGTGTCAGACACTATAGCATGAAAATATTTTTCAATTCTTACAAAAATCATCTATAGAAAAAATAAGTATACAGCTAAAAGTTTACATTTTTCAAATGAACCAAAACACTGAAATTGAAAACAGACAGAAATTGAAAAGTGAAGATACAACAGGTACTGAATGGAGCTGAAACAAAAGGTAAGGACCTTAGACAATAACACTGATGGATTCTTGCAGATTTCATCTTCAGCCCACTATCTGCAGGATATGGCTGTTGCATTTATTCAGTTAGTCGATGTACTAGCAGGGCAACTGAAGATAATAATCTTCCAGCCCTCTATCATTTGCTTCTCTGGAGATGCATGTTTTCCATTCTTCCTGTTCTACTACTTCCATCCTTCATTTTGCTTCCAGGTATCATAACCCTGTACAGAACAGATTAATTCATTTCTCCTCCTGAGGGTCCAACAGTATATGAAAAGGTTTCTACGCTCAGGCAGGAAGAAAGCTGTCTTTTATGTATTAAGTCTTGCCTGGCCTCAGCCACCTCAGCCTAAGAACCAGTTAGGGCAGATGGAAGCTCAGCTACTGAGATTGAAGGATAACTTGAGTTGGGGAAGAGAGAGCTACTCACCCAAAGGACAGAAGCCTACACTCTCCATGGTCTAACCCCAGCAGCCAGGGAGGTCGGAGCCCACATTCAGGGTGTTTATGATATCCTTTCTTGTCAGTCCTCATATTATTATTATTACTAGTTTCCTGGTTCAAGTGTTGAGCCATTCAGATGTGCTGGAAAACGCATGCTATCAGGATGGATTGATTTGGCAAGTCTTTCACAGCTAAAACAAATTAATCTCAACTGTCTTAAATGGTAAGAGTCCTCAAAAACAAAGGATGTAAAAGCTATCTTCTGTAAAACCATCAAGAAAAAAAGGGAGCTGACTGCCCTGCTCAAGGCCTTTCTATATTCTGAATCTGGCTTTAACTTTCAATTTTTAAAAATACCTAAAATCTCACAGTTTCTGTTTCCATTAAATTACATTTTCATATGCTCTGGCTACAAATTGGTCCAGCTTCCTCACAGGTTACTAGGCAGCCCCACTGACATAAGAAAAATTAAATTGCTTTCATGTAGCTTGAGTTAATTTATTGAATGCTTCCTATGGTAGCATTTACTTCAGCAGGAACCAGGCATTTCCCTCTGCATTGGATTTATACTGTGCTTGAATAGTTTTGTACTACTGTGCTTGAGTAGTTTTGTACTTCTGAAGAAAACACTCAGATCAACTGTACTGGTTAAAAGGTAAATGTTAAGACTCCACTTAAATTTTAAGTCTTTAAGGTATAAACATCACATCTTTTAAAAGGAAATAGCATAAGCAATTAGTAATCTTTTTTTTTTTTAAATCTAAGATTATACACATAGGATGTGGGTTGTTGGTTTGGGTTTTTTTTGAGGGGGAGCACTATTACAGAAAATCTGTGGTATTTGGGAGGTCACGACACAAAGAAGAATAGCTGGTCTCTAGGCAAATACTAGCCTTTTTAACTTAAAAATTAATATACAGTGAAAAAGCCAGTTAACATATCAATAAGCAAAGTGTGAATATTAACATAATAGCAAAATAATGAAAGCTAGCCAATTCTGAAATCTAGGAACTTTGTTAAAAAAAAAAAAAACAAACAACTTGCAGTCATATGTGAATGAATCTCTACATCAATTTCTCTGGGGTACTGCTTCTGTGTATTGGCGCAACTGCAGTGCCTAACTCCTCTTCCCAGAGGGGTTTTTAGAAAAGTAGTGCCAGTTGGTGTTACATTGTAATTAAAGACCCACCATCTTGACTTTGCTGCTGTTGAAGATTAATAACTTCCCCTCAGTCTTATTGTCTCTTCCAAGAGACCAGCTCCACCAGGACTAACGGGGTTAGAAAACCCTGTATTAGGGAAATAAAACACCCTACTGGCCAGGTATCACCTCTGCTCACGGAAAAGGTACTTGTAACAACAGCATAAGCAGCTGATATGCAATCCAACAACCTCTGAGGCAAGAGGGAGTAGCATGGGCAATGAAGCAGGAAATAAGCCCTACAGATCAAAAAAAAAAATCAGCTGCTAAAACAGAACTCACTTAGGCCCCTTCAGTTTGGGAAGCCCTCACCTCTCATCCTTCTCTGAAGTACTAGAGTGACTGTACTAGCATGCATATCAAGAGCTACACTGAGAGCTCCTGAGAAGAAAAATCTGTTCCACAAAAATTTGCTTCTTAGAATGAGGAAAAATTCTGCCCACCAAAAAGTATCAGTTGAGATTCACAGTTGTAGTACCATACTTAAATCCTCCTTTGTTTGGCTTTTTAAGAGAAAAACAGCTTTTCTGTGCCTTCCAAGGAAGCAGCAGCTAGTCTTACGAAATGTACCTGATGCCTACTGAGAACTACTGAGCATGTGGAGATCTTCCAAACCTCAGTCAGCACAGGACCAGGATGCATAGCTGGCAACACAATAGTGCAGGGACAGTCTGCTTCAAAGAATGCTGATCTTAAATACCCGAAACCATTACTGTATAGTACCCCCCAAAAAAATCAAGTATAGTAGTAGTCATGATAAAATGAAGTTTAAATAATAAATAAATCACTGGAAACCACCTGGAACACACTGGAGGCCTTAAGCCTGCTTTTGCTGCTAAACCAAGAAAGGCCTAAGTATAAGGTACAGAAGGTCTACGTAATCAAATTTCAGTTGCAGGTGTTTCATCCCAAGAGGAACACAAGTAAAGTTTTCTAAAACACTCTTTATGATCACAGTAGGAAAAGAAAGACACGTCAACAAGAAAAGAGGCAATTTTAAATAATAAGAAAACATCTAGGGTTGTCTTCACTTTAATCATAGCAAACTTAAAAACACAGAAAACCAAACCCAATGGTTTTGCTGTTCCTCAGATAACAGTATCATCTTTACTAGAAATGTCTAGAGGGTAGGACATTTCCTTAACACCCTTAGTTTGATCTCTTCTGACTTCGAAATATTTACTTGGTAAGAATCTCTCAGCCTCTTTTCAGGGGAGGCTTTCAAATTCTTGCTCTGTGGCAAAAGTCACTGCATGAAAAATGTAAATGAAGTTTATTCAGAAGGGTAAATGTGGTAACTAGTGTCCTTTCAGTGACTTTACAGTGACTCATTCTAGACTTTCAAAAAACACATCACTAACATCACACACCACTATTGATAAGAGTAAAAAAAAAAGTTTCCTGTAATTTGAAAAGATGGAAATAATTTCTTTACTCAACAGTCAGTACTTGGAAAAGTTATTAAACAGAGGTCATAGAAAGGCTTCATTCTAACGAAATGGTGCTAAAAGTTTAAACTGTGGGGGAGAGAACTAGCACAATCATGGATTTCCTTTACAGTTGTTCTCAAAGCAGCTTTGACACAGTTAGAAATAGGGTATGTGTGACAAAATTCTCGGAATCTGCCAGGAAACACCATCAGGAGGAAGTGATGTTACCCCCTGTCCAGATCAACCTAACAAAGAGAAGAATTAATTCTTATAAATAGTTTTTGCTTTAAGATTACTCAGACCTGAGAACAGTTTTCTATATTGCAAGTGTGCTCTGTACCTCCCCAATCCAAACCAGCCATGGATAATGTCAAGAGGATGGTACAAGTCACCAGTCTGAACGGAAATAGAGGGAGAGGGATTAACCCGCAGAGCAGAGACTGCAGCTGACCCAGCCCTGCTTCCTCAGTCTGTCTACACTGTCACTGGCCTAGTGCTCCTCACCCTAGCCAGGTGATTGGCTCTAGCTTGCAACAGATTTAAACTTGCCTGAATTTCTCTAAAGCCTCTTTTCTCCCATTTAGTCTGTCCTTCCTTCAACTACTGCAGAGAAAGTTGAAGAAAAAAAAACAAAACAGACAAACAAAAAACCCCAACCCCCCCTGAAACAACACCAAGGGACTAACAGGACTGCCCATATGTGAGCAGAAGGAACACTTGCTATTAGGCCAGAAGTGTAGTGAAGCTTGGTAGACTTTTCTTGGCAGCTTTAGGAAAGCACACGCAAGCTAAAAGCAATAGGGTTTTAAAGGCTTATATTAAGAAGTTAAAAGCATTTGCTTGTTGCAGTTTGAAGCTATCAGACCAGTTCAGCTGAAAACAAGAAAGACTAATTCCCTGAGGAAACAAACCTGAGGTTTTGCTGATTGACTATAGACATAAAGGGAGACAATATCCATTCCTCAGTTCTGGCTCTATCTTACAAAAGGATGGGACAAAAGGGGTCAAAACGTGCAGGAAGCTTGGCCAAAACAAATCATTTAGCTATAGGATGTGAACCTCTAACCTTTGTGAGAAAGTAAAACATATCATATTGAAGAGAACAGCTTGTCCCCAACACGGAGGTACAAAAAATAGCAGCCCAGCCACCCAAAATCCATCCTTCATTTGTTAATAATTTGCTCAAATGCCCTGCTCAAAGCCCAGAAGCCTGCTAAATACTTCGAAGTCATGTTTGCTTCCCAAGGGTTTTATAAGCTGAACTGGCGAGAGAAAAATAAGAAGATAGAGGAGAAAAAGGCTGACAAAAGTTACCCTTTGTTTATACACGACTTCAGGGTTTTTCTTTGTCACTTCTGGGGCTTAGGCATATGCAACATAAGTTAAACTTCAGTTACACTTCAATTTTGTGTTCTTTTTGCTAAGGAATGACTCATACGTTTCTTTTGTTTAAGAATATCCATCATGTACTGGACTTCTTTGCACTTCACTAAGCTTACACAAAAGTTTAGAAGCTTAGCATCAGGAACTGAATGTCTGACCAAGATGAGATGACATTTGTAATATATAAAAAATAACTTCCTAACATCATAATAAACTGACATCTTGCTGCAGAATTACATCTGTTATTAAATGCTAGAACTATCTCCTTCTCCCCCTCTGTCATTATTACTAACCAAAACTAAGAGTGACCCAGAAACTGTGATTTAAATCTAGCATTTGTGTGTGTAACGTCAGATCAGTTCTTATGTGGGAGTAGTGATACTCCGTGTTACAAATTTAACAACAGTGTCTTGCACCTACACCTACATGAACATTTAAAAGAAAACTGCACAGCTTAGGTTAAGCATTGCTATGGACCATGTGGACTTGGCACTGAATCCCTAGAGCTTCTTAGAAAAGCACCATCCCCCTCAAAAAAAGGAAGGTTATGTGGTAAGTTAACTTCCTCCCTTCATCTTTATCAGCTTTGAAACAATATGACAAGCAGACCTGTTTGTGATGCTCTGTGTTAAAAGCACAATTACTTTGAGACTGACACCTACACTCCAAGACCGGATAAATGTATTTATGGTATTAAATATTGCATTTCAAGTCATTAAGGCAAGTCCAGATTAAAAGGCACTCTGCTGCCCACATCAGGTCACAGTAATTCCAGTGACAAGCTGAATGGAAGAGAATGGAAGGCAGCTCTTTCTCCAATGAGGAAGAAGTTATCTAATTTTCAATTTCCTTAAAAAGCTGCTTTTGTTTAAGCTCTATTATCAGTTGCATGCTTTATAGTTTACAAGCTTTGTAAGTTAAGGCTTTCCCACTCCATTATTACTTTTTTTTGGTGCAGGTGTTTGAGGCCTTTGAGCATGAGTACCCAAAAAGGAAGTTTTGATCATAAGTTTCATACTTGCTGGCAAAACACACTGGTCAAAAATATCTATTTGCTTACAAAAATCTTACCAAAAAAAAAAATCTGTCACAGCCCAATAAAAGCATTTCAAGTCAGATCTAGAGCATCACAAATAAGTAAATTGACATTAGAGGAACTTATTTCTACTAAATCACTTGTTTTAAATATCTTTATACAGTTAACACTCAAAACCTGTATTTCGCAACTGAAGAAGTTGTATTTCAGGCTAGTATAAGTTTGAGATCAACAGTTCACCAAAAGCCTAATGGGCAAGCTCATTAAATTAGAAATGTGAACCACAGCCACAGAATGACTTCATACTCCAGACTGCATACAAAGCAAGAACAGCCATTCTCATTTGTGCAGAAAAATCAAGAATCTTAGTAAGAGTCTACAGATCAAGAAATCATTAACAGGCGGTCATCTAAGAACAGCAAAAAAGATTGGAACTTGAAATGCTAAGAACAGCAAAAAAGATTGGAACTTGAAATGCTAAGAACAGCAAAAAAGATTGGAACTTGAAATGCAATTTAGTAGGAAACAAAAAACAAGGCCATGTAGCATATGAGAAAAAACAGCAAAACATAACTAAAGATTGCATCATGCAAAGTAGTAATTGTGAAAAGGAAGGAGAGATGATGTGGATAAACAACGGAACATGAGACAGTGCAGTATCATGACAAAACAGGGACAATGTAATTTTTGGTTGTATTAGTCAGAGTCATGAAATAGATTACATTCCTGCACTTAACTTTTTACCCATCACATGACAAGATATTATAAAAATCCGCATGCAATTCTGGCACCCATAGCTTAAGCAGAAATATGGAAAAGGAATAGGAGAGCGCTATAAAATGAATGAACACTGATGATTTGATCAGTCAAACCACAGAAAACTAAGTCAGCTGTATTTATGTTAAAAAATGAACACAATTCTAATTGGGTGACAGCTATCAGAAAAAACAACCAATCATTATGGGATTTACCATTTCTTCATTTCATAAAATGAAGGCTAGAGTACTTTTTGGGAGACCCGTATCAGTTAAACAGTGATGGCATTTAAAGTCTGCTAAAGTAAAAATAATACAAAATGAGTACTGGCTCCTAACCTATAAAATCACATTGTTTGAAGAAACCTTTAAACTTTTTTTTTTAGTAAAATGCTAACACATTAGTAGAAGATTGACCTGAACTCAGCTATTCTGTTGTTATCGTACTAGATAAGTGATTCATATGCAAAGCTTACTGTACTTATCTAAGTATTGCTAATGTACTGATCACAGCATTATCTAAGCATTACGTGATTAAAAGAAATTTTTATCTTTTAATGTTTTATCTTTTAATAAGTTTAGTGCCTGCTGCACTAACGGAAAAATATGCAAAGTGAAAATTCTTATGCAAGCTCCATGAAATTTATTTGTACATTCCATACATGAAGAACTGAAAAAAAAAATGCAAGCAGTTGAGAAATCATAGCAAAAAAGAAGGCTTTGACACAATACAGTAAAGTCATCACCTTGAAGGAAAGATTTCAGAGGGAAGAAAGACACTAGCAATACCAGTTTAAAACAACAAAAAAAAAGTAAACTAGAGAGTAACTAGCTTGTAATTTAGGAATAACAACTGAGAAAAATTTTGCAGATGGGTGCAGAATTCAGACAGGACAACAGTATACAAGTATAGGAAGGACAGACTACAGTAAGACATCACGATGATTTCTCAAAGCCAAGAAAATATAGAGAACAGTCATTTATGGTTCTCTCATCAAGGGAGCAGTGAATTCATGGGACAGTGAAAGCTCTAAAAGGAACTGAAAGCATAAGGAACAACACAAAGGCCAAAAGATGCATCTTTAGATCCTACAGCAACATGGTAGCAGTAAATGACATTTCTGTTTTCAAGATTTACATAAAGAGAGTAAGAGTTTTACAACAAATCTTCCAATACTGGTAATAGCAAAAGAGTAAGCACAGAAAAGAATGGTTGCTGGAATCAGAAGGTGTGCTCCCCACCTCCCCCCCCTCAAAGGATGTTTTCAATCTCACCTATTAATTGCTAAAAATTATCAATTACAAGACAAAACACAAATACAGGAGGCAGAGTTTAAAAGTGTTGCCTGTAGCATGGTTTGCATACAGAAGCAAATATTTACCGCTCACAAGTATGCCCTTAATATAGATTTAAGGCCTTTGCTTATAAAGAAGGCACATTCAGCAATACAGCATTATCCCACTTTGCAAAGCAGTGCCTTGTAGTCACAGTAGGTTAATAAGGAAATAAAGCAGAGGAAGAAAACAACCAGAAAGTACGAAGAGTAAGCAGTATCAAGTTACACATTTAATGCTGTCACTTGTTACCTGGATTTCTAATTCAGCAATGTGCTGTTGGAGTTCAGCTACAGCTGCAATGCGGTCTGCCTCGCGGAGCCGTACTGCCATCACTTCTTCTTTACTCTGAAAGAAGTGATAGATTGAAGCTAACAAGTAGTATGTTTCAGTTGATTAAAGACTGCACTGCTTTTACCAAAAATCATGTCAGTAAAGAAAACTTAATATGTAAAACATCATACCTATTGTAAAGAACGCAAATTTAATTTTAAGCCATAGAATTGTGGAATCATCTAATATCAATTCTAAACTATAATAATCTTAAAAAAAAAAAATAGTGTAGTTTTGAAAACATGATGTCATCAATTTCCAGGTCCAGAAAACAGCTGTCTTGTGTTCCAGAAATGTTATATTGTAAGTTAAGAAAAAGTATCAACATAAAAAAAAAAAACCCCAAACCAGCTCATGCTTCAACTTTTGACTTTATATACAAACAGCAAAGCTACAGAAGGGTTACTTATTTCATCATTCCCTTTGTCTAAAAAAATAAATTAAAAAAAAACATACACAAAAGCACAGATACTCTCAACCTTATTTAAGTATAGCTGTCTTAGTCACAGTACACAACGAAGATTTGCAAGACAGCTTAGAATACAATTCTAATGTCTGTAACCTACAATCAGACTCCCAGTGTAAGTTTAACCTGTAAGTTTGCCTATAAATGATAGACAATTTGAGTTTGGACAAAAGAGAAGGAAATTTCCTTATTTCTGTTTCATGAGGCAAGTCCTCAAGACTTCAGAGCACAAAACAATATTATATTGTCAGCAGTTTGGTACAACCACAGAGAGAAAACAGTGATAGATATTGAGAGCAATACTTTCAGCTAGAGTGCAAATAATTCTGGGGAAGAAACAGACTAGGCTCAGGTAGACTACTTTTATGGCAGACTGATGTAACTCTGCAAACTGTAGTTACTGTAAATGAGTTTCAGTATTTCAGTTCTTTTAATGTGTGCTTCACTCTGACAGTACTTAACCACCCTTCATTAGACAGTTTGGTTGAGACTGAATTGAACACGCCTAACCTTATTTATAGTAGCTACTTGAAAACATGCTGTTTGTTTTAAAACAAAGATTTCTCTAATGAAGGTACATCATCTACAGGATCCAATTAACAGCATCTGTAATCAGTGGAGTCCATTTCAGAGGAACCCATCATGCGGTAGCCAAAGTTTAGCCATTATTGCTAAATTCTGCTGCACAATTGCTCGAACGAAGCCAAACCCACAAGTCCACAGGATTGCGTGTATTTAACTGAAAGCTAAAGGACAGACTGGCTTGGTTTGACTTTGGTATCTGAAATGAGTCAATAGCATTGCTGTAGATGGCACTGACACTTTATCTCTGAAACAGAGCACGTTCTCCATAATTACCACAAAAGTTGACACGGGAGGAAAGATTTGTGCCATGAGCCCAGTCTTGTCTTATGTTGTAAATTCTTTAGCAAAACTAATTAGAAGGATCAGTGCTGTGTTTCAAGAAGCAATTTGAAATTAAGTCCTTGCTGTAGAAGCCGTAGTCAGATAAAAAGGGAAAAATGTTAACAGTACACACCAGTAACAGAAATAAGTTGCCATATAGGTGGTATGAGATGCAACTTGCTACAGAAATTTTAATTTCTGCTTATGTATTTTAAGCTATCCTTCAAAGAAAAATACAAGCTCCAGAAATAATGTACCAGTTCTTTCTGCATAGAAAAAAGAACTGGGGAGTTGAAAATCCAAATGTATTTTTTTTTGATACACCTCTTCAAGCAGAAATACTGCTACCTAGCCAAGAGGTAGTGACAGAAATAAAACTAGAGCATGATTTCAGATTACTTGAAACAATAGGAAGAAAAAAAATAAAAATCAAACATCAGTTTCTAATGGAATCAAGAATAACAAACTTGCTAGATTTAAGAAGATGCAAGGTAGAACTTTTAAAAATATTAGTGCTACAAAAACTTAACATTTGTCTGCATTGCTCCATGACATTACCTGAAAGATTACTGAAACACTTTCTTCATCAGTTTTGAATACAAAGTCGTTATATCAGTAACACATTAAATAGCTTTATTTCAGGTATTTACACAGCAGTACTGTCTTTTCAATTCAACCTACCTGCTACTATCTGCATTTCAAGCCAAATCTAAGTTGGTAGGAACAATATTTAATAAAGTTACAGATACCGAACCTGCTTCTAGAAGGACTGTAGGTATGACAAGTCTGCTGCTACTGCTGGAGGCTAGCCCTTCACGCTTGTAATACAAGCCCTACATAGTAGTCATAGGACACACTGGCTTTTTGAGCACCTAATTAGTATAAAAAAAAAGCCAGTAATGTTCCAAGGTTTTGGCTTAACAAGCATAACAACATTTCTTTCTACTTTAAACTTCACCTTTTTTTCTTTCAAGTCACTTTAAAATTAAAATCTCACTTTCCTCACACAGTGAAATAACCTTAAACAATCCCAGGCAGGAATTTCCTTCATTTATTGTGGTACAGAGGTGGGGAGACAAGGACCTAAAATAGTCTCTTCTACAATAAGAAAAAGAAAAGAAAAGATTCATGCATTTGGCATGAATCTTAGATTAAGCTAAAAATCATGCTTCCACTAGTTTGAATGTGGAAAGCAAGGGACAGGAAACAGAATGACAATCCTTACAAATCAACTGTTGAAGGAAAAGGGCTTTTTATATCCTCTCATTTTTCACTTAACTGTATATTATCATACAGTTAAAGTTTGAAATTCAAAAGTTTTTCATAAGTTTGAAACAGCAATAGGAAGCTTAATACCAAGTTAAGTCCCATTTAAGGAGCGGGAGAACACTTAAACTTGTGTTTATTGTTTACTCTTTGTATAGTCAACATTGAAATTTCAGAGTATTGACTCCACCCTCTGAGTCTCCTAAGGATTAATGAGGACCTTCAGTATTAAAAAACAATCAAACAAAAAAGCTATGGATTATATGAAAAGACATATCACCAAGGTCATGAATATCTAAAAAAAATTAATAAGAATAGTCTCAGCATTAAAAATAAATAGCACTTAGGAAACAAGTGATTATGGTAAACAAAAACTAGTTAGTAGAAGCAATTTCTTCTAGTTAAGATTCAGTGGCTTGTTTCCTAAAAGCTTGTGATGGAGTTTGATGAGTCAATAGAAGTCAAGTCTTCACCACACTTTAGATTCAGGTTCCATTGGAAACAAATGGAACTGACAAGACAGCAAGAAAAATGAAAACCTAGAAAAACATGAAATACCTGGAGTACATCTCAGTTATTTACTGATCTTAAATTTCTTTAAAATAGCAGTGAATAACAAAACAAAAAAAAAAATCAGCTTCATTTTGCAGAAAGAACTGTAACTAAGGCAAAACTAGCAAGAAATTGCTAATTACAAATTACACACTATGGCTTTAAGTAACGAACACAAGATTAGAGTTTACTACACAGCTAAATCGCCTAGATTTATGCATTACTTTGGAAAAAAGAAATTACAAGCAGAAATAATAGTCTGTAAAAACTGAGAATGGTGATATTGTAGCAAAGCTATGCATATTAATAAGGATGTCATTTAGTCTCCAGGCTAAGTGACAATGATAAACCACTCAAACTACACTCTTGATTCCTGGTGTCCACAGAAACCTTTGATGGAATTGCAGCTAATGCAGTCTTTGGGGTACCTATGGTGTTATAAGCAAAATGTGTGCATATTGGATAAAACTGAAAAACAAACACTCAACCAATAAGTGTTCTGCATGAATGAGAATAGGAACAAGTAGTGCACGTTAAAAAGGTTCGTTTACATTAAAGGTAAAACTAAGATGTGATCATGAACAACAAATTATATAACAGCATCTGCTCTCAAGTTGCCAATTCACAGCCACAGTTTAATAAATAGTATTCTGATTATTCATCTCATTACAGTACTATTTTTAACATACTAATAAGTATTCTATTTAGAAATTACTTACTGTTCAGCACTAGCTGATTTCATAAAAAAGTATTCATACATCTTTTGGAAATACCATTTAAGTAAAAAGTTGTCTTCATGTCTCTAGCAAATAACTATAGTGATTTGTCAACTAATACTACCCTTTTCTGTAATATCAGCGGCAATTTCAGGAAAATTTTCATCCAATTTAAGAGAAAAAAGCTTGTAAGACTTATCCTTTATTTCTTTTCCACATTATGTGTGCACAAGTTAAAGACATAACTTATTAGTAAGTGGTTATGGATTTAGTTACAAAATTAGCTACTTAAATCTGATTTCAAACATCAGATCAGGCTCTCTTTTGTGCATTGACAGTAATAAAAATGACTCCTTTGCCCAGTGTTTTTGGGCTGTCCCCTTAAAGTCTGGTTACTGTTAGGCAATGATGACTGTAACACTCCCTTCTGTAGACCTCTTCTCCATTCAAATACAACTATTACTCCCTTTTTGTGAACCTAAACTAATTCTGCAGTAATAGTCAGTGTTGAAGTAATGAACCTCTTCTGTCACTGAAGACAGTCCAAGTACACAGAGATCAAAATCTGTTGTGTAAGAGTGTCTTTTTATATATTATACGCAGACACTTTTCTGTGTAGAACCACACTTTTACTTTAAAGTTTATCTTTGTGGGACCTCTGTCAAAACCTCAAGTGATTTTTGTGAGACAGTAATTTCAAGATGATATTGTAAAATCAGTAAAAGAAAGTTTTGGTTTTGTGATTTCTGCTTCTCAATGATGACACAATTCTATCCAACAAGAGTGGACAAGACTAAAAAGTACATATACATTAGCACGCAAATAGTCTGTTCACAATGTTGTTTACCTTGCATTCAATCTCTGCTTGTCTACGTTTTGCTTCATTCAACTGAGCAAGAAGTCCTTTGTTCTGTGCAGAAAGATACTGTACCTTCCCCTGTAGGTTGGTAACCTCTTGCTCTGCCCTTCGTAAATGGTTACTATTGATCTGATTCTGAAATTTGTGACAAAAAAAAGGAAAGAAAATGCATGTTAAGGAAAGATCTTCGATATTAATATAACTCCCCGAAGTCTGACAGGAAAGACTTATAGATCATTTACTATAAAGAACTTTTGTTGAAAAAGCATTCAGAATTTTCTAAGTGTAATCAGAAAAGTTTGCATGACATTTGGTTTATGACCAGGATATTCAAATCATTCTTAAACAATAGATGACTTATTGCAAGAACATTATTGCAAACCTCCTGTACATCTGTTTTTCCCAATCCCTTGCTTAGGTAAGGCAAAGATTTTATGAACTTGTATACCACCTACAGCAACAAGCTGATACATCCAAGAAACATCAGCGATGTCAGAAATATTACATGTACATTTCTGTGCAGTGAATTCCTGAAAGTAACATGGCACCTTAATTAAGATCAGTGCATTAGTTCAAGTCACACCATTTTTATATGAAGCTGTGCATAGACATAACACAAGAATCACTGTATTTCTGTCAAATAATAGCTAAACAGCATAACCATACACAAAGACCTGATACATAACACTGAAGTGAGAAGTAGTAAAAGTAGTGTGATTTTAATACACATAATCCAGACAGCAGGATACCTATGCCCCCTGCTGACTAACATAAATACTCAGATGGGGAAAAAGCAACAAAACAAAAGCATACATTAACGGTAGTGAAACAGTATTAATACTTCAATGAAAAGTTTAAAAGTTAAGGGAAGAGTAAACTTTTATTCAGTTGGTATAAAGTGGTGCCTCTGTCAGAAATAAGCCACCATGTGCCTTGCAGTTAGCTCAGTTCTCCTCCTTATGTGCTGTCCTGGTTTCTGGGATTGCTGAAGCTTATCAAGTAAAGTTATTGTTTGTTTGTTTAGCCTTTTGGATGTACAGGTGTCCTTCAAGTAACAGTTAGGTTTAGCAGGTATTTCATGGGAAGATTTCTCAAAAGCCTGTTACAAATCCTTCTCAATCAACACCACATTGTGCTTACTGATTCAGTCGAGAGTTCACCTAATATAATATGAACTCACCAACTTTACTGCACTTTCATTTCAGATTTGTTTGTTTAATAACAACTTACTCCCTGGTTAAAAAAAAATATCTTGTCAGACAAGTTATTTTTTGTCTTTTCTGCACAAATCTCAGCAATGGGGAACCATGTTTTTCTTTTCTGGCACATGAAAGGTGCTAAAAAAAACTGACAACACTGTTTCACTGAGAGTCCACAGTTTAGTAATCAGATTAATGACCTCAGCAGATAGTAGTTAATCTAGTATAGGCAATTTCACCAGAAGAATTAGAATTATCAGAATTATCAATAAGGTGTGTGAATTTAAAACACCTTAAATGTACTTTTGTTGTTATACCAGTTACAATTTAATGAATTAAGATTCACACACATTCACAGAATCCGGCAGTTAGTCCAAATGAGAAATTCAGAAAGCTTAGCCCTGAAAAAGACTAAAGAAGAGACATTAAAGTAAGTTGGACTGTATGCACTAGATTCTCCCTCCTAGTCTAACAGCATTAGAAAAGTGCATTTTGGAACTAAAAATCATGCCTGTAGATGGTAAAGATCATCACTGGATATCTACCGTTTGACACCAATTTGCAAGCATTTAGCTCAATTCACACATGCTAGTGTTCAATAACATACCTGAGTTTCCATCTCCATCATTCTTTGTTTGGTCTCTTTCAGTTCAGCCTGAGTTTCTGCTTCTCTCAATCGGACTGTCATCAGCTCATCCTGTAGCTCATTCACTGTGTTTTTTCTGGGAGGATCTTTCCATCTTCCACTAGTACGAGCTAGATGACGCTAAAAAAATAGCATGCCATTGCTGATAATGCCTGAGCTTTCCTGGTGTTCACTTATTTCATGTATGCTCTCAGAGTTATATGAGGACAAGTTGCTATAGTGCTCCTGTTTGTCCTAAAAGCTAGAAACCCATGCAAACTTCCTAGTTTTAAGAACAGACAATTAAAAAGCTGAAGGCAGTCATTCCCAGCTACAGTAAGTCAGATAACTGCAAGTATATCCTGAGACTTCTACCTATTTCTAGCCCTTACTAACATTTAGTGAAGTAGTAGTACTGATCAGGTACATCCTTTCTACAAGAATGGTTAGCTGGTAGCACAGGCTCTCTATCATCTATAACAACTAGTGACCAATTTCTAAAGTACTTTCAAAGTCCAGTTTCTCGTGACAACTGCATTTAAAGATTTTCTCGCCTCAGCAGCTTGATCTACCATCACTAGTTTTTACTTGATCTCTACATCTCAAAATTTTGTAGTCTCTTCCTTTATCATCATTCATTGAAGATTTAAGTTGTTAAAAGTATTGCTACCCATACCTGCCAGTGTTCCTCCAAATCTTTGACTTGCTGCCTTAGTTCTTTGAGACCCATCAGAGCTTCTGCTTCTCTTAATTTTACTGCAATCAGTTCTTCTTGTAGTCTAGCAACGTTTTCCTCATCAGGGAGGGAGCTGTTCCTCTGCAACAAGGACCATACTCTTAAATATGTATTTGAATAAATTGTGCTTAGTGAGAACCACTCCAAGAACACAGGCATGGAATGATAACTCTTATTACTAACCAGACTTTCTTAGTTACTACATATTCCTTGCAAAATAAAATCCCTCAAAAATCTAAGTTCCCAGATATAGCAAGTATGAATATCTTCCAACTGCCAACTACAGAAAAAACTGATAAGGTAGTTTTAGGTATCCTGACTTCCAGATTTCCTTGGATGGTATCCCTAACAAAGCATTATTTACACTATTTTGCACATATTGTTAAAAATATTGAGAGAAATCTGAGAGATTTTGAGCTAGTTGATAAAATTAAAGCAAATGAGGAATCAAAATTACACCTTTAGAGTTGTAACTTACAGGAAAAAAAATAAATGGAAATTTATTTTTTGGGGAAGTAGGTCATCTGCCTTTAAAAAGGAGAAAAGGTATGGTGACAAAGGAACCATCCATTAATATTTATAAACAACCACCAGTTAATAAAAGGTCTTACAGATGAAAGTGCATGGATGTTTACAAAAAACACATGAGGAAGAAGTAGAAAGACTAGAGAAAGCTAAACAAAACAGGAAGACACATGCCAGGAGTGACCTGGGGAAAGTAACACAGTGATGAAAGCATAATAATGGAAGTCAGGGGAAAAAAAACAGAGGGGAAGAAAAAGAACATTATCTGCCTAACTACAATATCCCTACATCAAATCATTGGTCATCAAATACTCAAAGTTGAACTGTGCTTCATCACTTTCTACTGTATTTCTCAGTAGTAATTTTTGGCAAAATTGAGTATTTTTGCAGATATGTAGTACTGTGACAGTTGCCAGGGTTTCTTGAGAGTTGAGATTGAAGTACATTATTAACATTAACAGAACACAGCACAACAGCCATTTATTAGCATCTCTGTGTTTCAAAATCATGGTATCTGAGCACTGGCAAGTACAGGGAATGATAGGGTATGTTTCTGGATGTTTACATCACTGTCACTATAGCCACGCAAGTCTTGGGTTACTGAGCAGAATTCTCCCAGATTACACGACACATTACTAACAGCAGTAAAGAACTGTATTTGTAGGAATTTGAGGGCATTAACTTCAGTCACTTTCTCAGGTACCTAAGTTCATTATGACAAACTGAAACACTACAATACATCTGAGTTGTCTGGTACACTGGAATTTCCCCCACTGCTCCAGTTTTTCTTCAGATTTAAAGTTTTCAGTGTATGCTATCTTCACATTGATGAAGGTTAAGTAAAGAAGTAGTCTCTTTTTGAACCTTGAAAAATACCTTAGATCCTGAATTCTCACTGATGTTCAGTACAGTAAAAGCTACCACACTACTAGCCTGTCAAGACTCCCATGAAGCCCCTCAGATAAATAAAAAAAATAAAATCTTGACTCTGGTGGGTTAACCCAATTAGCTCGTAATTTCTGGCAACATTCTTGCATATACAGCCCTTTAAAATTTCCTGAGAGGACACAATTTCCAAGCATGCTTTATGTTAGTTCAATTAATGGGGTTTTTCCTTTCCTTTTTTTATTTTGTTTTGCAGGTAATGTTTGACAGTTGGTTTGAGTACAGCTTGAACTCTGGCATCACTAAGTTACAATTTCGGATGGCACCCAAAATATGGGAGAGATTTTGATACTAAACAGGGGAAGCATTCTTTTCCTGCCCATAATGGGACGAAGTGGGAGACGCTCAAGACCTGAGAATGTTCGTGTTGAACTCTTTCCTCCTCACCTCCCAAACTATTGAGTTCCACATCACCTCAATGGTCACCCTAAGCCTACTGCTTCTGTTGCAGGATATAATTTTGAAACAATTGATGTTTACTGTAAATACTACCAGAATCCATGTTTTCCACTGCAGTGGGCTTCAAGAACAGGAGAAAAGTGATCTGTTCTTCACAAACCTTTTCCAGAGCACAGAGATTTTAGGTTTTTTGCTATATTAACTTCAGGTTTGAAAAGCATCTTGCAATCATGAAAACACAGAAGAGAAGATTCTAGAGCACAGTTATGCAAAGAATTACAGGGACCTGCATTCTATTTCTAGTGCTATTTTATACAGAGGGTCCTGGTTTGATTTACCTTTTCCATCTCTAGAACTTTATCTTGCATCTCCTTCAGGGCACAATGGGATTCTGCTTCACTCAGCCTGGCTTGGACCAGCTCTTTTTCCAGCTGTAGCACAAAGTCTTCACTGTATCGTGAACTGCATTTATGCTACAAAGTTTGCAGAAATATGTTTAGTATGAAGCACAGATGGTTTGAAAGGGGTTTTATATGCCAGATTTGGAGTGAAAAGTACATTCAAATGCTTAACATTAGGAATACTGGCTTAAGATCAACAGAAGTGCTTACCTTATACAAGTCTACTAACACGTCCATCCAGACTGCTAACAACAAGAACCCTAATGCTATGCCTCTCAGACAACTGCACCTCCACACAGCCAAATGTGTCAGACCAAACAGACCCCTGTTAGTACTAATGAGCAACAACTCACACCCTTCTGTCATTGTTACACACACTGAAAAATTCTCAAAGGATCTGTGATTATTTTGTGCTATGCCAAAAAAAGTTGCTTAGGAAAGACTAGCTTATTACAAAGTTAATACAAGTATCTTTCTTGATCCCTATTCACTTAGACTCTGATTTAACAGAAGTCTTCCATAATCTTGGATTTAAAATAAAGCCATGTATGCTTCAATGCACAATCACTTTGGTTTGCCCCTTTTTCCACTCCAAGCCTTGGCTCTCATTTGCTCACACTATACGTATTCCTTCTGAGATTCTCTTCTAGGACAAGCTTCATGGATTTATGAGAAAAATCTAGGCACAAGTAGCAGTATAGCCCCTTCTAGACAGACAGCATAGGCCCAAGCTACAAAGAAATTTGGTTCTTTCCATACAGAACTTACTCCAAGACTATCCCCAGCCAGTTTTGCACATCCAAACACATTTCCCCAGTAATAAAACAGCAGTTCAGAACTTAAGGTCACCCTTTCCAGACTTCAGGGGGGAGGGAAAAAACACACTTCTGCTCAAGTAAGTTAATTCACCATTAACTTATTTCTTGACTGTTGATTAGCCAGAATTAAAAGTGAGATCTATCCTTTCAACTTGCTAAAGCACAATTTCATGAAACTGCATCTTTCAACAGATACATCCAACTAAAGTCATACTAAGCATTTGTATTCAAAAGCCCCACTTAACTTTTTCCTCCAGTCAATAGTTACAAAACACATTTTATTTCTTTCTTGAGTCACTTTAAAATTACTTGAGATTCACCACAGATTGTCAGACTTGGTTGAGGCCACGCCATCCTAAATCAGCATTTATATTTCTGGTTTAGGAGAAGAAAAAAAAAAAAAAAAAAGGTGTTGAAACCCCCAAAGCGCAGTTGCCTAGTTACTGTGTATGCATAGCTACCCTGAAAATTAAGTTTGAATGGAAATCATTTAATACATCTTCGGTGCCGTTAACTACATTGTGAAGAATAAATACTATACTTGGATTCATAGTAGAAGTTTTATTCAATTAACAATGCAACTTTAAAATGCATAGAGTATTCATTATACTAAAGATACAACTATTTAATTTTGTTTGCAAACAATTTCGTTTTCTGCATCTAAAAACAGCTGACAAAATTCAGTTCCATATGCTTCTGTTAGGGTATGACATTCCCTGACCTTTAACACACAAACTGAAGGCAAACAGGACAAAAGGATTTACAACATGTAACTATGTGGTCAAGGAAACAGTTTTTAATTTATTTTTATACTTCTGCATGCCAACTAAGGCTTTCATCATGACTTACAGTACAATCCGAATTCAAAGTCTAAACTAACCAACCTTAGTGTTACAATTTATTTTATTTCTTATAAATACATGTCTACAGGGAGCTATAACAGAGGGGATATGTACAGAGCATTAAAAGGCAAATATAGCTCATGCAAGCAGTCTTTAGTACTTAAATGGATACACAGAGTATCCATTTAAGTGCTCGTCCTACTTAACTGTGCAGCTGAACACACATGGAATGCTTAAATGTACAAAGATCGTAATATATTTAATATTAATTTTTGCTTATACAACACTAATTGAATTCATATTCTTGTCAACCCACATAGTGTCTTTGCCTCAGCAAGCAGTGGAGGTAGCCCTGGTTTGCGTGTAAGGAGAGGCTGTAGAAGTTCATCAGATGATACACACAGCAACTTAAAGGTACTCTATGTTTCTTGTTCCAGATTCTCCTTATGATACCCATGGAACAAGAATGAATACAGTGTGCTTTCCTCAGGTAAGAAGTCCTCTTATACTTTCCAGTATAAGTATACTTTCTCCACTGGGAGAAAACAGCAGATTTGAAGAGCTGAATACATCCTGATTTTGCAACAATAGGTAAATGTACTCCAAATAGTTTTTGACTACAAAAATTAACTGATGTTTGTCAAATAATAAGTAACAGAGTGTAAGAAAAGTTACTTATCCAGTTTCAGACACAAGTCATGCCTTCTTTAAATCCGTCTTTAGTTTTCGCCTGCCTAAGGAATATATTAAGAGTACTTCTCTATTTACCCACAACAAACTTTAAAGCAAGCCTTGATAGACCGGCAAAAAAAAACAAAAACAGCCAAGCTCAAAACAGTTTTAAAAAACAATATTCACAAGGTCAAAGTTGTGATTTTTGCTCCTTAAAAAAACAACACAATTTTAATATTTAGTATATAAAGGTAACAGTTTATAGTCAAAACAATGTTTGAAAACTACTTTAAGACTGACTTTAGCAAAAAAACTGCTTTTATATATTTGCATTAAGCCCTAGAATTTGTGACAAAAACCACAATGTCAATCCAGATTTCCAGGCACCAGCCAAATGTTTTAACCACAGTAACACTGTTCTTCTTGGCAGTGTTGAACATATGTTTGTAATATAAAGCACTAAAAATGTAGCTCTATATCCATTTACTTCTGAAAGAAAGAAGTCCTTGCTTGGCTTCACAAAACCAGATTTATTTGCCCGCAACTTTTCTTAAAATCTCAGAAATAATAAGATCTCAGAGACTGACACAACCTTCCTAATATTATTTTGGCTGATGACAGATTATTACATGTAATTACAGAATGCTTTCCCAGTACTCCATACTGAAGGGCAACTAACAGATTGTCCAGCAGCTACCCCGCTAACTTTGATTCCACATTTAGGCACTAACTGCAGTACTTTACTAAATACGGTATTTTTATTTTCTGCTTTTTGGTTGCAAATCAGAATGTAATATAAAAAAGTATATTGTAAAATAGAGTTCCATAAGGTTGCAACACTCATTTACAGGCATATATTCCCTATATCAGTTGTTATGCTCTTTATTATTATTATCAGTCATTTTAGCATGAGTTCCTGAAAAGAAACTATGTATTATGGAGTTACTGTAACAATAACCAAATACATGGCTATAAATTACCTTGCAAAATGCACATGCTTCCATCTGAATGTTTAGTCAATTAAAATTCTCTCTTCACGTAATACACTTGAAGAGCCTTCTTAAAAATAAGATGTGAACCAATTTTAGCTTGAACTGCCTCTCATTTATCAGATTCGATTTTCAGGCATTCAGACTGATGAACTAGGTAACCATTGAAAAATCAAAGGATCCCTGGAAAGACTGAGATTTGTGCTCTGGAGGTGTATTAACTAGCACAGAACGTTAGATTATTCTTTTTTATACATCCCACAGAAGCTACCTTTTTCATTTAGAAACAATAGGAGAAAAAGAACAGAGAAAAAACCTTCAGCACATAATTATCAGGAGTAGGTTAGAATAGTCTAATTACCCTCACCCCTAACTCCTCAAATACCATCATTCTTAGTATGCCTCAAAAGAAAACCTTCTGTATTCTGTCGAACTCTGGCACAACTTCCTCTATGCAGTTTTTGATTTACTAGCAGCATGAGGAAGAAACCACCTTCCTCTTAATCTTTTGGTTACCCATCACAGCTAGAAGCCTTTGGCAAGTTTCTATATTTAAAGATTAGACATGCCAAAAACAGTTCTCTTCAAAACCATCCAGGCAAACCTTTAGGTAGCTGAAGCACTGAACTCCAAGAGCATTTCAGAATATTCATAGCTTTACAATTATTTTTTCCTAGCTATCAATATAAAAAACTGTACAGGTCATACACTGTTTTTAAAAACCTTACACTGACAGAGTTGCTCTCTACTAAGATGTAAAAGTTCCCATCCAAAGAAAAATCAAGTATGAAGTCTCCATCTCAAACCTTACTATTTTCTGCTTCTTTATCCCTGTCCAAATGGCATTAAATATATTCAGAAATATGCAGAATACATTTGATGACACTTAATATGTGATTTATTATATGAGCATTAGTACTATTTTCGGGTTGTCTGGGAGAAGTACTATAGCAGAACTTCCCCTCCTTTCACTAAGAGACAACGGTAAGAACCACCTTTCTGAGTAAACCCTGATCTTTCAGGTCCCTTCCAACCTAAACCATTCTGTGATTCTAAGTAGACACAACACTTTATTACAAAGTCATTCTGGTTCAATTAAAAACTCCCTATAAATACTTCAGTACAGGGAAAATTAAAGTTGCATGTAATTGGGGCTTCTAGTCTTGGACTTCAGACAAAAGAATACTCCTCTACTCATCTCTGTATTCAGCCTTACAAAAAAGTGCTGCAATGGAGAATTTCTTCATACACACATGCATCCTGTTGACACTTTCAATACTTACCTTTAAGCCACCCAACTTGTGCTATCAAATCTCATAGAACAAACCCCAGATTAAATACAAGCGCGTAACTTTTTTACAAAGAAAAAGTCAGCCTTCTTAGAAATACTATGGTTTAGTTAGTATTTTTGCTACCAACAAAACAAAAACCCCACTCTTATTTCTCCTGCCTCATGATTTACAAGCAAAAGCAGGTAGTGTTTAGATTGTCTTTTTTTTTTTTTATATCACATCGTGTTGTTCAGAAGAGGCAGCTGCAAGTATCCTTAGGCAGTTCTTTTCATACATTCCTATTCAGAAATTCATACCTGAACTTTACAGTTTCCATCATGCGGAAAAAGACAACTCCATTTTGGATAAGACGTAGATTATAAAATAGGTAGGATGCTGTACCTTTAAATAAACACAGATAAACTATGTAGACATTTATAAGTTCACTGTGCAATCCTTTTTCTAATCATAAGCAAAACTGAAATAATTGGAAGAAAAAAAAGCATTAAAACAAATACTTGTAAGACACTACTGAAGAGGAGCATTGCCAAGAGCAAAGCTACTGCAACTAGGAAGCGGCAAAAAGATTTACCAGTGTACTCTACTTGAAGTGAAATGCCCAAATTCAAAAGAAATTGATGGATTTCCACTAGGTGGTGCCCTAAGTGCATGCAGCTGTTTACATTTGTTGCTTCTGTTTCCATGCTTGCAAAGCTAAAAGCCTGATCAATTACAAGTCTTACTAAAGCAGCAGAATCTAGGGAACTACTAATTGAAACCATCTTAACACTTTCACCACGTTGTCTAAGTTAATTCAGACAGTCCTCAAAACCACAGTACTATTCCTTACACTTCAAAATTAACCAGCTACTAGGCACAAATCCCTCTATGATCACATGGATTTAGAACCTCAGTTCCAAGCATAGTCAGACTATTTCCTATTGTCATGTTCACACTTAAGTGGAGGAAAACAAGGCTGCAAGCATGCAGGGTAGGAAATGTGGCTCTTAAACTAACTGTCTGTTCTTGCATTTTACTTGCTCTCCACTCCTGCAGTACCTGTCCAATCTTTTGCCCCCACAGCTCCAATCCAGCCAATTTTGCAATCCAGTTATCTGTAGTTTTGCTCAGGACCAGTTCCCATACCTTGCCAACCAGCCAGGCGTCCCTATCATTGCTCCTTAATAAGGCCCTGAGGATAATTAAAAGCATGAGCTTTAAAAAGCATATTACTCATCAACTAATAGATAAATACAGCATTTTAGTCTCTTTTAATAAAGCTTTTATTGAGTACAGGTAAGTAACAAAGATGCCTCCAAAAACACATTCCAAAAGCATGTGTACTATTGTAATCAGACAGTAAACAGCTGGCTACCCAAGTCTATAAATGTCTCATTTTATTTCACTTGAAAGATTACAACATATCTAAAATTTTGAAAAACATCATTAGAACATCCCCATCTTCCTAATCATAATTTCTTCATGGTTTCTCTCCCTAAAGAAATTGCTAAAGTTAAATAAAAAGCAGCATTAGACATTACTTCGCAACAGCTCATTAGTAACTCTTTGCAACTATTTACAATATGTACCTTTTCTACACTGAAATGCATTAAACAGACATAATAAACTATTTCTATAATGTTGCATTTAAGTTATGATTTCTTTTCAGTCTAATAGTAAATCTCAGCTGCACCTTCCAAGATGATGTACAAGTATTTCCAGAGCTTTGGTGGAAGATGGGTAAAACAAACTGCTATATTGCCTGTAAGGGATCTGGTAAGCAGCTGCAGTATGCTGTAGTTCTAAAAGAGTTGTATTTCATACACCTGAAATATCCGAGTACTTGTCTGAAGCCCTGGGTATCACTTACTTAAAACAATATGAGCATATTCACATCAATACTGCTAGCATATAGTTTATTCAGCAGGTGAAGACTGCTGAAACTGCTTCCCTCCCTCTCTCAAGAGAAGATACTGAGCGTTTTGTTAAGTGGCTTAGAGAAAGTAACTTCAGTCTCACAGTAACAGTCTGAAGTCTTGCACATTATACCACCTAAAACGCATGTACATACAAACAGTGCTACATACAGCTGCTAAAAGTCATTTCCCTGCTATATCTGCACGAAAACCCACACCTTTTAATTAAGTCCTATAGTTCTAAACTCAGGGACAATACCCTTGCAAGCAGCAAATTTAAGCATGCTAGGGAAAAAAAGTAGGTACACAGAAGAAACGTTAACATGGAGACACCGACTTAAATGAGAAGCTAGGTAGAGGCATTATGAATCAAGTCTCAAATCTGAGTATTCAGAGTGATATAATCTGCAATGGCTAGATTCTTATCATTAGGAAATACCAAAGTTTTTGTGGGTGTTTTTTTGTTAGTATTTCTTGGGTGGTGGTCGGGTTTTTTTTGTTTTGGGTTTTTTTGTTTGTTTGTTTGTTTGTTGTTTTGTTTTGTTTGTTTGTTTGTTTTTTTTATGATGATGATGATGGGTTTTTCCATTGGTGTGTTTTGTTGTGGTTTTTTTTTGTTGGTTTTGTTTGTTTGTTTGGTTTTTTTTGTTTTGTTTTTAAACTAAGAACTTACATCTGTCCAGGGTTATGAATCTTACATATCAGTAAGAACAGACCAAAATATCACTTAGTCCAATTTGTGTAATTTTAAGAATGCAAAATCACAATGAACAAGCATTTACAAGGACAGCACAGAGACCATGTCATGATGAGGAAAAATAAACACGAGTGAAAAAGATGAGATGATGTGCTGCCATGCTCCTTACCCATTGCTGCTGCTGTTGGAGCTCCCTGATGGTATTCTCAGCTTGCTCCAGTTTAGTAATGGCCTCATCACTCTGCTGTTTGATGGTGGCCAGCTCCCGTTTTATGAGGTAGTTTTCCTCAGCCTCCTGAGCCCTTGTCACTTGTCCCTTAGGACATAATTATTTTTTTTAAGCAATTGAGGACAAATCCAGGAAAGATTGTCTTTGCGATGCTTAGCTGCTTATTTCATCAGATTGGTTTTGCAAACAGCATAGAATACAACTAGTAGAAATTTTAGGACAAGGTAGTACTAAACAGCTGCTTTAGTACTTTATTACAAAGTTCAGCATCCATTTCACAAGCACAATTGTGTACTTGCATTCAGTAAAATTCCTTTCATGCAATATTACTCATTTGCACATGCACAGATTTAAGTTCGCGTTATTAAATTTCAGTGTTAATACAGTGTCATAGAATCCATTTGTCATAGGAATTTGTGCCAAAAATTACATTAGGTTAGGAAAAAATATAGCGTACAGGTATTGGGTTTATATATTTTTAGTAAACAAAATTAAACAAGCATCTAGCAAGATATTAGCTCTATATTTATTCCAAATCAGCAAGGCAAGGATAAAGTACAGCATGCAAATATGCATGCATTAAAGCAGTTTGGGGGGGGTTTTGAGGGTAGGAAGAGAGTCATAGAGAAAAAGACTATAAGACTATACCTGTATCAATCTATCTGCCAAGGAAGCACTTTCCTACAAAGGAAAAATTCAGATAGGAATAAGGAAAAGAAAAACCAAAAAACAAAGGGGTGATAATAGTGACAAAAAAGACAAGAGCTGAGAGAAAGAAAATGCCCAAATTCTACCCATATTC
This sequence comes from Ibidorhyncha struthersii, assembly GCA_013398815.1. Classification (NCBI taxonomy): domain Eukaryota; kingdom Metazoa; phylum Chordata; class Aves; order Charadriiformes; family Charadriidae; genus Ibidorhyncha; species Ibidorhyncha struthersii. Next base: position 59,673 of record VZSZ01007133.1, read on the forward strand.
TGCACAAAACTCTTTTTGCAAAATTAACAACACTTCATATAATTTAAGGCGACTCAGCCTGAAAGTCCCAGGAAGCAGCCTTTTCTGCAATAGATTTAACAGTCTTTCTGTGATACAAGAAGGTCTCAAAGCCAGATTTCCGTAACACTAAAAATTCACCTACAGGAGACTGGGTATTTTTATCAGAATGACTTGCTTCCTTAATTAAAAGTTACTGATATATTATCTGATACGATATAGTAGATAGATGCACGATGTGGTCTACAGTCTGTCCACAACATGAAAGGAGGGCATAATTTGAGCACAAAGGGAACTCCACTAAGCACCAAGGCATTCATGCAGAACTAAAGCTTCCAAAAAGATGAAGCAGAAGAGTTAAATGGTGCAAACTGACAAGTAGAAAATTTCAACCATGACAGGTAATATTTTATTTTACTGAACTCTTGCAGTAAGTCAGTCGAGCAGTTCATAACTTCTTTTTCCTTGCCAAAGTTTTGCAAGAAAGAAATTTTCATTTATGCACACTGACAAGCACTATATTTCCCTTCCACCCAAGTTGCACATTTAATTAATTCCTACTCTATCACCCTTGAAAGCACTCAATTTTTGCAGATTCTACAGAGAACACATCTATTTGCAGACCATCTTTGTCCTTGGAACTTTTATTAAAATTAAAGTTCAAACTGGTTGATAAGAGCTATGACTTCGAAGTTAAGCTAAGATGTTTGTCATTAAGGTACACTAAAGAAATCACAACTGGATCGTACAGGTTAGGATGAGGAAAAACCACTTTAAAATAAAACCAAGTTTCCAACAGAATGTGTTTGTTCACACTTTATGATCAGTTTTCAGATGCTCTGATGACAACAATCTTCAGAAATTGTTATTAATAGATAATATCATCCCACTTTGAAGTGTTCTAATTCCAGTCAGAATAGGATACTCTGAAAGTGAATTCTGAAGTTTTAAGTACAGAATTTGCAAAAGCACTAGCGTCTGGCAGTTCATCATGGACTTACTAATAAAAAAAAAAATCCAATTTCAAACATCTACAATTTAAGTATAAAACAGGGATAATTATTAGAAATTTGCCAACAGCATTGAAGTGATTCACTACAGCTTCAAACCTCTTTAAAAAAGCCTGCTCTTTTCAGTTACTTTTATCAGCACTTCAATATTAGAAACAAAGATGTTTATAAAACTGGGGTTTTTTTTGTAACAACCTTCACGGTATGTCCTCATTATGTGCATTTTTCCAAACTAAATTCAGAAATCAACTAATTCAAATTTGACATAGATTGACTGTTTTTCCAAGAAACTGTAACGGATTTAACATCTGAAGTGTGACAGCTTCCAATTACATCACTCTAAATCAAGTCTTTACCATTTTCTTCCCTGTGAAACATGAACCACTGTTTGCAATGCACAAGAACATTCAATTTCATTTGTTGAAAGATAGTTACTATTCCTGGTTAAGATGGACAAGAATGTTCTCATTCTATAGCAGAGCAGCTCAGACTCAATCTGTCACAGGAAGCATGACACCAAATATAGAAGAGGCCATCAGAGAACAACGCCTGCATGTTGGCAATGTACTGACAACAGTAATCGTGCACTTTTGAAGTTATATCGAGTTACAAAGAAGCCTAACAAAACTCTATTCCAGACTAAATCTGTGAGGAATAAGTCTTAGAAGATATTCTCCCCGCTACGTACCCATAATTGCTACAAAAATTCAAACCCATGTAAAATAAATTGATGTTAGCAGACTTCCTGTACTGAATGAGAATGCTGCAACAACACCCCTCTACTGGTGTATTCACTAGTGATGAAATAATCTGCTTTCATCGCCATCTCTCTCTAGTCATTGGTAGGTCTGTCATTTTGATCCTACGTAAAAAGACACAGCAGCTTCAGATTTTCAAAATTGAGGATTCTCTCACAATAACCTCTTTTCCACCCAAGCAGTCCACTATTTCATGTAGTCTTCTGGACTTTGAACAGATGCTTCTGATTCAGAAAGAAAACAGTACAACAAAAGTTGGATATGTCAAAATCCTTGATTTCATATTCACCAAGAGCCAGACACAACCACCTTAAACATTTACAAGCACTGACCCTAATTGCTTTGTTATTGGCATGCTATTTGGCCAAGCACTGCTAGTAAACACCACAGATTAGCAGGAAAAAAAAACAGTAAGCTGTAATTCCGAGATTCCCATTTCATATAATAAAATTGCCATCACTTTAAGTATAAATTAACACAGATTAAGTCTAATCACCAGCATACTTACTTTTTCTAATGTTTCAATGCGCTGTTTTAGGAGTCTGTTTTCAGTTCGTAACCTCTGGAAGGTAAACAGTTCAGAATTGTATTTCTCAAGTTATGAATTGGAAGTCTGATAAAAGCCAAGCAAGCTAACAATGTTTTTATCTCATCATATCTATGAAAATTAATACAAATACAAAAATAATTAGTGACCTTTTCAACATCTTTTTATATTATGTACTAACTCAAAAGATGAGTTTAAACAGCTTGATACAGCAAAGATGAGAGAAAGTCTTGTGTTATACAAAAGCATCTGTGTTGCATTAGATGAAAGCAGTATGTCTGCAGGTCAACCACAGGGCTTAACTACACAGTAGACTTGACAGCCTCCTTCTCATAAACAGAGACGGGCACAGTCTTCATGGTTAAGGAACATGACATTAACCTGTCCTAGTGCAGGGAGATAGCAACAAGGTTTTCTTCCTTTTCCCTCCAGTAATTTTCATTAAATTATGTAATATTTATTTAATCTGTGAGGTTATACTGAGAATTATTTACCTCAGATGTCCCAGTAGGGAGAAAGAATTGTACTGAAATGCATATTTGACCTGCATTTCCTGTAAATTTTAGCTGTCAGCATTCAGATAGAAGATATCTGTCTCCCTAAGAATAGAACCATGGATATCAGTTCAGTAATGCTTTATTCTGCCAGGCTGGGAGGCAGACTCAACATGCTTGTTTCCCACCTCCCTGAAATGGCAGAGTTTCTTAGCTGAATAGAGTACATCAGAAACAATTTATATAAGGTCCCAAAGCTTTGCCTAGAAACAGACAGTTTTGGGTTGTTGGGTTTGGGTTCTTTTGTTGGGTTTTTTGTTTGTTTTATTGATTGATTTTGTTGGGGTGTTGGTTTTCTTGGGGGGAGGTGGCAAGGAAGGATTTGAAGTTAAAATACTCAAATCTAAAGTTCGTTGTCTTTCAAATAATTTTATTGTGTCCTATTCTGCAGAGACCTGTCATTTGAGTCCTGCAAATCTTCTGATTTGAGATGCCATTATAACAGGTCATAATGCTGCTGTCTCACTGCCAGTTACAATAAACTGCTTGAAAAGGCTCAAAACACCTTTGTGCTCCCAGAATTTTTCTGAAGAACCAATGCCTTAGAAACTGATATTGAAAGGCAAAATGACTAGCAGTGGATAGGAAGAAGGAAGGCTGTAGCTCACTCCCTCTACTAAGCTTTATATACTACACTTGCCCATCATTTCTCCCACTGCCTAAAAACATGACACAAGGAGGCAAATCCAGATCAAACACTATGCTGTGAAAAACATGTGAAAGAGGAAAAAAAAAAAGCAGCAAAAACCTATTTATGTCACAAAAGCAAAAAGATGCATTGATTAAGGACATACAGGAAGTAGGTCAATTAGTAAAAGGGAAACACAGACTGCACTCGCAGGATAGTTTTTTCCTCATCATGTATCAATTGCAGAAGCTCCAAAAGAAAAAGTGACTGCAGACAGAAGACACTCAATCTTAGGTCCAATGCATAAGAAAAATCAAGACCTCAAAATCAATGATAAACCATTTAAGTGCATTCTGATAAACTCTATCTTAACATGTGTCTTACAAACCTCCTGTGTGGGACACCTACATCTAAACCAGCATATTCAGAACTTCTGATAAGTGAGGCCATCTGTAATCAAGCTTTAGTCAGCAGAAAATAATGAAAATTAAGTACAGTAGGTCTCCATCAAAGATTTTTCTTTAGATGTCCACCAGAAATCTCAATAATTTCACTGTGAGTGTCCTTTATGAACAGACATCCCAAATACAAATGCTGAAAGAAAAGGATTTGGGTCGTCAATTACATATTTGATCTGTATATATAGCAGGACACGTAACCCCACATCTAGGAATTAAACTGATCCATAAATAAATCTGTTGAGGGTCTCTTACTTTAATTTCAACTTGTTCTTCCATTTCTTTTGTCTTTATTGTAGTGTATTCCTTTTCTAACCTAAAAATTAGAAATAGTAAGTTATGATTAGAAAAATTGTGGGTAGCTTACTTCTTGGTGTAATACCTAATAAACAACAGTAGAACAGAGATACAGATTATTGTTACTTCCTCTGTTTAAGTGGCCACTTGAAAGGCACTCCTGTAAGTATTTAGACTGGACATTAAATTTAAACACAGACTTCTGTAGATACAAACAGACTCTGAAGCAGCACTCTGAAGTGCAGGTGCTTGCTTGTACACATTTGCAGTGGCAATGATTTGGAGTTACTCTGTAATAACCACTCAATGTATTATACAATAATCAATTCAATAGATTCAGCCAAAAGAAAACACAGCTTGGAAAGCCTGGAAGACAAAAAGATGCAAAGAGATTTGAGACAAAGATCTTAAACACATACAACAATTTTGGCCCCTCTCCAGCAAACCACAAAATTGTCCCAATTGAAAAAGGTGGCAACAAGAAAAAACAAGCTGGGATAAACAATGCCTCTACAGAATGCAACCAAGGAAGTTTAGACTCAGAATGGTAGGATATTAAGCTACATACACTTATATTGGCTTTCAGAGAAAGTGTTTTCCCTGAAAGCTTTGTTACTATTTCTGTTTTAGAGAAGACTGCTCACTCTACAGCACTGATCACAGGCCCCTGACAGAAGGATCGGCAAATTCAAATTGAAAGACCCTAGCACAATCTGCAGTGCAAGAACACTGAATGTACAATATATTACAACCAATTGGAGAATCACCAAACTTAATCCTGGAAAAGCACAATGTGTGCAGCCTGGCTTATCAAAACAATTTACCGAAGGCAGAAAAGAGAAGACATGCAACTAACCTTAAAAAAAAAAGTAGTAGTAGTAGTATGCTCAGGATTTCAAAGCCCAAATGAAAGTTATTTTACAATTATCAATGGTATTACAAAGTTTCATTAATTTATATTTTGAAGAGCACTTATCTTGACCATATTTGTACTCTTTTCCAGTATATGAATACTTTTCCAGTTCCTGAGAACTGAAGTCTTAAGAATTCAGGCCAGATCATAAAGTTTAACCTCCTTTCCCTGCTTCAGCCTCAAAAAGCCAAACAATCCCTCCCCCCCAAAAAAACCCAAAACCCATACATCCCACACACACTGCTTTTTCTATTCAGATCGTGTTTACAGAAGTGCTGTAATTACCCATAACTTGCAGCTTTCTTCAAAAGCTTTTTAGGTTTTTTTTTAATGAGATATAGCTTTATTATATTTAAGAAAAAGAGCAAGTACTGCTTCAGAAGAATTTTCTTGCAGACAGAACTTCAGTTTTAACTGTTTATAGTATACAACACCAAAAAATTTAAAGAAGGAAAAACCAAAATGAAATACTGAATAACTAGCTGTAAAGATAAACAAACAGTAGCTCTCAGCAACAGTATAATCTATTTTCTCAAGATGTTATACCTACTTTTTCATCTTTTTTGCATTGTATTTGACTTGGTAAGATGCTTGGATTAATTTGTCTGGACCACTGTCAAACTGATGTGGAATGACCTTTTGAAAGTGCTAAAAGCAATCAGAGCACAAGATTACATATAATTAATAGCTGCAAGGAAATACACACACACTACACATTTCAGACAACTCTTACAATTATTATAACCTTAATTTACCTGTAACATTCCTTCCATGTCAAGTTGCAGTAATTCTGCTTGGTTCATCTGAAGTACTGCTAAACCTACTCGAAATACTATCTCTAAACCCTGAAAACAAAAGTTAAGAAATACCCAACAATTATTCATGGCATTGTCAACAGTACAGAATGTTTCTACTATTTACTAATGTTGGAACTCTCACCCAGTTTCTCAAAGAGGCAAAAGGGCTACTGAAAAATGTCTCAATAAATTGGTTCCGGATTTCTTATTTTGTCCCAAGGACACATAGTCTGGACATCTGTCCTGATGCCAGACCCCTCCCTTAGAGGGCTTACTGCTGAGGTAAAAACTCTTGAGTGACAGGTGTTCTCTGTCAGCTTTATCAAACATTTTAAATATATCTAGTATAAACATCCCCAGGCACTTTTCAAAAAAGCGATTTTAATTTCAGACATGGTACAGTGCAGTTAAACAGATACAAAGGCATGTCGCACTCTATATACTATCTTGGACATTCTTGAGTGTAAGCTGAAAGGATCCACCTTTGACTTACTATTTTCCAAAAGATAAATGCAGAGAAAGAGCATAGATGGACCAAAAGCTTTGGTTTGTTACCAGTTACAGTCACACAAAGCTCTAATCCTAAACATGACTTAGGCATCTTCATGTTAGTGATACTGAACAATTCCGTAAGTTTCTTTGGCTATTGTTCATCATCTGGACAATAAAAGATGCCAGCATTCTCTCTTCTTGGCCTGCAAATCCCCATGGAGATTTAACTTTGGTCTGAAAGCAGCATTACTTTCCACCCCAAACTTACTATAATACTGAGAAACTGATGTCCCTGTTGTATGCAATGCTATTGCATTGTACTCAGAACTGACAGATTTGGTAACTCTTCAATAAGCTTAGAGTAGAAAGTTGCATACAGTATCTACATTCAAAGATTTAGTTGCTCTTCCTTGACAAACTATATACAAAGAGACACCTTCCCCTACAAAATAATCTGGTAAGCATAAGGACTAAAAAGCAAGGGTATTTGAGATTTGCCTATCATAATGGGATTTATACCACTACCTAAATAACTGCTTTTAACAGCTACTCTTGAAATGGATCATACAAGTATTGAGTAGTTACCTCAGACATAAATATATCAAATATTCTTGTTGCAATTGGTAGTGGAAAAGTTGTAAGGAATATAGTTAAAAACCACGACGACGCATACATAGAAGTGTGGAAACTCTGAGACTGAAAGTGCACATAAAGCTCTGGAAGATGCTCCTGGAAAAGAAGAGGAAGAAAAAAATATATATTAAGCTTCTGCTAGTAGTTTTAGCTTGCCCATGTTTTGGACAAATTTTGAATAAAAGAAAATAATTGATATTTAGTACAGACAGCAGCTTTGTAACACAGGACTTGGAAAGATATTACTCATCATCATCAAGAACCATGCAACACAAGTCCCAGTACAGAATGCCCTACATCACTTCTACCCTGCAAAGCAGAGATTACAAAAACACTTCCTGATCCCAATAAGAAGTCAAAGCTCGTAAATCCCTAAATCGCACCTAGTATGGGCTACAAAAAAAAAAAAAAAACAAAACATGCTGGAAAGGTCTAGGGTATGGCCAGAGACCTATGTCTTATTTGCTATGTAACATCCCACCCCTGAGCATCATCCTGTTAGCAACTGCACCACAAAACACAAACCTATTTGTCTCTGTCAGCCTGACCAGGAAGAAGTGTTGTGTGTCCCAAATCTGAACACAATTTTAATTCTACATCTGAGGGTATCTCCCAGGTTCCATTTTTAAAATAGCTATGAATTGACTATGAGGGCATTGACTTTCAGAATCTTCAGTCCAAACAGAATTAGACATTCATATACTTAAACTGTAGCAATACAAATCCTCATGCTTCTGTGTTTAAAGCCAGTCACTGTCTGCCAAAGGTTAAAAAAAGTAGACCCCACAGCCACATGCACTTACTTCTGAAGTTCTTAAACTAGCTACTGTCATGAGAACAGCCTATTAGCCAGACATGCCTGCTCTTGAACTGTAATTCCCATGTTTCTTATTCATAGTTACTGAAGAGGAAGTTTGACAGATGCTGTATGTACCTGTATCATGCATTCAAACTGGTACATACAAAGGCCCAATTCAGCCATGCTTGGTTTAAAAAGTTCTCGTAGTCTGTAATCTTGCATTAACTTCACAAACACACAGAATGCCTCTTCTTCTGGCATCTATATTAAAATAAGAAAAGCACAGTAAAACCTCTGGACAAATGTAAGGATCTATCAGAGTAAGGGCCTGGGAAGGTTTCAGGGTGTTTTTGTGTGTGTATGTGCACGCAGTGGGGTTTTTGGTTGTTATTTTGTTGTTTTTTTTTCCTGGTTTTTTTGTTTTGTTTTTTAAGGGATTTATAACCAATTACTGTAATGAACTTTTCTATATATTGAATTCTATCAAGTGATTTCTGAACTGAAATGGAGGTCTGAAAGTTTCCTACAATGTACCCCACCTTGTCATAAAACAAAAGGCAGCAATACAAAGGCAGCTTTAAGATTATCAAATCAACTGTGAAGTTCCATTTGAGGAGATTCAGTGTCATAGAATTGAAACGAGAAGTTTGTTAACAGTTGAAACAACATTCACCAAGATAGCTTACAAGGCTGCAATCCTACCTTAAATGTATTCTCCCACTCAAAAGATAGTACTTTCTTGGCAAACAGAACCACAGAGAGTAAGTTTAATTTGATTTGCAGAGTAAACAGCTGTCCTTGACAATTCCATTGTAACAAAATGACAAGGGAAACCATTATAAGAATTCCCAATAAACCACCATGATATATTATGCATTCTAGCAGGGATTTTAAAGGTTCACATGTTTTTAATATCAAGTTTACCTGCATAAGCAGTAATCCAACTATAAAAGCACTCCCTTGACAGTATCCAACTTCACGATCCACCAAAGAATAAGCCTGGGAAATAAAGTTTTAAGACTCTCAATAATTAAAAACTCATTATCAATAAAAAGTAAACGTAGTTCATGCTGTTATTTGGCTAATAACTTACTATTCCCCTCCCAAATCCAGCACAGATATTCTATTCAGAAGTTTTAGTCAGATGTTCTAGTTGCTACATGCTGCTACAAAGTGGTATGAACTCTGCTCTCTGGTACCCTACAAAGCTACAACTAAGCATACATAAAAAAAATTAAATAAAATACATGCAGTTTGCAACTACAGGAATTTGCCAGAAGATAACAGGGACAGTTGTCATACAAACTGCATAAGGTTACTACTTTTCTAGGAGAAACAACAAAGAAACAACAGTTCTTTTCAGAAAAAATGTGCTGCAGGTTTATTTACAGGTGGAGAAAATGCACTGATTCCCATGTGTGTTGCATCTTCATTTCAAAGCTACGGAAGTTACTGCGATTTGGAAATCTGCCAACTTTTTCTGTTGAAACTATGTTGTATGGGAAAGTCTGTCTTTCAAAATTTAATCTCTAGTACAAAGAAGACAGAGTAATGCAAACTTAATTTTATGGTGGGATTCTCATTTTTTGCTTGGGCACTGCAACAACTGCACATTAGCTTCTACCTGCCCTCTGCTCCTACCACTTGCAGGTTCTGAAACACTTGAAAACTGAATGCTAGTTCTGATTTACAGCGTTCTTGTCTTGGTCAAAATTGTTTACTTTACTTTGTGGCACACTTTATTCCATTATACTATCAGCATTTAGCCTGTAACTTTGTTTTAATGTAAACTTATTAACTTTTGAAAATCTCTTATAAAGTAAAACCATTAACTATAGGAATACCATATTTGAGAGCTATCTTTGAAACTGGAATGTAATTTGTTAAACCATTGGTGTCAAGTGGAGTAAGTTTAAAAAAATACATGAAACTGATGCAAGTTCAGTATATATATGGCAAATTATTTTCCAGGCTTTTTGTGCATTCTTCTAATGTATTTTCAAGGACTGAAATACTGACTTACCTTCATTACATTGAACAAGACCTCCTGTCCAAGGCTGTCTTTTTCTTTAAAAAAATCATGTTCAGGGTATGTTCTAGCAATGTCCCTTCTTATTAATTTCTCACAAGGAGAGGTCATTTTCAAAAGCTCCGAATACTGATCCTTAATTGGCATGCTTTGAGCACTGCATAAGAGTTGCCAAACAATTGCTCTGAAATGATGAGGTATCCCTTTTCGAACAAGCTCCTAAAGCACAAAAAATGACACAAATTCATTTATATTTCCTGAAAACATAAACATAAGCCTAAAGAACAAAACACTTGAACATATTAAAGTTCCTCATAACTTCAGAGAATGTTTACATCATGTCACAAACTAATCATGGAGTTTATATAATGTGTGAACCTCAATTTTAGCATGATAAATTGTCAGCTAACAAAAGCATCAGAATCTTTTTTAGTGGCTAAATTAGCTAATGAATGTAGTCCCCTATTCATAGTAAGCTACTTCAAAAATGTAATATTCAAGTAATTTTAAACAAGAATTCTGATGAGCCAGAATTTAATAGTTATTTTTATATTTCACAAAAGATTACTGAAGATAACACCCTTAATTACATTTGTAGTGATTGAGATATAAGAAATCACCAATTAAAAATTATTTCCAAGACAGGTAAATGATTAAAAAGTGGAATTAACTGCAGCACAGTCAACTGCAACAAAAACTACTGCCCAGTACTACTATCAGAAGTAATTTGGCAAACTTGACAAGTTACATCTAGTTTCTCTGGTGTGCCAGTATTTCCCAGTTCTTTAAGACAGTATTTAAATGTAGTTTCAGACACTGGGCCGAGAAAACGTTAAGTTTACATCTACTGAATGAACAAAATTTACTTTATCTTCCCTGAAAAAAAAAAAAAAAATCAGGTAGTTATTACACAGTTCAAACCTTCCCAGATCAACAGATCTAAGAACCTGGTACTTGTCCTTTCAGAAAGCACAAGCAGAAAGTAGTCTTGTTGCTTGATCTGAAAATTGAGAAAAAAGTATGAGTAAGGAAGTCTACAGACTGTCTTAGTGGTACTATCTGCAACTAGGATTAGCCTAACCTAGAAGATTGTCTCTTCAAGACAAGAGGGTTCCTTTAATAACTTTTTGTACCTTAAGAACTGTTATCAAGTATTCTGTCTCCTAAAGGATAGTTTCTTTCACTAGTATTTATTCCGAAGCCAGAGTAATCTCCTGTTTTGCAAAGCTTCCTCTTTTTCCTGTTTGTTCCAAATATTTCTCCTACTTCTGCAAACTAAGATTAACTAATGCAACAGTTATAACTTTTAAAGACTCCTGCTTTCAAGTTCTGTTTTTGTTAAGCTTAAACTCCACTGCAGTTTTGCATCACTGACCTCAATTTTCTCCTATCCCTAAGATCTCCAGCCTTCTTCAGAACCATCCTAGTAATGCCACTCCAAATATTTGTCCTGTCTATGACAACTGTGACACCCTGTGTTATTCCCTGAAAGATCTCCAACTCTGAGACAACAACCCTAACACATCCACTTTCCACATCTGTCTCTAGCTATCGTTTGTCAACAACACACTATCAGATTGCAGATGAGTCATCCTAAACCCTCCAGGGCTACTAATAATGAAGCATTAGCAAGTGGTTTCTTGCTTTAAGATACTATGCACCTGCTTGATGAAATAACAGAGTTAATGCCTCCAAGAATCCTAAAGGAACAGCAGGAAAGCACACCTACTAAGCAGCATTAAAATGATGCTATTCTACACAGTATTATGCACACTGAAAAGCAGGACTTAAATCATAAACAGGAAGGGAGTTCTGAAGTGGATCAAAAAGACATAAGGATGGAAGACATCACCAATGCAGGAAGGTATATACCCCTATGGCTAAAACTTAAACAACTTATCAGATATCTAATAACTTCAGACCAGCTTTTACAGCCAAGACCAAAAGATACCTATGCTGCTAAAGTCATACCTACTGGTGCAACCAGGAAACAGGTATGGATGGTCTGGTATTCCATCCTAAATGCCAAATGATGCAGTTTAAGCTGACTTTCCACAAACAAAACAAAACCAAACAAAAACATTGAGAATTACTTAACTAGCAAAAGAAAACTCACTAGCAATATAATTAAATCTTTACTGAAAGTTAGTCAAATACTCCCCAAATTATACTTGGCCAGCTGTAAAAACAAGTGATATTCACAACACTAAAATGTTCAAATGCAGGCAGTTCAGATGAACTCTATCCAACCATATCTACTTATTACCATCTCACTTCTGCCTTCTCTTGCCAGGTTCATGCGGCCTTCTTTTCACGGCCTTTTGGGAACACCTTTCCAAAAACTGTTTTCTCTATGCAAGCAGAAGTGGTGAATTCATTTTCTTCCCTTGTTTCCTCTCTCAAGTCATGTTCTCTCTTCACAACTGCTTTACATAAAAGATACTTTACTTTAGCCATTGTTCTGCCTTCCCACAACCTATTCATACACACACACATTTCAAACTGCTCAAAAGACCCTGAAAATTTGTATTCTGCACATAAAACTACAGACTGGAGTCAATAAAAAACCAAAGCAGAACAGACTTGCCTACAAAGAATCCCACACTGCTGTACTTGCTGCCTCTGAAACATGGCAAACACCATGTTCAAATGCCCTAGATAATTGTACTTTAAATTCAAACTAAAAAGTAAATTCCAATTCTGTACATGCCCACAACTAACCCAGACTAGATACACACTAGTCAAAGTTTGTCCGATCCACTCAGAATTTAGAAAGTATATGTTCTTCTGCCTAAGGTCATTCCCTGGGGTCAGCACGCTTGGCACACACAAAAGCTAAACTCATCAGAGCCTCATACAGTAGGATTATCAATTATCAACTCTTCTAATAAGAAAGCTTTAAAAAGACAGCTGTTCAGTGGGAAAGAATCATAGCATCCAGCTATCAGATGGCCAGAAGGTTTTCAGAAATTCCATTTTGCAAACGTAAAGCAAGTCTTCCCTGTGTTCATGGGAATCTCTCAACAGAGGTAGGCTGAAAGCTTTAGTAGTCAAGATACAGTCGACTCATCTAGTTTTCAATAAGAGACATTTGCTGGGCAAAACCATTACCAAAGTCTGGTAACAGTTACGTAGGAAGCACTAAGGCTTAAGGATGGAAGTAGATTCAACTGGAAGCTTCTGTTACATATTTATTTAAAAAAATAAGGCCAACAGAAAATAAGACAGTATCACTTCTATCACATTACAAATATATCCTAAAAAATAGTGTCCAACTACTACCTTAACCTGCTTTTCTTTCTTTTTCCGTACATCTTCCCATTCATTCACAATCCTCCCCCATAGGATCCACGAGTCTTCTTCAAGATGACTGAGATTGCTAGAAGCTGATGAACTAGATACAAGAGAAGATCCACTATTTCTTCTTGACCCATTTACCGATCGCAAGGATTTGCTATCTGTTTCCAAGAGTCTGCAAAGAAAGCACACAAAAAACAAATTCAAGTTCTTCTAATCACAGGACCACACTATTAATTGTTTGTTTAGAAATCAGTTCTTCCAGCCTCTTTACAAAGAATGCGCCCAAAGGTTCAGTGGAACAGTTTCCAACATCCACTTGTACTAAACTTGAAAAAAAAAAAAGGCAGCTAGTCAATGTTACTGTTTCTTTTAAGATCTCAAGTAATTCTGCAGACAGCAGAACAGCTCACATTGCAGCCTTTTAAGAAACAGATAAAAATGCCACATCATGCATCAACAACACTGAAAAGTGAGATTTTAATATAAGCATTTTGTGGTCTCATTAACTAAATCTTAATACATAAAGATACCAAATTAGAGAAAGTACAGAAGCATTGCAAGTCCAACACTCCTTTACACATTCATCAACTGGAAGTTAATCGACCTAGAGGGAAGATGTCTTGTTTTGAGGTATAAGTACCAGCAAGACAGCTTTGATTTTACTAGCAACAAAAACCCCTCAATGATAGCGTCAAATGGCAAAGTACTGCAAAAGAGACAGTAATTTTAAAGACAAGACAAAAAAGCCTCCTAAGAGTCTACCCGATTACACTTTTTTTAATTGACAGTGTAAATACAGACAGAATAATTCTGTAGCAATTTTTAAACACCTGACATTTGCTGACAACTGTTCACAAATCAACATGATGCAAAAAACACAGAGGAAAAAATCTCAGACCTAAAGAATGAAGGCAACAAGAGTGATTAGTATAGCTAATGAATGCGTAATTAAAGTCTGGAGTTCAGATGTGAGAACTTCAGGGGTTATCAGGGAGCAAGGTATACCTAAAGATGTGCCAAGTGCTGGACAATTTGGTGAAGAGAGTTCCCCATTAGCTGGTTACTATGGCCATCAATTTTGCAAGGAGCTGGGGATTCTGGGAAAAAAGGCGTGCTTTGTTTATCCTCAACAAATATGTGCCACATAAGCAGGGGGACATTTTGTAGACCACGTTACGTAAGAGCAAGAATTCAGACTAACTTGAAAAAGTGTTTTGCTATATTAAGAGTTTCATTTGTGGTTTAACATGCGAGAATTCCAACATCTGTAAATCAGAGTGATCTGGTTGAATCATTTCTCAATGCACCTGCACAAAAGCATTTCAGCAAGGTCAGGTTAGGTTTTAGATATTTAATAAATGATAACCTGAGTTATACTGTTCCTGAGATTGTACACAAATCTCAGCATACATATGATTTTTAAGAGCTCTGCTACAATAGATATTTATACTAGCTTCCCCTGTTCCCAGCTTTCGCCTACTGGTGTTCATGGAAGTTAGGGAAAAAAGTAATTTAACGCATGAAAACAAATACAGTCTCTGCAGTAGTATTTTGTTTGGAAAAGGTCAAATAGTAGTGCCTTTGAAAAAGAAAATCATCAAGCTTTTTCAAGACCAATTTTAATTTAGTCCACAATAAGGGAATGCAGAAAATCTTGTTCTGAGGGGAAAAAAACCCCACACTTTTAATGTTTAGAAACCTGGCCTATACAGATCCATAATGAAATTTATGGTTTGGAACTCCTCCTCTCAGTCTGACACAGTGCCTAAAGATCAAATTCAAAGTAATCACACAGGAAAAACAAGCACAGAATAAAAATTACAATTCTAAAAACAACGTTCTAACTAGGCACTTTCAGTTTTCACAGCTTTCTATAGAAGTTATGCTAAGTTTCTGTAATTTGACCTTACCTGGATAAACTCATTGTCCTTAGATTTGAAAATGGGAAGTTCTTTTTACAGTAAGTAGCAAGTTCTGTGGCATTTAGTCACTGTTTTCTTTCACCTAAAACTTTTATAAATGATTTACTAATGCCAAACAGCTCCACCAGGACTCTGGACTGAGCTACCTCATTATTCTGAGGGAACTTTCAGTATAATTGCATTACAGAATGCTACAAGACATAGCTTGATACAATTTGAGTCCTTTCCATTTCTAGCTGTTTAACTAATTCATATTCTCCTTATTATCATAAAAGTCAACGATGAAAAGGAAACCTTTAAAAACATCCATCACCAGCAATTCTTCCAGCAAGCAGAAACAAGAATGGTTCCCTGTGTTCAGAGCAGAATTCCTTGTCAACAAAGTGCCACTGTGCTAAACCGCAGAGTCAAACTGTTCTGAAATTACAGTGCACCCAGTTTAACAAGAGCATCAAATTTCTGTATTAAACTGCAGTATCTCGTGAGAAAAGGTACGCTTGATAGGATAGCCTCTAATTAGAATTCACAGAAATCAGAAGACTACTGTGGGACTGAACAACAGGTATGGCTAAAACTAAATAAAACCAGACAGGATTTGCTAGCTTACATTTACCAAATGAAGAAAGCTGATTTGAAAAAGAAAGGCTAGCAAGACCAAGCTCACGTTCTTCTTTCAACAAGCAAACTAGTCTAATTGCGGGGCTTAACGAGATGACTCTAGACTTGCACTCCAACACAGATAAGCAGTCCAAAGAACAAATATTACTGCTTTTCAAATAAAAGTTAGTCACTTAGTAGTGAACAGAGCTGAATGCCTCAGATTAAATGCAAATTAGCTTTCTAAAAAGCACTCTTACTCTTTTTTTCCTTCTTTTGATAAATTTACATTTGCTACTAGCACAGCAACAGAAAAAAAAAAATCAAACATCGTTCATCTTTGAAGGAGAGACAATCCCATAAACCACAAGGAAAAGAGGATGAGGTAGTTCTAGAAGCTGCCTTCCAGTCTTGGTCAAGAACTAGACAGATATAACAAATTCCCTGAATGTTGTATTGCTATCAGGCTGTATTCTACAGAGAAGATATGCCAGGCGACACAATGGCATTAGCCCCTCTTCCCAGTTACTATTCTCCTCTGCTGAAAATTACTACCCCCATAACTGAATCAGCAGAGTAAAAAAAATCCACGTACCTCAAATGCCTGAGTGCAAAGTCCAGCACGCTAGCAGAAGCTAGTTTGAACTAAACTATCAAACTCGGCACTTCACTACAGCACAGGGGATAGTAATCTTCAGTAGGTATCAAAGCCATGCAGCTATCTGCTAAGCCTAAAATCTATTTGGAACTCAAGTTCTCCTTTACAGTCAACTTCTCATGATTTACTAAAACATACTTGTCAAATACAACCAAATTTTGCAAAAAGCCAGATGACTTAGAAGTCCTGTCTCAAAAGTGCAAGTAACTATGGGTTCTGGAAATTCAGCATTAAGAAGTCATCCAGTTCAATTTTGTTTCTTAGTGAGATTGCGAATTTGCAATCGCTGTGCACATCAAGAGCAATTGATCCAACTGAAAGTTTCATCTTGAACTGTAGATGGTGCAGATAAATCTACACTCATGGAAAGGCTGCCAAGAAAACAGTTGCTTACTATATAAAAAAAGCCAGGATGAACAGAGAAGACTAATTAAGAATTTACTTTTCATGAAGTAGCACGACAGCGGGATGCATATACTATTTCTTGCAAATAAAGATGGCTGAACATTGTTACATCTCTAAACAATGCAGATTATATCGTGGAAAGCAATAACTGGGTAAAGTGGAAGAAATTGAGAAAAAATGGAATTCAGACTTCTTTAACATTTCAAAAAGCTAATGGAAATTACAATTTTGATGTAAGAAGGTTACATGAAAGTTTCTTCCCTGAGATACTCTATTTTAAATACGGTTAGACTCGAACTTGGTCTTTTCCAACATGAACAACTCTATGATTCTATGAAATTGGACACTGAAAATCACATGGCTCCAATATAAATTCTTAGGATTAGAGGCAGATATAAGCAATCCTGTAAAACCAGGAGAGAAAAACACCTTTTAGACTTCCACAAAAAAAAGAACTTTTAAAAACATAACACAAGAACGCAAGTTCTTAAAACTTGGGGCCTTCAGATTGAAATGTTGTGCCATGAAGTTTTACCTAACCCCCCTTTAACAGCCTCTATACTGAAATTGCAATAAACCAATTCTAGTCTCATTACTATACTTTGAAGACGAAGAAGTTTTCCATTCACCTGTTCTGTTCCTCAAGTTTAGCGAGTAATTCTAAGTCGTCAGGACTCAGCTGTGTTGGTGAGGATGGCGATAACGCTGGTGTAGACAGAGTGGTAGAGGAGGATGTAGTGTGTAATGAGGCAGATGGACTTGCCACCTGACTGGCCATTTGACTGACTGTGTGCGATACAGTGTTCTTCACCCATGAGAGAGTAGAGCTCAGCTTTCCTGCAACCTTGTCTGTCGCCACCTGTGATGACAAAAAGAGGATGCAACAGTTGTCTTTTTTTAATACCTTTTTTTTTTTCAGTAAACCTGCTGCACTGAATAAAGGAAAAAAAATACAATAGGCATGAAGTGACACTGAGATTATTTCTCCAGAACACCCAAGGTTGGCAGAAGCAACACAAGCATCAACAGCAACACAGTATTACAGAAGTAGTAACGTGCAAGTATTCTGCTAATCCACAGACTTGGAGGAATTCCTGATGTATACTCACAGAGCTCATTTCTGCAGTACAGAAATACCACAGGATCCAGGATCAGCTCAGACTTCCCATTGCAAAAATAATTATAAATAAAAGCTTATTTTAAAACATCTTGATAAACTAATACTGGCACAGAAACTGTAGAAAAATAGATGTAGAAACAGTCAACTGCTTTAGCGATGGACACTGGAGCAGTAAAGTATATCAATGGAAACACTCCAGACTGCCCACTGCTCACCTTCATTAATCCCTACAGCAACAGGACAGAGGAGCAGGGGCACCACATTTCTAATCTACACCAAAGCAAAAGATCCTCTACCATCTGCCAGCATGCAGAAAACTGTCACAAAGAATTTACACCTGTGAATCTACAACAGCTCCTGAATGTCTTACATTAAAGGCCTCATGCTGCCAGCTCTTCTGCTTCTTCACTTTGTCTTCAGGTCACCCCTACACCAAGTATCCATGACCCTGATCCCACTGCCAGTGCCTAGACAATCCTGAGGTTTGAGAGGGGTCGTGGAGGAAAAGTGAGAGATGCTACTACAGCAAAAGGGAGCTCTGAGCAGACAGTCGGGGAAACTGTTGGTGCAGAAATGAGGAGGTTAACTGGGGCTGATCACAATCTGCTGCTACTTCTTGACCAGTGTTATGGGGTAATACAGCCTAAGAGATTCACGGATCACTAGAGAAGAACGAACGGCAGCCCCTGGAGGTATTTTCTAATGAATCCCTCACTAGGGTTTCCTTCAGCAACTGAAAGTGTAAGAGGCTTGGACCTACAGCAATTCAGAGAGTTCAATTCTTCCCTGGCCCAACTTGGAGAAAATTTAGATGCACCTTAAAGTAAGAGCTAGCTGCCTAGCAAAACCAAGGTTGAACAGGAACTTCCTTTGAAGTGGTGCTGCTGGCAACTATTCATTTTGACCTTTGCTGACTTCCTCAAAACACTGAATTGCTCAATGGCTGTCACAAACAATTGTGCAGTACAGCCTATACAATAATTGCAAAGATACAAAAGACACTAAGCTACAAGAAAAAAGTCCCTTCCCAAGATCCTCTAATAGAATCTAATTAAAGCAGAATTTCAACTGGATAAAGTAACTCCATCTCAGCACACCATGCATTTACTTGAAGCACAGTATACAGACTGAATGACTACTTCCTAAAGCAGAAGCTTTTATTTACATAAAATGCTACAATGAACTTTTTAGCAAATCCATCAGTATTTTATTTTCATGTCATATGGAAAGGCATTCAGTGTGTCTTCCTTCAGAAAAACGGGAGGAACACTACAGGCCAAACATAGAGCAGTGGTACTCAATCTCCCCACTTCCTCTCCACCAGCAACATGACACTTAAGACTTCTCCTAAAGGACTGTGAAGAGGTTTCCAATTTCCATATGCTTAACATTAATTCTGGAAATGGTAACAGATTTTGCTAGAAATCCTCAGATGCAGGGATACAAGCCACAGGGGGGAACAGTAAGGTCATAAGCATCAGTAAGGTTCCAGTTGGTTCTTACATCACTGTTGCACAGAAAAGCTCAGGTATACCAATATGTTTTTAAAAAAAAGACACAACACATGATCTTTTAAAGATAATCCTTGAAAAAAATTACTTCCAATATTAATATCTGACACCACCTTTTATACAAGAAAGGAATAAAAATTGCTAGAGGTTTCAAAATTGTAAGATTAATACATGCGTTAATATTTTACTCAGTCAATATCCTTTACTCTCTATTGCTATGAAAGAGTAAGTCATTGCTGTTTCACTTTGAATAAAATAGCATTGTGATAGAGGTAACTCATACATCTCACTGAAGACTGATTATTTTCTCAAAGGCTTTAAACTGCCTAAAATATGATAAGTAATGTAACTATTCCAAAAACAAACGTTGGCAGAAACAGGGCCAATCTTCACACCACAGCAAACATGACTGCCATACACAGCAGATTTTAAGCATCATCCATTCTAAGAATCTTACATATAAATATTAGAAAAGCAATGATTTTGAGTAATACCCCATGTGACAGGAATAGGAAGAGAAAGTATACAATAATCTTTTCCAAGTAAAGCAACTAGGAAGGTGAAAAAGTCAATCCAAGCTGAGTCTGGCTTACACATTATTGAGGCTCATGCTCCACATTAAGACAGCTGAAGCAGGGGGTGGGGTGGGGGACAGAAATCAAGAATCTTATTAACATTCATTCACCAACACATCACCAGACATTAAAAAAAAAAATAATGCAAAGGTTTGTAAGAAACAATTATGTGAATATTAAGAAAAAGTATGGTGAAGAAAACCATGCAAGACAGCAGTTAAATCAGAACACTGTCTAACAATACTCCTTTTTCTAAAAGCAGTTCAGAGTTTCATTAGAATGTATTTAGAGAATTAGTACCAACAAAAAATCCTAGTCTGAAAGCAGTTATATATAACAAGCAAAACATGCACAGTTGCAAAAAGCAAGTGTTTGAAGATCAAAAGGCTCACATTCAAGTTTGTATCAAAAACACATGAAGAATTTGTTTGCGGAAAACAGCTATGGCAGTCACCCAGGGCCAACCTAAACTAAGAAAGAAATTCTGATCTAGTAGCCCACTAGGCAAGCCTACATCTCTTTTGCCAGGCTTTTCCAGGGTTTCCTAAAAATCTAAAGCCAGCTCTCAAGCTGTTAGCATCAGTGTAGACTCCTGGGCCTAGACACAAAGGCATTTAGTATCAGTTTGTTGTCCCTTTCCCAAAATAGGACAGAGTAACAGGATTTTCATATTTCATCATTTCACCTATGTTAATTTCAAGATTTATATTCAGTGATAGAAGATTTCATAGAGTTCTTTGACAAGTGACTTAAGGCCTTCCAGAAAAGGGGTCACGGGACTTTGAAAATAAGAAAACCTTTCCAGGAGCAACACACCTGTATTCTGAGCAACAGGCACACAGTGCTCCTACACTTGCCCTTCCAACTCTTCACTCTCCTCTTAGTAAAGAATGAAAATCCCTGCTACACGTCATAAACTTTTCAACTCTATGTACACCATTGCATCTAACCAGGTAGTTGCACTCAGCCGTCACTAAACCACAGACCACACCTACTGCCCACCTTTCCACTGACAGTCCCTGCAACAAGAAATCTGTGTCCCACTACTAAGATGATACAGATACATAGTAAAGAAACTAATCCTACTGACTCATTATCATTAAACCTTTAATCTTTTCTTTGTATTTTTGGACAGAGTCTCCTCAAGGCTTTCCTAAACAAATGTTTCTTTTAAAAAATGGTTATTATTTAACCAGTGATATTTCTGCAGGCCTGCAGCAGCGTCTCCCTTTTAGCTACAACAATGATGCTCCGCAGTTACAAAGTGTCCTTTCCTTTCCTACTCTTCATTATTGTGGAAAAGAGATCATAGTCATGCAGTCAGCTGTTTGTAGCATTAACAAGGACAACCAGATACGCCACAGAGCCCATCTAAAAATCTTAGCTAGGTCACAGCTATAAATCTTGGAAAACTTTGGGATTTGGAGTGGGGTTTTTTAGTTCAAAGCTATAATGAGATGAGATGTCAAAAAAGTTTACTAATGTTAGCAGAGCAGCACTGTTTCATGAGGGCTTTATCTTAGCTTTTCTTGGTATCACTTGATTTACAGCATGCTGAGCTGATTTCAGTCCAATGGCTTGGCTAATGTGAGAAAGGAGGTGATAGCCCAAAAGGATTTATTATTAGCCTTTGTTTTTTAATCTCATTAAGGTGAGGGCCAAGCAGGAGAGTTATAAAAACTACACATGAGATAGATGGCCTTTGCCATCATCCTCTTACTAAGCGTATCCACCTATGCTGCTTCCACTCTGTTCTGCCTTACCTTGCCGCTGAAGCGCTCACGCCTGTGAAGCTGCTCTACCTGGCGCCCTCCTGCGCTACACTGCGTGTCGCAGGCAGCACCTACGCAGACAGCTCAACCCCAGACTCTGCTCTGGAAGTCCCACCGCTTACCAGACCTATGCAAGCTCTCCATCCCTTCAGCTAACGAGCTCAGGCTGCAAACCCCCAGGCCACAATATTCGTTGCTCAGCTCACCTCAGCCAGTTTTTCAGCTATGCAAAGAGAACTCATTTCCTTTTTATTCCCAGCATTTTTCAGATGCTGAAATTCAAGTTACATTTGAAGAGTATAAAAGGTAACCTACATTGCCTGGGAAGCAAGCCAGCTCATCGAGAGCACCATCAGGATGATCAAGCTATCATTAATTATTATTAATGGGTGATCAAAACCAGAGTCAACCTATTTTAAAAATGTGCTTTTTCCCTGGAGGGATCTCACTCAAGAACCTGCCAATTAATCAGACTTTGAACACAAATGCTGCTCCTGGCCCACTCCCGGGGACACCAACCGTTTCCACTGAAGATGGCCAGGTCTGGAGACAAGCAGGCAGGGGTACACTGCCTTTACCCTTTGCAGGAGGACACAGGGAACTGAGCAGCCATCATCCAGCTCCAAACCAGGTATATTCATTCAGGCTCCAAGCTGTATTAACAGCTACACTGCTCCCAGTTTGCCAACAGATCAAGAGCACTGACAGACTTCATTTGCATCTGCCTGCCTAAGACCATGTAGGTATCTCCTGATTAAATGTGTGGAGTTTGGAAATACTGATCTTTAAAAAGAGGAGGGGGACAGGACTTAACTACTAAAGACTTTCTACTCTGCTGCGGTTTCCAGTGAGCAAAACAATTCCCAGCAATTCTCACCCATCTGGTCAGCCATCAGTCAAGGCACAGACCTGTCCTCTACGTAATCTACTGCAAAAATAATAAATATTTATGTTGATATTCCCTATAGATACATAAGATGTGCAGTTTATATATGCCAATTAAAAAACATAAAATTCAGTATCTCAACTTTATGTTTAGTATCTTTAATTCGCTGATGATGACAGTGCTTTATTACCAAGAGGAAATACAATACTTTGTTTTGATTTTTGAGTTACTCAAAGGAATAGTGCAGCAGAGCAGCATAGGAAGTATTTTAAGTAAGGCTAGCTGAAGGCAGACTACAGCATCCCACATCACATACAATTATCCAAATCCCTTTCCCTGAAAATCCCAAGGTATTGTGCAGCACCTTACAATAAGCCCAAATTGTTACCACCACATATTTTTGCATTTGCCAGACAGACGTTTTTCTAAAAAAGTCTATTTAAATTTCTTTAAGAAAGGTATTTCTCTGTACACATTGAATTAGCTTAGTACCTATATTCTGCGTTTCCCTGAGGAAAACCTGTATTAAAGTTACAGGTATCCTGATTACCCAAAATAGTGTCTTAAAAATAACTGCAAGCCTTATACAAACACTAATGTATATATTATATGGTCTCCACTCTTTCTTCTCTTCCTGAAAAGAGAAAGAAATGGAACTTCCAGAATGCAGGAAGTAATCCTCATACTATTCTACATATGAAAAGAAGTCTCACATAATTGGGGCTGAAACTGTTGTCATGGTTTCAGCTGGGATAGAGTTAACTTTTTTACTAGCAGCTGGTATAGTGCGATGTTTTGGATTTGAATCAGCGATGATAGTGCACTAATGTTTTTGGTTGTTGCTAAGCAGTCAAGGCCTTTTCTGCTCCTCACACCGCCCTGCCGGCAAGCAGACTGGAAGGGCACAAGAAGTTGGGAGAGGACCTAGCTGGGACAGCTGACCCCAACTGACCATAGGGCTATTCCACACCACGTGACATCATGCTCGCTATATAAAGCTGGGGTAAGAAGAAGGAAGGGGGGGGACGTTTGGAGTGATGGCGTTTGTCTTCCCAAGGAACCATTGCACATGATGGAGCCCTGCTTTCCTGGAGATGGCTGAACACCTGCCTGCCCATGGGAAGCAGTGAATGAATTTCTTGTTTCGCTTTGCTTGTGCGCACAGCTTTTGCTCTACCTATCAAACTGTCTCTATCTCAACCCATGATTTTTTCCTCACTTTTACTCTTCCAATTCTCTCCCTCATCGCAGCTGGGGGAAACGAGGAAGTGGCTGCACAGTTCTTGCTGCTGGCTGGGGTTAAACAATGGTAATTGTACATGTTTTTCAAGCCAGTTATATAGCATTCCATGGACCCAGCCTCCTGCTTGCTTCAAAAAAGTTAATAGCATTCTAATATCTGAAGAATAAATTAGACTGACTCAGTCAATGACATATGCAGGAGAGGTAGCTGGTGAATCAGCCTGTTATCATGCTTCCTGACAAGCTAAAAATCCTAATTTGGGCTCAAAGATGGTTCCGCTGTAAGCTTAATCTATATCTTTTACACTACAGATTCATAAAACCAATTTCTGCTGAAGTGTGAGGAAAAAGTCCTGATTTACTCTCACATTCCTGATTTTTCTTGTACTATCACCCAACAACAGTCAGGAATATCATAGCTAGTATGCACCAGCTTCCATTTCACTTGATATTCACTAGCTCTCCAAGCCTTTCTGATATAAAGGATAAAGCAGTCTAATATTTCATATTGTGTAAAACTTAAGCTACCAGAAAGCTTTCTGTAGTATTATTTAGTAAACACATGTTCTTTAAAAGTTGTCTTAGGACTCTGACATGTTGTGATTTTGAGGGTCCTAAAACATCTAAAAAGAAACTTGAAGCTGCAAGTTGACATATGCAACATAACGATCTATTACATAAGGTGTTTTAAGGACTTCATTAGAAGTGTTGTAGTGATCCACTAAAGGTTGAAAACATTGCTCAGTCATATGAATAACATTTCAACCACTGACCAAATTGTACTGGACTCTATTTATTTCCAAGAACAATTCCAGGTTTCTAATTACCTCTCAAGTTCAGCGTGGTTTACAATCTGTCAAACATTGTCCCAGTACACCAGCTGAGAAGACAAACCATGGTACTTTTGCGGACACTATCTCCTGTCCATCTAAAAGCGGTCCTCTATCAAACAAGTTTTAAATCTGACATAGGAATGTAACAACCTTCAGAAAACCATATAGAGACCTTCTTTCAAGGGGAAAAGAATTAGATATAGTGCTTTTGTACAAAAGATGGCTGAGAGCTCCTCAGAGAAAATACTGAGGGACTAGAGTAAAAACCTTTAACAGGGAACTTCCTTTGTTTCTTTTTTCTCTTAGACCTCGATTTGGGAAACATCTTTGTATTTGAGGTTCAGCATGCCAAGTTACACACACATATACTTGAAGGACCATCCCCTTGGCTAACAAAAGAGAAGGAAGAATCAGATTAATCGGCTAAAATAAAGAACAACTGCAAAGTCACTTTGTTTATGAACTAGATTGGAAGATTTCTTTTTTATTTTCTTTTCAACAAAAAGCAACTCAATCATTTCACTGGAGTTCAAGTAAGTATCATCAGGCATTTATGAAAAAGTAACACACACTGAAGGACACATATGTTTATCATTAAGGTTCCTTTCTATAAATTTTACTTTCCTACTCATTCCCCAAAGCCTAGCTTCCTTAATGTTCCTTTTAGCCAACTTCCTCCTGGAAAGGAGCCAGGACTAACATTTAAAATACATTAGAACAGAAATAAGCAAACAAAAATATATAGATGTAGTTAAATTTACTGAAAGCCTTAGGTCTATATTTTGGAAGTGAGAAACAACTAAGTCATATTTTTAAATGTTCACTGAGCCTTAAATAAAATCAATGTTTTTAACACACCTCTTCATTAAAAGCATATACAAAATTTGCAAGGAGTTAAATTGGTAAGTTTAAAAGGATCCAGTACCTGACAACATGAAAACATACCATTCCATGCAATGCTTGTTTTAAAGTACTGGCAGACCAAGTATTTTCTAGGTGTAACTCTCCTTGTCTATAGAGATTACATAAACTTATGCCACAATCTACAGGCTAGAACCAAAATGCTTATCTCCCGTTTACAGAGTTGTGCATGGTTCCCTTTCCAAAGAGATGTACGAAAAGAGACGTGATGGAGAAACCAAAGAACGTAAGCATGGCCTTATGGAATATGGTAACACTTGAAACTTTATTAATTACTTACTAGAATTTTAAACACATCAGGTGACAGAGGTTGGTGAGACCTTCAGGATATCATTCTTCTTTCCTTTAACTGATCAGCTAAACGGTCAACTTTCTATCAATTACACTCCAATTCAAAAGAGTAAACCAGTTTCTAAATGACTGATAACCAGCTTTACTTGTGAGCTACAAATTCATTGCAACCTGCAGCTGCTGACAGAGAACAAGAATTAAAAGTTTTAAAAGTGAGAAGTGTAACCAATTTAGTAATTTCCACATAGGAAAGTTGTCTGAGCTATTCAGTAATGTAGCAGATTTAAACACAGGTGCATAAATCAACAGTCAATTCTTCTAACACAATCCATGCCAACAACTGTGGTCTTGCAGTAGTATTTAATTTTGCCCAGTTTTCTTAGTATATCCATGACTTGTCTTCACAAGCACTTACAGTGTAACCTGAAGCAAGCACATGTTTGTGGCTATAGAAGGGTCTTCCTCCACGCTACTGATGTCTGTAACTGCTCCTACAGCCTTCTCTGAGCACAGCATTTGGAAAAAAACTAATTTTCCACAGTTATTGACTAAAGAAAAGGGAGATGGCTCTTCAGAGAAATGACATATTCTACTCATCAAATGAAATCAGTTATTTTCTGGTTAGTTGACCACTGGATTTTACACTTTCATTTGGGTATAAGGGCCTATTTACTTCTTTCGAAGAGGCCCACTAGTGGAAAAATGCAAGGAAAAAATCAATGAAACAGATAATTTTTAGTGCCAGTCTGACACAAAACAGATTATGTAGGAATCCCAAGCCCGTTCTATCATGGTCTGTGTCTCATTGTGGAGATTTAACTTGCCTTTATCTTTTAGTTTTTAGAAAGACTGATGACAATTCCTTTTGCAAAGGGCTGAGAAATACTTACTAAAGCTTCAGCCAAACCCATGAAGTTCCACCACTAACACATTACAGGGGGGAAGGAGGATAAATTACTTTGCTTAATGAATATTAGTTTTTAGCTCTGCTGCTTCAGAGAGCATGGAAGTTGGAATTTCTTTTTACTATGCCTGGAAGTAGTTCACTGTTTGAACTATATATATAATCAAGAAGAACACCTGAAAAATGAGAGCTGTAAAATTAACTTCTATATAATGTCACTCTATATAGTGATATGGACAGTACATGTTCAAAATGTTAGGTTTTGGCTAGCTACTACTTTTTGACACCCACTTTAAGCCACATTTGATAGAAGGGTAAAACTATAACAAAAATAACAGTAAGCTCCTCTCCTAACATCCTCTTAATTACAAGTGCACAGTCAACTTGCAGCAACAAGAATCCACTACTAAAAGACCGGCCCCATCTGCAAGTCTGATGAAACCAAAGAAGAAAAATACATAGTTAATACAGTATAAGATACTGGTGAGTCAGACTTCTGTATCATCACAATATAATTATTATACTTTTTTAATTAAAAAAAGGATCAGGAACACATTCTGATGTCATCAAGCAGGTATTTAATGCTATGCTAAGAATCACTAAGATTTAGTCCTGACAACAGGGCATAAGAAAACTCAGGAGTTTGAGAAGTTCAATAGCTTACCAAGTAGCAGAACACATTATAACAACTTATTACCAAAACATTAAGTTTGGGGGGGGGGTAGTTTTTTTTTTTTTTTNAATAAATCACAAGTTACTTGCAAAACAATACAGATCAGACGAGATGACAGATTTTGGTAACAAAACCCATCAAAGACAGGTAAAATGTGTTCAGACAAAAGAAGATAAAGACGCTGGTGGTGGCTTTTGGCTGCTTCCCAAGCTGGAAACTAATACAAAAAGGTTATGTGTGCACAGTCGCTCTATCACAGCACCTTACTTTTTGTCCAGAATAAAGCCCAGCCCTAGTATTGTACTTCAACCCCAAATACACAGTAACTGCCTCACTGGGACTCTGAAGGATTACTTTTACACTCAATTAGCAAACAAAGTTGCCACCGAGACCACAGGATGATCCTTGTCAGCATGACCGAAAGGAGATCCCATTCTTCCTTGCCTGAAGGCTACAGCAGGCTCAGCACCCCTAGGCCCTCCCCAAAACACCACGGCTAACTAAATAGTTCCCAGAGTTCACAGGAAGTTAAACAACATAAAGAGTAATTAAGGAAAAGCAACGATTCACTAAATCACTTCTGCTGCTACCTCATGAGAATATAGTTTTCTGTGTACATGCATACAACGGAAACACATCACAATTGCATATAAAATGACCAAAGCAAGACAAGAGCCCCTGCACTAACCTACTCCCCATTTATTCCAATCACCACTTGCTGGAGAAGGAAAGGATGTGCCCCAACTACAGACACTTAAGCAGACAAGACTACGATGAAAGCAAGACAGTATTCCGAATTTAAAGGAACAAAAAACTTGCCGACAGATGATGTTGGTTGCTACAAATATGGAAGACACAAGGCTTTAATTCAGCATGCAACCTACAAACTTAAACGACATATATTCAGGAGCTTCAGAGAATATATCAAACAACTCAAGATTACATACTCCTATAATATTTACTATTTGTCTTTTTTTTTTTTTAACAATAACTACTTTAATTGGGTCTTGGGAAAAAAAGTGAATTAAGAGTATGTAATCAAGGCAAGTATAGGTTGTTTGAGAAAACATTCATAAAGGATGTTTTCTTTATTGTTCCTCTTCTCAAGCTACCTGAGACGATTTTTCTTTTAAACTATGCATTTGACGCTTATAATGATACCTAAAGTATTAAATTGTACCGTGTCTCTTCCTTAAGCACTAGAAATTTATTTATTTTTCTACAAGTTAAGAAAACAAACCAGGAAGAGTAAGAAAATGTAAGACATAATATTAAGCATGCATACCCCAACTTAGCTGTTTTCCCCTTTCTAAATTGTGGTATTAGAACCTTGAATTAGCACAGTAAACAATTTTGTTTTCCAAAATTCACTTACAAAGGCCTTTTCTTCCAGTTTTTATTACTTCTCTATTTATTACCAATCCTACCCAGAGAACAAACTGACAGTAAGCGTTTAGGCACATCACTTGCCCCACCCCCTTCTCTTCTTGTAAACTTCAGAAGGCTTTTCTCCCATCTCTTCTTTCCCGTGAACCCATTTCAACCATTCCACTCTCCAGCCACCTCCTCTTACTTGTTCAAAAGCAATCAAACAAGTCCACAGAAGACAAACATATGGAGAGCAATGAGAGGAAAAAAAA
>VZSZ01007133.1:93433-120997 GCA_013398815.1 Ibidorhyncha struthersii
CTGCCGGTGCCGCCGGGGTGTGGGCTGAGCGGCGGGGGCTGCGGGAGAGGCCGGCCCCGGGGCGGAACTCGCCAGAGAAATAACTGGCCGCGGGGGAGCGACTGGAAACGACCACGGTCGCTGCTTCGGCCCCTGCAGAGAGACGTTGGGTTGACACATAGCAGTTCTGGTTTTTCTCCTGGAACCGTGTGAAGCCATGGGGAGAGGCGTGCGTTAGTTCCCGTGGGAAGGATAGAGATTCAGGGCTTTGGGTGGGTTTCCCCCCCCCCCNTCTAAATGTATAAGTAAAGCCGTGATTTTTGATTTCAGTGGGGTTTTACTCATAGCAGGTTTGATTTAGTTAGAATGGTCTTGGCTTACATGGTTATATGTTAATAACGACTAGTTATACTTCTTATTCAAGGGGTTTGTGAAAGTTGTCAAGAATAAGGCCTACTTCAAGAGATACCAAGTGAAATTCAGGAGAAGGAGAGGTACGGTTAAATTCCCTGTAATGTATAATTAAATGTCATCGATGAACATTCCTACTTTTTTCCACGTGTGTTTTCCACTCTATAACTGGTGTTTTTCAGAGGGAAAAACTGATTACTATGCTCGTAAACGTCTGGTAATTCAAGATAAAAACAAGTATAACACCCCTAAATACAGGATGATTGTGCGCGTTACCAACAGAGACATCATTTGCCAGGTAAGGCCTGTGGTGCCTGCTACTTCCTTACCAGCCTTCCCGGAGGGAAACGAACAGAAAGGGGGATGGTTGAAGCAGGTGGGCTTTTTTTAGGCTGGATCTGAGCAGTTTTTATAATCTAAAATAGTTTCTTAGAGGAGAACAATGTTTAATGTTGACAGAGCTTCAGTAATAAACTGTATTCGTGATCCAAAATAAGTTTTACTAGTGTCAGCATTCTTCAGCGAGGTTATTCAAGTTGTACTGTTTTAATGATGCTGAGATAAGTAGAAGATTATAGGGACAGGGAAGATTTCTTTTTTTTTTTCTGTTGTATTTAAAGTGCTTTGAAAAGAGGGCCTTTTTGCTTGGCTGAAGACAACAAAGTTGACTACGTGACCTGTCAACTTGCATTGACTATTGCACTGTATCTAAAGGTGCCTTCTCTTTTGAGAGTTTTTTTTTCCTTTGCTGTTATGTGGATCATGTGAAGCAGGTAGGCCTTATGATGGCTTTCCTGTGAAATTAAAGGAGACTGGCAAATAATAAGCCTGAAAAAATGCCTACTGTTCTTAAGTATGCAGTTGTGTGTTGCATCATACGCAGTTCTTCACTGTGGAGTCAAAAGGAGAAGGTTCTGTAGGTGGAAGGAAGAGCAGAAACATAGCTGATAGTACTACTGTCTCACAGGAGACCCCTGAGATCATGAAAATCTCAGACCCATTAATAAAATCGTTCCATAAGGTGAGTAACAGTGTTACCGCCAATTCTGTATCAGATGCTTTTGCATTTTTGAAAGGTTGGTTTTGTAGGCAGTTTTCTGGCCTCTTGACATAGGTGGAGAGGTAAATAAAATTGTTGCTGGCATACAGTTTCTCTGGCTTAATACAGATTTGAATTCTTCGTGTCTGTACTTGAGTTAATTATGCCTTTGAAAAAAATGAAAATTAAAACACGATCCATTGAGCTTGCATGCAAAGGTTGGCAGTTTGCTGGACATCTCCATACAGAATTCCTATCGACTTAAGTAGATGTCAAAGAAAACAATAAATCGAGCCCAGAATTATTGTGAGAACACTAACTGTTGTTTTGTTGTCAGATTGCTTACGCCAGAATTGAAGGTGACATGATTGTCTGTGCTGCTTATGCCCATGAGCTGCCAAAATACGGCGTGAAGGTGGGCCTGACCAATTACGCAGCAGCGTACTGTACAGGTCTGCTGTTGGCACGCAGGGTAGGTATCCGTCAGATTGTGTGGAAGTTGCTGCTCTATTTTTCTGGTTTTCTTACAAAAAAAAGAAAAGCTCACTTTCTTAGGTGGTGTACTAGTATAGATGCCTGACTCTGGGGGCTTCTCTAAATATTAACTCTTGCTAGTCAGCATATAGATTTGATGGCCTCTTGTGACTGTCAAATCACAGTGAGAAGTATGACGGCATGCGGTTTCAACTCCAGCAGCCCACTTTTAAGTCTCAGCAGTTAAGTTTGGTAGAGGGAGGGAGTCAGGATAAAAATGTAAGAAATGTACCTTCAAGAGTCTGAAAACATGTAAGCAGCATCCATCCATTTTCCGTACAAGCTCATGAATAAATCTTAAGTTCACTGGGGTACCTGTTGGAACAAAAGGTTGAAACTTAACAGACTTGCTTACCATGGTGGTTGTTAAAAGCTTTGTTACTAGTATGTGGTGTGTATTTTTTGTGAAGAAATTTATTTAAAATATTGAGGTTCTACTGAAAAGTTGTGTTTTAAGGTGGTGGTGATTCTTCATTTTGTCAATAAATGGAAAGAATTTCAGAAGTGCTTTTTTTTGTTTTTCTTTCTTCCCCACAGCTTCTGAATAAATTTGGTCTTGATAAGATCTATGAAGGCCAAGTTGAAGTGACTGGCGATGAATACAATGTGGAAAGTGTGGATGGAAAGCCTGGTGCTTTCACATGCTACCTGGATGCAGGTCTTGCAAGAACTACCACTGGAAACAAAGTCTTTGGTGCTCTGAAGGGTGCAGTGGATGGTGGTCTGTCAATCCCTCATAGGTAATCTAATCTGTTTGGAAAAATTCCTTTAGAGTTAGCCTGAGATGCTTCTGTATGTGACAGTCTACTTTACTTCAACATAAAGGGACAGTATATTTTTGTTATCACCTGGTAATGATTATGTAGCCTAGGTTCTGAGGGGGGGGGGGGGNACTGCTGGGAATCTTGCAACTATCAAGAGTTGCTATGAAATTTTTAGAAACTAAGAGCCATCTTGCTGCTTTTACTTAAAATCATCAATTGATTGAATGCCCTTAGGTAAACATCCTTTAGTATTCTGTTGGTCTACGTCTTTAGCAAATTGTGTGTATGTATTGATTTCACTGTGACAGCAGTCCACTTGCACTTAAAATTTCCACGTGGAAGTCTTGACAGTTCCTGTCATAGGCTCCAAATGACTGAATCAAGATTTTTGGCAGTGTTATCTCACACTGATATTACAGTTGACTGCTTCTTTCTGCTAGTAGCAGTGGGGAAAAAATCTGAGATCTGTTCTGTATTTTCCTACCGTCTCCCATTCATTCTTGACTAATTGTCCATTTTTTCTGACTTGGCTGCTACGTGATGATACTCCCAATGACTGAACACTCTGTAGTTGGTCCATGGTGTGTATATGATGTACTGCACTGTTTCAAGACGGGACTGATGGCAGCTGAGATGAACTTAAAACTTCTATTTCTTAATTTTCTGTATCTCTTAATTTTTAATTAGAGGGTCCTATCCCTCAGTTACCTGTAGGAGAATCTGATGTATCAGTCATTTCTTTGTGGAACCTAGCCTCTAAATTAGAGGATTTGGCAGTATGTCTTAATCTGACTGTAACTGCTGTTTCACAGTACCAAACGTTTCCCTGGTTATGACTCGGAAAGCAAAGAATTCAATGCAGAGGTACACCGCAAGCATATCATGGGCCAAAATGTTGCAGATTATATGCGTTAC
This sequence comes from Ibidorhyncha struthersii, assembly GCA_013398815.1. Taxonomy (NCBI): domain Eukaryota; kingdom Metazoa; phylum Chordata; class Aves; order Charadriiformes; family Charadriidae; genus Ibidorhyncha; species Ibidorhyncha struthersii. The sequence goes on from VZSZ01007133.1 coordinate 97,076, forward strand.
CTGATGGAGGAGGATGAAGATGCTTACAAAAAACAGTTCTCCCAATACATAAAGAACAACGTAACACCCGATGGGGTAAGATTTATCTGGCTGGCTCTTGTGCATTAATAGAGATAAGTCCCTGCCTAGGGCCTTCTCTACTAATGCAAATAAACTTGATATGTACAGTAATGTGAATCATGTTGTATGTTACCCATGCAAAGAAAATATTTTTTCCTTCATTAAGGGCTCTGTAGTATATTGTAGATCTTCTGAAAGTGAGATCTCTTTTTCCTGCTACGAAGCTTATCATTCTGCCTATAGATCTAAGCTTACAGGACTGCATTCTAAGCAAGACCACTTTTTTTTTTCCTGATACGGAAATTAACTTGAAGTTTCTATACATGCTACTCACTCATTCCTAATCCTGCACCACAGCTTGTCATTTCTGCAGCTGTGGCAGTTGCATCTGTTACTCTATGTGAAATCCATCTTACGATTTGTGTGACCTTATAGGTAGTTCTGGGCCCCAGGCGAATATAGGATAGCCCAAGCTAGCACCTCACAAAACTACAGTGTGTAATACCTCTTTAGTACTACTTTAAGTTTTAGAGTATTTTGTACAAAACACTAGAAGATATGTAAGATTAGCAGGGTGGTTCTTTCACTTCTGTCAAATGTTAAAACTTCTTTCAGATGGCTTGTCTCGCGGCCTGTAATGTTCTTGCTTGGTTTCCCTAAGTAGTGGTCCTGAAGCTTGAAACAAACATTCTCATGTCCCCTTTTTAAGATAGGGAAAACTTAACTTTATTCTTTATCCCTTTATTGCTATGGGATTTGGTGTTGGTTTTTTTTTTTTTTGTAGACTTACCTAACTGCTATTTTTTTGTAACTTAGTCTTTACTAAAAATAAGTAATGTTGTATTGCAAATGCCGACTTCATCTATTTTACTAAACAAACAATAGTTATAGCTTGTATTGCAATGAAGCAGGTCCAGGACTTATGTCAATAGCTAGACAGTTATTCTTTGTACATCTAGAAGACTTTTCACAGCTGGGGTCTAGTGGTCTTAATTAACCACCAGCAAAGGTATTCTTAAAATCGGTGCTGTTGTGGAGCCACAGTTGTCTTTGAGACAGAGCAGCAGAGACACCTTCTGCTATTGATCTATGTAACTGGACAGATCACTTCCCTTTTCCTGTCTTACATGTTAAAAGAACAGTTGCTCAAGTACAACGATGTGCTGTCTGAGCTCTCAGAAATTGCTGTTTGGGTATAGCCTCTGCTACAGTATTTCTGTTATTGCATCCCTGGGGATGATGCAGGGACTGTCGTGGTCCTTGCAAGACTCGTAAATCTGTAGCTGCCTTCACAACAACTTTGACTCTTTCCCTCTTACTAAACAGCTTTGTAGTGTGTACTACAGTAGGGTCTGGAAAGTGGTAAGATTACATGCTTGATGACAGAGTTTGTGTAAAGTAATTGTGGTTTAATAAGTAAACATGAAGTATTTTATTCTAGGCAGAAGTAGAATAACTTTCTAGACTGCCTTTTAATTTAAATGTAGGGAAGCTATGGGACTGAAAGTAGGCTTCAGAGGAAAATGTATTTCAACTGTGAGATGCTAGCCTCTATTTATGAGACTTGTAAGTAGTCTGTAGTTACTCTATGGCCTCGGTTCCCTAACTGTTAAAGACAAAATCAACAAAACGCAGGAAGTAATTTTATTTTTTTTTTATATGGTCCTACAACTGGACCACTATAGAGAACCTAACAATTTATTTTTTATTTTTTTAAGATGGAAGAAATGTAGAAAAAAGCCCATGCTGCTATACGGGATAATCCAGTCCATGAAAAGAAACCCAAGAGAGAAGTCAAGAAAAAGAGGTAAAACTCCCATCTTCTTTAACACGAGTATGACTTCTCTGTTGAAGATATTTTAGTTATGTTAAAACAAGCACTGCGGTTCACATTGAAGCTGTGTCAAAACTCACGTGTTCTAGATCAGATTAAGGTGCAAGCATTTCTGCATAACTTTGACAGGAGTTAACATTAGCAATAGGAATCTAAAACTTAAGAGCCCTCAACTGCATTAAAAACAAAACTTAAAAGTGGAGCATGCTTGTGGCCTGAATAGCTGGAACCCCTACGTGTGTATATTCTGGTCTTAGTGTTTTCAGTGGGAAAGCTGTTGCTCTGCAGGAGAGGGTAGGCTGACTAATTCGTCAGTACTAAACTATTTTGATTTTTCAGGGGTCTGAGAGAAAAATGAAGGCACAGCTATTGCGTTGGGCTTGACACTGTCAGTACTCTAATCACAAGAGAGTACTGAGCTTACATCTTGAGGAATTAAACTGCTGCTGTCTAACCCTGCCTTTTTGTGGTGCCCTAAATACAGCCTTAAATCATTACGAGGAAATAAAACGTGTTACAGAAGTGAGAATACGTTCTAGCGTAGCGCTCCTAATCATAGTTCTCATGCAGCACTGCAGCTTTCTTGACCACCTTTTTGCTTATTTCTGCCTTGAATATATCATACACTGTGCTTACATTGCAGATGGAACTGTCCCAAGATGTCCCTCGCTCAGAAGAAAGATCGTGTTGCTCAGAAGAAGGCTAGCTTTCTCAGGGCCCAGGAGCGCGCAGCTGATAGTTAAGACAACTTCCACAATTTTCTATGAAGCTTTGGAAAAAGTGGCAATAAATTTATTGAGTAAGCAACTGTGTAAGACTGGCTTATTAATATCTCTTATAAAGATGCAGAATATTTCTTTTATGATCTAGATACTCTGTAGCCTTTAGGGTGTTTTCCCCCCTTCAAAGTACTCTATGAATTGAACTCCTTCCCAGAGGAGACAACTTCAAAACTAAGGCTGGTGCATTAGAACTATTCCCATAAGAAGTAGAAATGAATTTGATTAATTTTTGGCATGATTAGTATCAAAGACTAGATATAAGAACTTGCTGCTTCTAACGACAAAAAAGATTTTAAATTTTTTAAAAGGGCTTTACACATCCTTCACCTTTTTTCTTTCAGCATATTTAATGTTATGGGGGAATCTGTATGTAGCTTAAGAAAAAAGCAGGAGTAGTCACAGTGGGTTCTAAAGCCTCTGCCCAAAGGCAGCCTTAGGCTTTCAGGAACACAACTGGCAACACCTTCCCTCCTGTGACTTAACTGTAGCTGACACAGGAATACATGTCTAATTGAAGTAGTTAAGCTTCCTCCAGTAACTGAAGTAAGCACTTCCATGCACTCGGCTCCAAGCTCTGGCTGCTACTCATACACATACTGTCTTAAGCTAAATACTTCACATTATTTGGTGATTAGACAATTCGCTTTCAAGTTGCATACGTGTGCTTAGTTACCAAGGCCTTAACTTGCCCCTATTGCTTAATTTCTCCTACATCTCAGTTTCGTAGGCACTTCTTATTTAGACTTATTTGCTTGCACAGTTCAAACATGAGTCAGGTAGGCTACGTAGATGAATGTTTTGCTTTAAGATACTGATAGGCAAGTACTGCTACTGAAAGAAGGAGGCCTGTGATTTATTGTAAACAAAAGCACTTTTCCCCCCCTCCCAAGGAAAGCTCCAACTTGATGCAACAGCAATAAAAGTGAAGGTTCTATACAATAAACTGCACTATTAAACATGTTTTCCAGTTGTTTAAAATACCCAACACCATTTTGGATTCAATAATCTCTGCTCAGAACCTAGTAGCAATTACAGTCACATTTTTCCACCAAGAACATGACCAGTTTACATTTGAGTGTATTAGCTTGTGGTTGGAGGACATTATCGAGTCAGAGACATTAATTACCACACTAATTCTTAAACTGAAAAGCTGATGTTTACAAAACAGTACACTCTTAACCCAAGCTGCGTTCTATTACGTATGGTATGGAGAAATGACTTCGTTGGTCCTGTGCTTCGGTTTAATCATTCAAGGAATGCATTTAATATAGGATACCTAAAGCAATTAACAACCTTTCAAATATTTAAATAAAGCTTGTCCTTCTTGCCTATGCTGAAAATGAATTAAGGGCCCAGGATTTAGAAGTACATAGATGACTGGCATTAAAATTAAGGACTGAACTACTTCATGCCTAAAGCATTTATAAACTAAGCATTAACAGAGAAGTATCAAGCACAGTATTAAGGTGTTTTATGGACATCCAATTCTGCACAATTGTGAACATAGATGTAAATCTGAGAAACAACAGGGATGCACATTAAACGTGCTACAGTGGTCATGTGATGTAGAGTGCCAGGATTTACTCAAGAATGATTCATAGATGCTACTAGAAAAAAAAGAGTAGCAACACGCTACAGCTCCTTCTGTTCCACCTCATTCCTGGCTGTTACTATCTCAGAGGCTCCCATTTAAACAATATTCTATGATCTGGAACAATCCAGCCTCTGTCCTATGTTTCAAGTCTAGCTCTGGCTTACATCCTGCAATAGTTCAAAAGGATTTAAGTACAAGGCTGTAGCTAAATTTGGAGGGACAGTAAAGAGTCAAGACTTTAGCCACAATTATTACTTGTTTCACATGTCGTACAGCAGATTCCTACACAATGCAAGTTTCTGTTTTTTTTAAGTGTTAGGACATTTTTGCTATCAGTATTTTTAAAATTAACTTCAGTTCTCATAAAATAGTCCACAAACTCCTTACTTTTCCGCATTCACTACAGCTTAATTTGGGTTAAAGGTCTCAACTGAAGTACGATAATCTACAGTTTTTGAAATGGATGTTGATACTGCTGCTAGACTATATACATCATTTTAAGAAATAACATTCTACAATTCTTGGCTCCCAACATGGTTCTCTGTATAAGAACTCCATTAAAAAGTGTTGAACTACTTAAACATTCAAGATGTAAGCATGAGGTAACAAGATGTAAACAGAATCTGATTTAAGTCTCATATTACAACCTGTCACTTCTAGAATAAAATTCTAATTTTTCCACAGTTTAGAAATTAATGTGCAAATTCTGCCATGCCAAGGTATTAGTAAACATCAGTCTCACAGTTCAGTTTATTCAGAACAGCAGCTTGGACTCAGACACGTTGTTTGCAGTAGTGGTGGCTCATCATAAAACTACTTGGGATAAAAATCTTTTGCAGGTATTTCACAAGTGAGCAACGATTTTCACAGAATTGTAAGACGTTCCATCAGCTGATGTGGTGGCACAGTGAATACTTTCATCCTGTTCAAGACCTGACAAAGTGCACAGAACAGTCAAGCATGCAGGGTTTTTGTTTCCATAGCACAGCACTGGAACACCAGAAGTGCCGCTGGCCTCCACCTGACCAGTGGGTGGCATGCTCATTCTTTGAGAAGCCCTGTCAGAAGGTACGGACTGAAGGGCAAGAGTCAGAGCGCCATCCATGAAATCTGAGTAAAGAAATGTCTTTAAAAAATGCTGCAGATGATTGTTTTTATCGAATGTGGTAGGCCACCTCTAGTGGCAGGCATCAATATTTTCTTCTGCTGGTGGAGAAGCTAAGAATCATTTGTATGGGAAATCTTCTTCCACAGTAAAGTTTTTAAGTTATTGAGTATTAAAGAATGCTCCATTTCCATCTGATTTGCTGTGACTTTAAGAGCAATGCACAAGTACAGTTGTTTTTCTAGTTCTTCATGGATATCAGAAGGAGCACCACGAAGCAGATAGTCTTTAAGTAGCTGACAGGCTTTTGCCAAGTTTGGCTGAATTACTTCTGTGGTACATCTCATTTTGCTTTGGTCACACAGAGTTCTACAGTCTGTACCATAAATACAGTCCAAATCTGATTCACACTGACGATCTTTAATTATTTCCTTTAAATTCATTTCTGGCACAATTTTTCTCATGTCCATCATTTTCAAATCGTATTTATCATTATATCCCAAGTTTTTGGCACTTGTATCACACATAAGAAAGTTTCCATAAGGTCCATGGAAAATATCTTCCACAAATTCTAAAAGCCCTATAGCTATTTTCGCCTTTCTTGGCCATGATGGAGTAAACCATTGGTCCATGCTTCTTCTGAAGCCAGAGGGAATGAAAAGTTCTATAATCCATGGAAGGCTGATTCCATAGAGAGAGGTATATTCAACTCTTTCAGTCACATAGAGATCCCCACAAAAACCCATCAACTTGGGAGTATGTTCTTTATCCTGCAAGATCACCATTAACAGAAACTCATCTAGCTGCAGAAGTGCCCATGCAGATTTCGCCTCTGGCAAAGAAACTCTACCATCTTTGTTTCCATCAGCGAAAGACAGGATGAGATTAACCAGTTCTGAAAGATTTCCTTGTTCACCCAATTTTGCCTAAAAAACAACAAATGGAAAAGATTAAGTATGATTTCATTAACTACCACCAATCCACCTGTCATTCTAGCTCCTGTTATTCTCCTTCTATAGACAGTATGGTTAGGGTATGTTATGTTCTAGTTTTCATTGGTTATAGATGTTACAGGACTTGCTACCAGATGCCTGAAGAGCTTCCTCTTTGTTCTGTTTCAAAGGCACCAAGCGTATGATCTTCTGAAAGTACTAGTGTTCTTCGCATTTGAAAATGCAAACATTAAGATTCAAACATTGCTCTTGGTCAGATCAGTCTTTAGAGAAGTCATATCAGGTAGCTTGTTAAATATTCTCTTAGAAAAAGTATGTAGAATTCAAATCTTTAGATCGGGTTTAGTTTTCAGCTGATTAAACTTTACAGGTGTAGAGAAATTACAGTATTAACTAATTTTGGTCCAGCTATGAAAAGTACAAAGACACACCGGGTACAAATCCCATATGATAAGTGTACTGAAATACTTAACTTTGTTATTTGATATAACCACCTCCATTGGACCAATACAGAGAAAGGAATCCATTGCTGGAATCAGAAGTGTTGGATTTTCAACTACCACCAACACACACAGAAAGTCAGATAAACTTTTCCCAAATTCTCCAGAAAACTACTCTAAAACACCTGCTGCTCACCCATTCTTAGAGACAAAGCTACTGTAATGCATGACAACTGTTACCAGCTTTACATAATTTTATTATATGTGTGCACATATGCTCATTCAGCTAGAACAGCATTATTTCCATCACTGGAGACATAGGAGCTGCGACAATAGCAAGAAAATTTTAAGAAAACCCCAAATCAGCATTGACACAGCGTCAAAGTGATGACTCTATATTATGAAAATTCTGGGGTAGCATTAAAGCAATACAACTAAGTGTCACATTAATATAACACAGAAAGAACTGGGAGAATATGGCTGGTCATTCTGGTTAGAGAGATTCCTGCTGCTCACTTAACATAGTAACTCTTCCCAAGCATGAACAGTTTTCAAATAGTGCTTCAGTCTTTGTACCTGGTTACAATAACCCCCAAACCAGCAAAAATGTATGTATTTTTACCATATTTTCTATACAAACACAAGTGAGGATCTTAAAAGGTGCCTTCCAACCTAGACGATTCTATGAAACCTGTAGACATGCAAGATGCATACCAGCTTGCATCTGTTAAAAAGTAAGGAAAACACCCGCTAAGTAGTTACTTTAAACGTCAAGATAAGCACCTCTGGGAAAAACTATTTTTGTGCTGACTGATTGCTTTTCTAACGTGCATTTGAACAAGGCTCATACAATAGGGCGCTCTCTCCAGCTGCAGGAAAATAAGCTTTTCTATCAAAGTAGAATAAATAAGCATATACTTACTTTAAAAAGACCATACACCATTTCTTTGAATTTCTCAACAGTGGTTCCTCTTGTTGGTTTATCAAATAGGACTATTTCCTTCCTTGGTTCTGGGTCAGTACCAAAATCAGGTTGGGCAGCTTCTTCCATCTGGCATTTTATAACACCTTGCAGATTTCCCCATATTCCTAAATACATCTATGTAGGAAAAGAGGGGAAAAGGTAAAAAACACTGTAGAAGCCCATCATCTAAAGACCACCTCTACTCCAACCGCTGCTTCAAGAGTCAAGAAGCAACACAGATTAGAAAACAGAGTCCTGCGTACAGACAATGCACAGAGCGCATTCAAACAATGATGGCTTCAAATACGATACACTACTGCAGGTACTTAAGAGACACTACACTGTTGAAATACAAAGACAGATTGAAAAACAGTATATTGGCATCGCTACCATCTTTGCACAGGTTGTTAAGAGGCTGCTGCTTCTATTTGGGATGGCACAGAAGTAGTATGCTGTGCAAAAGTGTAGGTATTCTGTCAAAATGTGGAAGGATCCGGTATATTTTTTATATATGCTTGTAAAATATATGTATTATAAAATAGTAATATACCTAATATATAGAGGAGTAATATATAATATTATATGCAGGTATATTATATATAGGTGCATATCATATACAGTATACCTAGATATTCTCTCTATATAGGTATATTATATACACATATATAAACATGCTCTGCATGTCACAGCCAATGGAGTTTGAAATAATTTGTATCAAACAGATACAGCTTACTGACACTAAGGTCTACTTGATCTAGAAAATGACTTTTCAGTGGGAAATAATAAAACTAGGTTGGATGAGTAAAGCCTTACCTGGTTATTCGGCTTTGTTGACAAACATTTTCCAAAATACAATGTTTCTTTAGCACAGAGACTGCTACATGCTGACCCATCAATAACTCCAGTCTTGTATTTATCACACTGAAACAAACAGGGAGAAAAATATTTTTAAAACTGCCCAATAAAGGAGGCAACAACTGTAACTTCCTGTAACTTGACTCTTGAAAGAAAAATCTAAAACAATTTTAGTAACCCTATACCAAAAAAATGTTTAGAAACATAACTGGGTTTATCTGTAATTGAAGATGTAATCTTACTTCAGCCCGGTGGAATATCAGAAATTGTTTAATTTACATGTGGCACTGACTGAACTGGCTGTGGAATTAGTCAGGACAAACACACAAGAAAGCTATGCTAAGTATACTTACTATTATTTTCCTACAGTCATGTCCTCTGCATAGTTCTGTGTAGGTGGAGTACTGAACATACATAACCCAGCTGCCAATAAATACTACTAACCAAGAGATGAAGAGATACTTCATCCGCATATATGAGAAACGTACCTAGAGGACACAAAGAGAAAATACTCTCTGTAATTCATTCAGCAGTAGTCAGACTGATAGAAACAAACATGATTTACTATTTCACCTTTAAGAATTTGACTTCCACAGAGATAAAATAAGCAGACTGCATTACATGGAACATTCACTTCCTTCCATGAGCAAAACTGACAGGGGAGGTCAGTTTGACTTATGTAGGTGGAAAGAAAATTAAGATATAAATAAATAAAATAAATCATGTCAGACCCTCATAGGGCAAGCCAGGCTGCAAGAATCAATTTGATCAAAATCAAACTGTCAGAGCTCAACTACTTGCATTTTTCTCTAGGACCAGTTACTTATGTTCCACTCCTGGTAAACCAAATCCATCAGACCAGGAATCTCGTCAAAAAATAATCTGTGTTAATGTATAAATATGCAAGACAGATATACAATGAGCACGGTGGGTATCAGGGACTGGTTCCATGTGCTGAAGTCTCCCATTCCTTCCTTGACATAACACCATTTAATTATGCAAGTAAAATTCCTCTGTACTAGCCTCACCTTCCGTGGTCTTTCCCATAACTGTATGCAAGGCTTTCCTGTTGTTTCTGTGGCCTCACATTTACATTTTTCACTAGGGACAGAGGAAAAAAGTATTTATAAATTAAGAATTGAGGGAGAGTTAAGTGCCTTGTAATGGAGGAGGCACGGTTTTATCTTTTTCTTTTTTTTTTTTTTCCCCCTCACTCCTCCAAGTCTGGTGTGCTAACAGTTTGATTTTCATACTCGCATCAGGATTAGAAAAGAATTAGAAAGTCAGGATAAGCTTTAGCCGCAGGATGTAAGGAAAGTGCATAAGAACAGCTGTATTGGGTCAGGATGAGATCCATTTCTACCAGTATCCCAATCTTTACCAATAGCTATAAATAGATGCCATCGAAGAGTGAGAACATATAATATATATCCCAAATGTGCTCCCATTTTTCCTCTAGAACTTGCTAAGCCAGATGTGATTTTCTATGTTTAGTAAATCTGAAACCATTTATCTTTCATGAACTTACCCAGACTCCTTAAAATCCACATAAGCTTTTAGCATCCAGAACACTCTTTAGCAATTAATTCCACAGGTCTACTATCCACTGTACTGGGGTCAGGGACTGGACTTTATTTTGCTTAAATCTGGTTCATATTAGCTTTGTTTGAGATCCCCTAGTTCATGTACTGGAAGAGCCGAGTTATCAATTTTTGTCCACTTTCTCCACATCTGTCATGATTTTGTGAGCCTCCATCGCATGCCTCCCTGCCATGTCATCTCTTTTCCAGATTGACAGGTCCTAACTTGGGTGTTCCTCATAGAGAAACCATTCCATGTTTGGAAAAGGTTCCAAACACATGATGTAATGTAATGATGAACAGTTTTGCTGTCACATACATACATACCAAGTTGACTAAGCCATCTCACACATACTAATTTCAGATGGCTCCATCTGTGTGGGAGAAAAAGCACTGAAATAATTCCAATTTACTACAGTTTGATAGCACCTATCTTAAATCACACTAAATTGAATACATGGCTTCACCTTTTAAGTATTTTATATTTTAGAAAAAAATAAAGAAAATAATCTTTCATAAATATGGGAAGATCTTCAAAGATGCATTTCCCTTTCTAAATATGTAATTTATTTATTTTTAAGGGAAATAAGATTAAAGAAGCACTTCTAATCAGTTCAATGGTAGCTTGGTTTAGCACCTATCACAAGATCTGACTTTTTCAGACCTTAACAAAAGTAGTATAATCCCTAGGTATAAAAGTCCTGCTCTCCACCTACAGCAGTTCCGACTCTTCCACCGTAACTCATCTCATGAGTCACTGTATACTTTCACACAGACACTCACTCCATCCAAAGACTAAAAAGGCAGTGTATCTTGACCCCATACAGTTCCATAAGGAACATCAAGTCTCAACGAGAAGCAGGAACGCAAAGAACAACACAGAAAAACTGCTAGGAAAGATGATGCTATATGGCTAAGCCCTTAATTTTATATCCTATTATCATTCCAATTTATAGCACCACAATTTAAATAAATAAATGGGTAATTGTGAATCAAGGGGATGGTGCACACAAGGCATTTTAACACTTTCAAACGTAGAAGAGCAGTCTCAAATTCCACATGACTCATTCTATGAGAAAGACTGAGAGCCTTTTGGCTATATTTTGAGAGAAGTGAGTAGACATCCCTTATGCCCAAGCGACCATAAGATACAACGCTGCCAAAGTCAAAGGCCTCAGTACAAGGAAATCTTAATCCCCGCCCCTCACCTCCCACTCAAAAAGCCCAAACTGAATAATCCAAGAAGTTACCCCAACAAGTTACACAGAAAAGCAGGAGCGTGCCGGTATGGCCTCTAAACAGTTCCTGGGGTGCATCAAGAGGAGTGTGGCCAGCAGGTCAAGGGAGGTCATCCTCCCCCTCTACTCTGCCCTCGTTAGGCCACATCTGGAGTATGGTGTCCAGTTCTGGGCTCCCCAGTTCAAGAAGGACAGGGAACTGCTGGAAAGTGTCCAGCAAAGGGCTACAAAGATGATTAGGGGATTGGAGCATCTTTCTTATGAGGAAAGCTTGAGTGACTTGGGCCTTTTTAGTTTAGAGAAAAGATGACTGAGGGGGGATCTTTCTTATCAATACTTATAAATACTTAAAGGGAGGGTGCCAGGTAGATGGGAACATTCTTTTTTCAGTGGTGCCCAGGGACAGAACGAGAGGTAATGGGCACAAACTTGAACATATGAAGTTCCATCTTAACATGAAGAGGGACTTCTTTACTTTGAGGGTGGCAGAGCACTGGCACAGGCTGCCCAGAGAGGTTGTGGAGTCTCCCACACTGGAGACATTCAAAACTCGCCTGGACGCCGTCCTGTGCAACCTGCTGTAGGTGACCCTGCTCTGGCAAGGGGGTTGGACTAGATGATCTCCAAAGGTCCCTTCCACCCCTGACCATTCTGTGATTCTGTGATTTCTCATGATGCTTTATGTCCCTTCAAAACACATAATACCATAAAATTCCACATCAAAATTGTGTTTGTGGTTCCCAGATGCTAATAACTATGTATCCACACTCTCTGCAAGAATGTAAATTTAGGTACAAAAATGGGTGAACACTTCTCCTGAGGACAAGCAGAAACAGATCAACCCACCCAAGGCCTCACAGCTAATGACTCACACCTAAATCTAGATCTCAAAAGTCACAGTCCACTGCTCTAACCACAATTTCATATTTCTCTCCTCCTACAGTAGAACAAAAGTGTTTTAATGTTGTCTTTATGTGATCTACTGAAGCTTGTTCAAATCTGCATATTCTTCATCTTGCTTAGCACAAGAATTCAAAGCTTTACTGAAAAATTAGCAGCATCACTAAAGTTTAATTGGGAACAACCTTAAACTTCAGACATCTTACCGAAGTAAATGAAAGTTGTAACATGCTTATATACAAGTCTAACACAAGAGGCTTGACTTGAAAGTGGATGTTTTCTTTCCATAGGATCATATACACACACTTGTGCACTTCATCATCTCAAAACTTCTTTCCTTGCCTTTGAGTAAATATTGTAGTTATAGCCCAGCATCTGGAGATTTAAGAAAGTTACTTCTATTTTCTTTAATATACTAAGCGAAAATTTTCAGTATTTCAGCTGAAATATCGCAAGATGATCTGGTCATACAGCCACAGGAACTTCACTGATAAGTAAATAGTTATAGCCAAAAACTCATTAGTGTCATATTCTAAATTTTTCTGCTTTTGAAAATCAGAACAGAAACAGAACAATCACACCTTTGGTTTTGCTTACACTGCAATTTCACAATACAAATTGTTCAGTACGGTATAAATTGCTTTGCCCCTGCTTCTTCGCATCTCTATACCAAAGCCCGTTTTTGTCATAAATACACCTGAAGAACTGTTTGTGAGTCTATACCACAGATGAGATTGGGGAGTTGACTTGATTCACCGTACAAGCCTGCAAATCTGTGTCAGCACAGCTGTAGGATAGTGCATCTTGGCAAAATCAGTAGAAATATTCTGAAATAATTTTACTAAGATTTTAAACTTATTTGCCTCATTTTCAGGTTTTGTTCCTCCACTACCAGTGCTGCAAATGAAGACAGTTTAAAGAAGACCATGTACTGCAAGCAATTTTTTGTAACCATTCATGCATGTTTCAGATGGTGAAGAGAACAAAGTGAATATTCCTTTCTGTAATATACATAGCATATTCACATACCCAAAAAGTAAATTAAAAACTAAATCATTGTAAACCATGTTTATAGAATCCTTGGTCTTCTCTAAACATCCATGAATAAGACTAAATACTAGGGTTTATCATTAAATAACATACAAGTTTTGTTTATGCTAAGAAGTACTATCAGAATTTTGAAACGCTGATTGTGGCAGTGTAATGTCTAATAGTTTAATGAAACAACACATCTTTTATATAAATATAGGTTAAGAGGAACATGGAATACAAACACCGAAACTCATGCTTACTAAAAAAAAGAAAAAAAATTACTTTCAAAGATTTGGGCCGTTTTAATAAGTGAAGTACTTGAGTACCCTTTTATCTATATATAACGAGAGAAGGAAAGGTAGGAGAGAACTGTACAGGAACATAGGATTGCCAAGCTAGAGTACATCAATGGTCCACAAAAAAAGATGCTTTGAAGAAAATGGAGAGGAAAAAAAAAGATACAAACCCATCAAGGAATTATCAATGCAATTTAGAAACCAAATAATCAAATATTTCATCACAAGTTGTTGACTCAGATCACTTTTTCTTCAAAATTAAAAACTTTCATTATTTTGCTGCTAGAAGTCTGACAGACACACCTAGGAGAAGTGAACTTTCTGTAACCAGGAGCTTGACATGCCTCATACCCTTGGTCCCTCCAAATCAGGCCTAAGGTTAGCAAGGGGCCAGTGTTACACTGATAAATAAATAAATTTGTATCTGACCTATGTTTAAGCAGAGGATTTGTGTTTCCAGGACAGCTAGGTCCTCAACTGTCCTCAACTGAAACAAAAGTTTCAAACTGTTTTTCAACTTTTATGAAACTAAGCAAATGTTTTATTGCGAAAAATCTAGAGCTAAGCTGATTTAAAAAAAAGAAGGAAAACCCAATACTGCAAGGTAAACTCTCAGCCATGAACTAAAAGCTTGGAAAGTTTATGGAGGGAGACCCGGGAGGGGTGGGATAAAGCAGGTTCCAGAAGATGGCAAGAGGATGAACAATATTACCTAGATTTAAAATGGAGGGAAAACACAGAACTGCAGCAGATAAAAAAAAAAAAGCTGACTTATTTACAACTAGAAAGACTACAATAATTTATGAGTACTTATAAAAATATGACAAACAACCAGTGTGCATTACACCCTTTCCTCTTAGAAGCAATAATCCGAAAAAGGTCAGTTCCAAAACACCCAAAGGTGCTTCAAATCCACACAGCTGTGGTCCTGCCAAGTGCCTCAGCTATGCATCCTTATTCCTTCACACACACTCACTCGACTTGATCTTAAAACTACCTAATTAAAAGAAGAGATAGATACAACTAATTGCTTTTATTCTGGTAATAAATCTTGACCAGATAGTTCCTTCAACCAGTTCTTCTTTTATGATATTTTATTGGGAGTGTTGTAAGGCAGGAATAATTTCTGCTATTTTCCTCAAAGCCACAAAGACCTTACTTGGAGTAACATGTAATTTTCTCTAAAGCGTCGTGTCCACAATATGGATACAAACTGGACAGAGTACAAAAGACGACTGACAATAATGCTGTGTGGTTTACAGCACATTTAGAAAGAGCATAGAAAATATATGAGGAAGCTGGGGGTAGGACAGAACGGCCAAGAAAACAGAACTGACAGCAAGCGGCTGGGGAGCATCAAAAAAAAGAAATACCATACACAAGCCCTTCCCATTGAAAGAACTCTACTAAAATGACAGAACTGCAAGACTTTTAGTGCAATTTCCCAGCTTAAAAAAAGGACAAAATACCACACCTACATGCTTACAACATGAAGAATCACAAACTTTCTTGCAAACCACATTACTTGAACAGACTGATGAAAAGCAGTAGAAGTCATCCTACACATGAATCAGGAATAAGTGAGAACTGATACTTCACCAGTGGGTTCAGAAATACTCCCACCACCACCCCCTACAGAAGGGAACTGAAATCTTAGTTCAAGCTCAGATGGACTCAACCTCATCTATTCTTTCTTCCAGACCATCTTCTGTATTTAGTCATTTACAATTTCCACTTACTAGTTTTTCCTTTCCAGTGCCCATCTGAAGCTGTTTGCTTAGCCAGTCTTAGTATACCCCTCTTGAACCACAAGCTATGTGCTGTTTTTTCTTCCAGTTATTTCCAGTCAGTTTCCATTCAATTCTGCAACATTGGCCTCAGTTCCAGCCTTCCTCCAATGTCTGTCTTCCATTTTCAATTAAGTTTCCAGCACTACTCAGTGCCTTGTACGCTTCTTCAGTTTCTCTAGCACAACTTTCCTACTTCAGAATCCTTATCCTGAACTACTGCCCGTGTACAAAATGCATTTATCATCCACAAGCACCCTTCTTTCACAGCTCTGAGAAGCCAGCGGAGGTGCTATGGCAAAGCACTAGGAGAGTGTCTCTCTCCCTGCTCTCACTTCCAGAACCAAATAGAAGCTGTAAGCAGGGCAGATGGATTCTTTGCAGAGTTTAGTTCTTATACCCACACTACGCAAAATAAGCCAAAACAAAACCAGAGACATCTATTCTACCCCAGCGGATCTGGCCCAGTAAACCCAGGTTACCAGCCCTGAGGCAGCCCTCCAGCAGAGGTCTCTTGAAACAGAGTTTTGAACTGAGAGGTGAACCAAACCAGTAGATCAAGAACATTTAAGGTACAGGATTGAGAGATCGCCTGATCTGGATCAGCTGTGAGCGTACAAACAGATTTTTCTCAATCTGTCAAAGGTTACCACCACATAGCAGACTCTGTCAAAGCAAACAATGTGTTTTTTTCTTTGCTACCTTTATACTTTCTGCTAGTTGAAGGACAGATGATACATAATAGTTTTAGCACTTACAAATAAGAACTACTATAGTATAGTCATGCAGGTTCAGTGTCTTCTGTAATAATTTACTTATTTTTATTTGTTCTTATACCACCCAGAAACTGATGCTGTCATAACCTACAGTTTAAAATTTTTTTGCTGGTTTCAACATAGTAGTAATACCAATGAGTGCTCTGTAGTACAGTTCCTGAAATTATCTGAGTCATTCATCTATTTTTACTTTGGCCTAATGTTTCTGTTTGATGCTGTATCTAGTTACAGAAAGAACGATCTTTGCCTTTGCAAGCACAAAGAGATACTGCAGTGTCTGACAAGAGGTACAAAAGCTATTTGTAATTAAAGGATGGTATTTTGATAAAATCAGATCATATTCAATTATCGATAACTATGCAATGAAGGCATGTTCATTCGTTTTTTGTACTCATCTTTTTGTCGGGATTGACTTCTAGTCAACTGAGCAAACAACCTCCCATTATTCCCACTTCCACTCCTTTGCCCAAATGCTCTGTCAAAGGTTACCACCACATAGCGGAGTCTGTAGAAGCAAACACACCTAGGTCTCGTAGAGAATCATGCCCTTCATGAAAAAACATTTTTGCTGGAAGTTTCCAATAGTCAAACAAATAATTAGCTGTAGTAGCTAAGGTATGGGCACATACTCACTCTGCCACTTTAGCTGTATGTATAGTAAACTAATGGAGCATGGGGTCAGAGGAGCATCTTGGACTATCCCAGCAATACTCCACACAGCTCAGCAGTTAGCCCCCTTACTGACCAAATACAGTTAAGATGTGCCAGGCTGAAATGAGAATGGCTGCACTGGCAAAGGCTGACTCAAACCATCCTTAACTTCTTGCATACACACTGTCACAAAGCTAACTTAAGAAATTTTATTTTCCATTTAAATGTATACCAGCAGCATAATGTCGTGAACCTAGTCTCAGACAAAGCTTCCTCATGTATTAAAAAAACTAAATAAACCCCAAACACAACCATCACACACGCACACTCCAGCAACAAAACTCTTGAGCATCCAATCTGAAAAGGATGTATGTTTTTAAACAGCTTATGGTATTCTACTTAAGTTTGCTGCCAGGGGAAAAAAAAAAGGGATCCTGTTTGGAGTTTCAGGTAAGTCCTCTTCCTTCCTATCCAACTTCCCAAATTCGTTACTCAGCCTACAGCTGCTGAGACACACTATATAGAGCAAAAAAGAATGGTAGTCTCCAATCTTCCATCCAGCACTTGGCCTACAGCAGCTGTAAAAGCTGATAGATGACATTCCTACACATAAAACATAAAAGCTTTCTCCAGAAATGTGTTGAGGTTTTGTTTTTTCTTTTGTTTTGTTTTTTAAGTAAACAGCACTACAGTACAAGCACCATAATTTAAGAATTCAGCAGCAAAGCTGGGTGTTTCTCTATCATATCATGTACTTTAATTTTCAAGTGTCGTTCTTTTATGCAGTTTAATTACTTTTCTTCAAATTAATTTTTTTGAATCCTACCAGAAGTCATCTCGTATCTTGACATATGCCCTGCACATTCTTGAAGAAAACACTTTCTCTCTAAGTCTCATTTTTTAGGTAAGTCTGGGTACTATTTCTTTCAGAAAGGAACTAAAAGCACCAGTTAAAAATAAGCTAAAAAATGTTCCCAATCTAACCAGCATAATTTAATTCATTTAAAACATTTAAGCTCATGCCTTTCTCCTTTTAGCTGCAAAAGGGCAGGCTGCCACACAAGGACAGGACCGACTATACAAATGTTGGCCGGGGCTGGAGGGGGGGTGTGTGTGTGTGTGTGTCAAGTTAACACAAGGTGTATTCAATTATAGCATTTCCAACTTTTTCCTCTTCAAGACTGCTATCTATAAACAAACCGCATCCGCAATATAAAAGAACCTAACTTACATCTCAACAATGCCAAAATTCTGGGCCAAAGAAACACATGCATGAACATCAATACTTACAATCTTGCTGATAAAGTTTCAGTGTTAGATTTACTCAGCTTCTTTGGGGCAGAGTATAGAGGACCTATTCATATGGTCCAAGTCCCAGTTTACCCCATATTGCACTCTACAAAGCATTCCAAGTATTTCCTTTAAGTTCTATTATCCAAGTTGGGAGACAAGGAACATAAGGGGAAATATTTTTTTTACGATAAAATGGATACTGCCTGGAAATAAAGTAATCAAGGCAGAAGCTATAGCAGGACACCTCCTTTCTTCCAATAAGCATGAAGCCTTCTGGCACCTTTAAGTGCTTTCTCTTGAATGCAATTTTTAGTTTTATTTCTCCAAAGAGAAGTATGATTTGCCAGAAACTATCACAATTTGAACTACATTCCACATTTTGATACCCAACACCATGCATAAAAACAGTCCATGACAAAAGTTGCATCAGTACAGAGTTTCTGGGTATGTTTACTCCAACATATCAGCATGTCTTCCAGGGCTTTCTAGCGCGCAGAAGCCAAATCTGGATCTCTAACTCCATCACACGCACTTTCAGAAATTCAAAGTAATATAAGAGCTTCTTTATCATGTGAAATTCTACCCACAAACAAGAAAGGATACCAAACATGAATGGCAGGCAGTTTCAGCGATTCAAGCAACATGTGTGTGAGACAGAAGTGCATAAAACATTAAAAAAAAAAAACAAACAAAAAAACCACCCAAACCATGAGTTGCATATTATTATGAATAACCAACCACAAGGAGGACACAAATGTCATTTACAGACATTAAATGCAAATATATGAAGGATTATTGTTCCACAGCTGCAGTCAGTCTGGAAAATAAGTCTGCAGAGAACAGGATGCTTGGGGCAGAGTTTGAACAGGAAAGATAAAAAAGGTATTGGCTTATTTGAATTTGATTTTTGTTTTTTAAAGTGAACCTTTCATAACTCTTTAACTACCCAGTCCTTAATAAAATACTGCAGAACACCTACAGGGAGAACTAAA
Organism: Ibidorhyncha struthersii; assembly: GCA_013398815.1. Lineage (NCBI taxonomy): Eukaryota > Metazoa > Chordata > Aves > Charadriiformes > Charadriidae > Ibidorhyncha > Ibidorhyncha struthersii. The sequence continues at coordinate 116,208 of VZSZ01007133.1, forward strand.
AATGATTTTATCATACCCTCATTTCTACAGACAATTCTGACAATGGTCTTCCTAAAGCTTGTCACAAGACTCTTCTCTACAAAATGTCTTTTATTAATAGGATTACTGAAAATCCTAATAAATTAACTTTCTTCAGTATATTTCAGTATTTACATATGTAAGAGGAAGCTCCTGTGAATGAGGAATTATAGCAAATAAGTGCTAGTGATTATCTTTCATCTTTTTGAAAGATAAGATACAGTGATTCTCTTTAAAGACCACGTTTTTTTGTTGGTTAGGTTTTGGGTTTTTTTTTTAAACTATTTCTAATAACACTAATATTGTAGAACATAAATAATACAGCACAAAAAATTACTGGTAAAATCTGAGAAAGATCAGTAAGAATAAATTTGATCATTTTAGGCAAAGCTGTTTCATGTGTAAAAGCTGCTTGAGAACCAAAGCTTCTGGGACAACAAACCCTTTTAATTCGTCAAAGTTTCTTGCTGACTCCTTCCATGAACATTTATAATACTAATCTTTAAATCAAAGTGTTATTTAACATAATTTTGTATTAAATACAAACTCTTTAGTACAGTCTCAGAGACCACCAGTGGTCTGCAGGCCTCAGGACCACTGCAGAGTATTGACCATATTCGTAGTACAGGAGAGAATACTGTATATATGGGTTTATCCAAATTTGTCCTCCTTCTCAGGCAGAAAGAAAACGTGTTTGGGACAGAAAATCCTCCTCAAATGCCATCTGACTACATCATATACTTGGCAGGAAGTTCCAGAGAAGCTAGATTTATTTTGGGCTCAGCACTGTGCCAATGCAGTCGTGTAGCTTTTGACTTGCATGAGACTTACGTCCTGCCAGTTCAGAGCATGGACAAGAACATGTATCTGCTTACAGAAGACCAGAAGGTTCCACTCTCTTTGATTCAAAGGGAATTGCTTTTCTAATAAGAACCTTCTTACCACGTTCAGCAAAAGGCCCAATCATTATTTGGTTTCTTCCCATACATATCCCCTATAAAATTTCCACTTCCTCCCCAGGATTGGTCTGTGAGTGTAGACAGACTTGGTCCACTTGATCTCAGAAGTGTTAAAACTGATGTGCACGTGCTGTACTAATGCAGCAAGGCACACGGATTTACTGAGCCTGGTTAGGTCACATGTGCACTAATGCACTCTGCATACAGCGGCCTTACTGCACATATGCTATGCAAATAACTTGAACACATTTCTGAGCAAGAAGTCCCAGACAGAGATTAGGGAGCAATACATACAGAGATTAGGGAGCAATAAATATAGGCAGACTTCATTTGGAATTGTGACAAACTGCTAGGAAACATTTTTAATAACAACATATTTGGGGCAACAGAAGACTGAGAATTCCAAAATTATCAAAAAAGGAAAAGCGTTCAAACCAGAAAACACAATTTCTCTTTTCTGCTCCACTCTTCCATCACGACTTTTAAATATGAGCCAGAGAATGTAAGAATGAAGGAAAGCACTTGTAATGCTTAAAAGGATACTACAGAGTCAACTTCTTCCATCACTTGTATATTCTACTAAGTCATGTGCACTGAATAATAATTAGACATTCATCCCCTGGAACAGTACTGGAAAACCACTTCTGGCAAAACTCAAGCCTGGATGCACTCCAAAGCATATGGAGAGTAGCAGATCAAAATGCAACATAACTTGCCAGTTTTTTGTAAGCGTACTTTTTATTTAAAACATTTTTATGGTTAAAGAGTATGAAAGCATTTCTTTGTTTAATAGTACAGAGAGCTTAATTCTGCAAAGTATCTCTCATAACCATAGTGCACTAATCTTCTCCAAATCAGAGTTGCTTACTCCATTTGTTTTACATATTAGCAATAGGAAAGAACAGATAAAAAAAAGTAGGCTGATCATGTCAGAAATCCCATTTTGTTCTCTGTTCAAGTTGGTTTATGGATCATAGGATACATTTTGGGCAGGCTGACACCATGTCTGAGAGTATTAGCCCATGCTGTCTTGGATGCCATATACTGGACACATTCACATTTTTAAGAGCAGGCAGCACATGCTTAAGACTATGATAGTTTCTTGAATTATTTGTATCCCCAGTAATCAAACTGAGTAAACAACATTGAAGATATCTTTTGAAATAAAATAACGACCAAGATGGAAAACATGGAAAACAGGATGTTTCCCCTTAAGAGGTCAAGGGAAAAAAAAAGCATTAAAATCTTAGAGGAAAGAGATCATATAGGAAGTTTCTGTTACGTAAGGCTTTAAAACTTGTTTATTCTTTTGCCCTTCAAAGACAGTCTCTTGAACATTACTGAAGTCCATGGGACATCTCTAAAGAGTCTGTAAATCTGGTCTAGAATCTCTAGAGGCCAGAAAGCTTCCAAGCATGCAGGTGTTCTTTACATGATTGTTGTCATCCACAACCCTGCTGGCTTGCCCTCAGCTTCATGCTACAATTGCTAACTACAGCTATCAGAAAGAAGTTCTGGACAGTGTCTCCCAATTTTGGGACACTGAACTCTCCTTGTAAAAATATACATCAAATCCCAACAGCGTTAATCACCCAACTGTAAAATGCTGCAAATACAATTAGATTTTTTTTGTGGCATTTAATAGCATTTAAAAGGTTGTCAGGTTTGAGGGTTTTCTGTTGTTTTATTTGTCGTACTATTGTTACATAATTTGCAGACTAAGCAACAGGAAAATTTCGTATTTCAGAGTTACTGTTTTGTGATAAAACTTTAACATTGTCTCTGTGTGTCCCTAACCACTAGGGTTTGGGCTGAGATCTAAGAGTTTGCCCTGCTCTTCTTACATGAGCTGGTACTTGGCAGCACATCCTTCTTAGCCAGAAGGATCATCAGCTGATTACCTATGGATCTAGCATTCTGCATAAAAGCTAAAAAACATGTAAAATAACAATAATAGAACATTTGCCGTAGAGTATCAGTTGCAAACCAACTCATTGCATCCTGCTTCTATTACAGCAGGAAAGCTAGAGCAGGTATTAAGCTCTGCCTTGCAGAATCTGATGTTCTATCAACTTACTTTGGAACACCAGCCAAGAAGATCTGGAAGCCACTCAGCAATACCTTCCATTGCACAACCATCTTCCCTGGTGTGCTATTGAAATATTGCATAGCAATAGTACACAAATCTTTCTATCTTGCTCGTAGCTACATCTCAGTGAGTTGAAGTTTAGCATTTACTTAGACAGCACTGGCCTCTTTGAAGACAAATCTCAATAACGCACTCAGAAATTACTACAGTTGAACCATGACTACAGTTGTCATGCACCAACAGTAACATGCAGTGACAAGAAAAGCCAATATATTGATAGCTTGCTGCCATTCTATGGATGCATCAGATATCAACATACATTCACTAACACAGAAAATATGTTAATGTTCACAAAGCTACTATTAAAACAAATCTGTACAATATTCAAATGCAGCTTCCAGTATAAGAAAGCACAGTCAGAAATATTTTTATAATCTGCTACAGAAACAAATATTTATTTTTTTGACTTTGCTAATAAATGATCTTGCTGTCTTCCTGTTTCTCAGATTTTAAAACATCATATTTTGCTTGAAAGGACTTAAAGTAAACGTTGAGAAGAAGAATGGAGAAAAATGTTATCAGACATCATAATGATCGGAGAGAGATTTATCACCAAGGCAAAGGAGGCAAACTACGTGGTGAATCCTAATTTGAAAGGTAGCATATACATTATGAATTCATTTTTATTTGTATCAGAGGCTTTCTCCTATGGGAATCCAAATGACGTACAAGTGTCTACTTCAATAAATAGATCGGGAGCAATCTTTTCTGGTCGGAAAATCAAGTGATACTGACACAAATCTGTGATACATACCCTAAAACAAATACTAAAGAGGGTAAGATTATACCCATGTCTGTACACTTCTTAAATGTTACATCCCATTTCAAGTACTTCCAAAAAGAGAATAAGATCAGAAAAGCTCCAGATGAGGAGGAATTAAAACATTAAAGACTTTCAAATGCATCAGGATGAAGTTTACATTTTTTAATCCCATGGTCACAAAGCATTTAATAAGGTATCAACAGATGATGAACTTGCAAGAAGCATATATAGGAAAAGGAAATAAATTTATCCCCTCCAACTCAACAAATGCTTATTTTAGTTACAATTTAATTAAAAAATACTGCAAAAGGAACCCCAGAAAATAACCCCCAATGTACTGCAAGGTGATAACAGGCTAACATTTCATAGTAGAACTTCCTCCTACATGACAACTACAGAACTTTCAACCAAAAAGTCTTTACACAGATAGCTTAAGTAAAACAAACACGTACCTGTACACGTAAATACAAAAGGGTATCTGTGAACGCATACACAAATGCATGGAGCAAGTAACTACGGGACAGCCGAAGTGCCCGGCATTAATTTTTTTAAGAGACATGAAAAAATGAGCCTGCTCATGCATGCTGCTCTGATGGGATGGATGCCCACAGCACCGGCGATAGGTGTAAAGGAGGGACACGTGGAGAAAAGCATGAAGGCTCCTCCGGGCCCTGGCAATGCCGGGGCGGGGGGGTAGCTGCCCAACTGGAAGTCTCTTGTGAGCCCGAAGGTGCCGACGGAGCCGTAACAGGTCCTGCCGGCGAGCAGGGCGGGCCGCGCGGGGAGGGCGCTCCTCGGAGCTCGCCGCACCCCAGCGGCGGCAAGAGAGGCCCGATTCGACCGGCGGGAGGGGCGGCAACAGGCACCGCGGCCCCCCAGCACCTGTTCCCGCGCCCCGAGA
>VZSZ01007133.1:121685-138423 GCA_013398815.1 Ibidorhyncha struthersii
GCCGCCCGTGGGGCTGTCGCCGTCCCCTGTTCCCGCCGGGCAGAAAGTGCTCAGGCCCAGTCTGGGGACAATTATGAAGAAGTCAGTTAATAAATAACGTGTCTCATTGATTGCGAACAGGCTCCCGTCATTTACTGGACACAGTATTAAAAACAGCTGCGGGCCTGTTATAGTCTAAAAAAAAAGAGATTTTTTCCTCCAAAATAAGGAGGGAGCATTTGCCCGGGGCCTCATTAACACAGATTAGGGATGGCAGTCTGATAAAGCGGGGGAGAAATTATCAATGGCTCCTTCACCAGAGGATCTCTCAACGCTTCACACACTGTGAGTAGTCCCAGCCCATTTGAAATTAGCGGGAATGCTGCTAACTTCCAAGTAAAATCGTCCTTTCTTACCTAAAGTTTTATTTTTGTTCTGCTTTCTTGTGTTTATGACTTGATTGTGACTTCTTTTAACACAGCGTGTTGAGCAGGGTCAAAGTCAGAAGCTGGGATTCTCCCATTCAGATGCTTTTTGGCTGTGAGACTTCAGGCAAAAAGATTATGCCACGGTGTAAGGATAAAAATAATGAGGTGATGAACGTAACGCGTTATGGCTTTTGGTGTTCCGTACGCTTACCAAAGAAGCCTTCTTTGATACAAAGATGGATCACAAAAATATTACTGTAAGAATAAGTTACATATTTTTGGCAGGGCTTACCCTTAAGGAAAGATGTGTATCTGGAAACCAAATGTTAGGAGCTCGCAAAGTATTAAACCTGCAGAATTTAAAGAGACTTGTGCTTTAAGATTCAAGAACAGTCTGTGACTGCTTTTTGAATGATATAATCACTGCCAGAGTCACTCTGAAGTATAAATCTGAAAATTAATTAGTAAGATTTGGCACTCCTGTAAAAGCAATCCTGGCTTTAATAACAGCCAGCGACTCTCACAGTAAGGGTGTTCTCTTCCTATTCAGGCGGGCCCAGATGGCCGTGCTTTCTGCATCACCTCCCGCTACAGTTCAGTGGTTTGCACAAGTTTAGCTAGATGACGGGCATGCAACGGAAAGGCAACACCAGAGGAGGCCACAGAGCAAACATTTAAAGGTTTTGCTGAATAATCTCAAGCCATTACTTCATCCAGTGCTCTGTGCCAACCCTGGGAATGACAGGCTGGGAGTAATTGTGAAATGTGGGTCTCCCATATGGCAGGCAAAGATCTAAATGTTTCGTTCCTGTTATGTCTGGATCCACACAGTTCCTGGCATGTGTTCATTAGGGGATATATTTTTCACTTAGTACATGAGATCTACGTCATCTGTGAGAGCAGGTGCTTTGTTCCAGCACCGAAGTATTTAGTTCTTCTCCAAGTACTCTTTGTGCCCAGGCTTTGCAAAATGCTAAAAAGTATGGCCATTTCAGCCTTTTCCAGCTACCCGTTAAACACAGAATTCCCGGTTAAGCCTCAGCAGAGGCAACTCCCATGAAAAGCTAGGCCAGGTAAGCTAGAACAGTAACAGAAAAGGTGTAACATGCACTGACTTGGCATTCAGTGGGTGTGCAAAACCAAAGGAATATTCTAAAGACCGCAGGGCAGATGCAGAAAAGCAACTGGGATAAAACATAAATCACACTGATGTGTTATTTACAGTACAGCCTTTCCATTCACACATGCCTTTCCATTCTGCAGTTCACACGTTATCCATTTTTGTACATCAGTGCCAAAACTTTGGTATATCTTAATTCCCAAGCAGTAAAAGTTATCCTGATTTATTGCTACCTGTTAATATTTAAGTTTCCTATCCAGCTATATCAACATTGGGTGTTGTTATTCTAGTGATGCAGGGTTTGTGTGTAAGATAGAAATCAACTGCTGATTATACAAGCACAGTGTGTGTCATTCACAGTGTCAAAAGTTTATAATACCTTCTTACCTTTACCTTCAGTTCTATGACAATTTGGAGCTTATTACATGCTAAGAATAACTCAGAAAAACCTAAAAGTGGTTATGTGTGCTGAAGTGTTCAGGAATTCTGGACATACGATGAATGAAAATATGAAACTAATGAGGAGACTGGAAAATCACAGAGAGGAATCTGAATTCCTCAAGGTAGTATAATGTGCACCTTTATAAATATGATAAAGAATTGTATCCAATTTTTTTTGCAGGAAAGCCTATGTTACTTGAGTAAGTAATACAGGTTTTAACATTACACAAAAGCTAAACATTATCTTATTGCAATGGTGCCGGACTTGCTTCTTATACAGCTATTTGAAGCAACTGCACCCACATAGTGATTTAACTCGAATGCTATCATAAGAGACTCCATGGGAAATCCTCAGGCTTCACACACACTCCCCACCATCGTATAATATGCAGGGAGCCTCTGGCTAATGTTAATAATCACAAGACTCCTAATGTTAATAATCACAAGACTTCCCTTTTCACAGCAGCTTCACCAATTTTCAGTCTGCCTAACATGGCTTCCTGGATTAATTCTCTTATGCCCAAGAAATATTCTGTGATCCTGGGCAGTACTACAGTTTTAAAGTATTACAGCACCAGTAGGAATGGAATGCCTTAATATTTGCCAGTTACCTTTGTTTGTAATTACTTCTAATAAATGTATTTACACAATATACAATGTGACAATGATTTAAAATAAACCCACCTGCATTTCCTAAAATAAAGTCTATAAAAATTTAGAGGTTTCTGTCTTCATATTACCCAGCTATCAAGGTGCTTGCTCAGAGGTCTGTCCGGGAATCTGTTTTTATACAGACCCTACTTCCTTAGACTTGTCTTTGTGGAAGAAAATTAAGATCTGGGGACACAATCAGCCTTTAGACCTAAACTTTCCCTCATGTTCCCTTCAGAGTGAGATTCTGTCTCCTTCTCCTCCTGCAAATTTCTGTGAACTCTGATTTAATCAGTGTGTTAACTTTAATTTTATCCTAATAAATTATTTCCTATCACATTCAAATTCTTTAAAATGCTAACGCTTCTTGTGAACGAATAGGTGGAGCCATCTCTTACCCAGAAAGCAGACAAAGCCTGTTAAGGATTCCCTTGTGGCTTAACTGGTTATAAACAAACTGTTAATCTATTTGAGGAAACAGACTCTTCTAGCCAGCAGGTTTCATTTCTAAGGCTGTATTTATATGGTCACTTCAATGTCACATAAATCCACCCTGCTGCAGAAGCAGATGGTGTCACCTTCTCTTGCTTTTGCTCTTGGTGTCACCTTCTCCCTTGGGTTGGCACAACCATTTCTGTTGTTGTAAAAAGACCTAGATCAATGATCTGAACCAAAAACTAAATCTTAATTCTTTTTCCTCTGAGTTAGGTTAGAGGCGGTCCAATTCCTTTCATCGGTACCTTGGATTTACGCCACAGTAAAGTGGTTGGTTGTGACCACTGAAACTTATCTTACGTAAACATATATCTCTCCATACATATATAATCATCTCTATATATCATGTCTGTATATGTGATATCATGTACAGTCAGATAAATGACATAAATATATGTGACTCATTTCTAGCTCTTGACTGGGATTAGATCCAACTATTATTAAACATTCAGAGATGCTGCTTGATTTGGGGTACAAGTCTTCGCTTTGAAAAGCTGTTTTTCTGGTATATTGTTTAAAATTCAAAATGTACTACAAATTATTACAGTTAATAGGTCTTAATAACATAGCATGTTTAGAGTAAATAGGTCTTCATAAATTCTGAATAGAAAGCTTTATATATTACAGTCCTTTATACATTAGAGGACTGAGGAAACTCCAGAAGTACTCTGCTGAGAAGAAAAGATTTGAAGGTAGTCATTACCTCATTAATGGTCAATTGTAAGCAAATGCTAAACAAGAGGTCGCATTTGTGTTCTCATTGTTTCAAAGTCTACAAAGACAACGCAGTTCTGATCCAATCAACGAATAAAATTAAGTTTCTTTTGTACATACTTGTCCTTTCAAGTCTATTTGCTCTGTTAATTGCTGGACTTATAAGGTTCAAGAGTTTTACTCAAGATTAATTGAGGTTATATGTTAAAATGCATGGTCAGGGTACACTTGCTAGCATTAATTTGTTTCTGGTTTGGAAGTCATTTTATCATTTTCAGACAACTTATTTTTGCCTAATGATTTTTAAAAAGTACCCAGCTTTCAACATGGTTATTTTGCTTAATTATCTAGGCTGTTTCCTTCTTTGAATTAGTAGCAAAATAAAGTTATAATCTACTATGAACTTCTGTTCACACTACTTGAAGTAAAATACTTGTTTGTTCTGTTTATTTTACGCTCATGGTAGTCATCTGTTAAAAAAAACCCAAACATTTTTATAATCTGAATGTTAGCGTCTTAATTCCTGTTTATGGACTTCGCCATCAGGATAAATAGTCTAGCTGGCATTTTCTTAATGCCCTACTGCCATTTCCCAAAACTTCTTACCCTGATTTAGCACTTCCACCTTTATCCTTACTTTATAAGGTAGCTCAGTGTGCTAGGATACGTCCAAGTTCTAGCCCACGCTCTTTCAAAAATCCTACTTAGGTTCTAAACACTGAATTCCAGTACTGCAGCTAGTAGGTGCTGACATAAGGAGGCCAATGATGAGAAGGAGATGTCAGCAGAATTCAATTCAGAAAGAAGATGTTAGTTTTTAACTCCTAAGGAAGTTTAGCATTGGAACAAATTACCTAGCAGGGTAGTACGTTTTCCATACGTGGTGTACTTAATTAAAAGCTCTGACTTAAGTGCAACGAGGAAAACAGCTGCAATGGTTTAATGCATTGCTACCCCCAGCTGTCCTGCCATCCCCTCTGCCGGAGGACATTTCCACAACAGAACCGTTTTGGTTCAGTCTACCATATTTGCTTTAATTGCCTGTGAACATCAGTTAACACTAAAATGCTAGACTGTGAACCTCAGCTAGTGAGGTGCAGATATGCTCTGCCTTCTGCCAGCTATGGAACGGAGGAGAAAAATGGGCAGAAGAGCAACTGCAGACAACAGAGCTGCTATGTGAAGCGCTTTCCTCTCTTCCCCTCTACTACTTACACCTACTCCCATGCTTTTCTCTCTCTTCTGCCGTGCAACTCTTTGTGTAGCTGAATGGTGAACTGTTTGCTGAACCCAAATTAAAAATAACCCAGAAAAAGAAAAAACCCACATCAGTTCTCCAGTTTGATTCCACTTGCCACTCAAAAGACTGACATATTCAGAACTGCGGGAATAGCTTGGCATTTGGAAGAGGTGGCAGAAACAGGAACTGCTTAAAACGGGGTAAGAAGAAAAGCTATTCAAATCTGCCCTAAACCTGACGTCTCCTTAAAATATATACTCCAGCCCAGTGATTTGTTGGGCAGAGTGAATGAATCATTGTGTTATTTAGGAATTTGAACTGAGCTAATCGTTTCTTCAAGGCCTTAAATCATACAGAAGTAAATCTGCTTCAGTTCACAGCCTTTAATGAAGCTGAGAATCTGGCCCTGTATGCAAGAATTAATACAATGTACTGGCATAGCCATGATATTGGCAAAAATTACTCAAAACATAACACTTTGTCTTACTTGTTTTGCTACATTCAAAATCTCTAGATGTGAAATGCAGAAATTTTGTACTGAATTGTTAGAGGATTCTGACAGCACCCGGGAAAAGCAGTAACAATTAGCAGAAATCTTTAGGAAATAAATATTTCTTTTTAGGAAACTTCTAATTGTAAGGATTATAAATTTGTTAAGTCTAAATTTCTTTATTTTCTTTTTGGTATTATCTTATTGAGGTTGGTAATTCTGAGGTAATTTGTAATACATGAACTTTCTTAAAAAGCTTATCACCCTTTATGAAGGAAGCAGCAATGCACTGCTTAAATTCCATTAGTTAGTTAACTAAATATATGTGCAGTTGGTCTACTTCAGTATTCACCATTGTTTTTTCTTGATAAAAGAGTTTTGACTTCCCTTTAAGTAAACAACAAAACAAACAGACACACAGTCAAGTATGTTCCTGGCACAGCACAGATGCCTTTTTCGATCCCGAGAGTAGGCAGTCTATTGATTGTATATTAATTAACTCATGTGACCTACTTTATAGAAAGTACTGTGGGATTGTTGATACAAAAATCCCAGTAGGCATAAGGTATTAATTGAATGATTTTAAATTTGTCAACATCTATATTTCTACAGTACTTAACAGCAATTCCCACTATAAACAAAATTACTTGAATAAAGTAAAACTATTTTATACTTAGAATTATTTTTTAGAAGCAAAAATGCTGGTTTAAGCAAAGTATGGAACTGTATTCACACACAAATTTTCTTAAATCCTTAAAAATACCCAAGCAGAATAAATTCAGTAGTCTGAAATATTTTGAGTTCTTCTCTATGTAATAGCACACATTTCTGAACAACAGATGGTTTTGATCCATCTATACAAAATAAAAAATTAATGACAACACCATAACTATTAGGTTGCAGCATTTCTAAAGGTGTTTTTTTTTCCCCTAATTGAATGACAAAAAGCAATTTAGAGCAGTAACGGTTTAAAAGTCTTTAAGTAAATGATCAAGCTTATGCTAATATAGTATACAGTATCATATTTATATGCTTCATTTAACTTTGGGGAGATAAGTATCACTGCAGTTATAGATTGACTACATCATATCAATATACTATAAAAGCATCTTGTCAAATTAGGTTTATGCCCGGTTCCTGCAAGGCTCTGCAGACCTGGCTCTGCGCAGCGCTGCAGCTCTCACTGACCAGTTCTGCCACATGCTTTTTCCACAACACTGAAGTTCACAACAGAAGTTATTTTTCCCCTGCCCCCTCCCAGTGCATTTTATTTCTGCGTCACAGACATCCCTGCTCCTACACACCCCCCTCCAATCTGGATAAAACTGTTTTGAGACAGTTTTATAACCTAGACCATCAATATTATTCAATTATTTTTAATTAGAGGTTATTTTTAAGCCAGATTGTTTCTGCGATGAAATTCACAGCACAGCTGAACAAACAGTTTTCGCCTGTGCTAAGGGTGTGTGGAGAGAGCCTGAGAAGGAGGTTGTGGTGGGAACTTCTTAAACCAGCCTGACTGCTAAAGAAAATGTATCGTGGAACTACAACTAAAGTAATTTTCTTATTTGACAATATGGTATCTGTAACAACACAGGCCTCAAAGATGTATTTCAAGATTGCTCTGTATGAATCTACATCAGGAATCATGCTATTTGATTCCTCGTCTTTCATTTAAAAGAAGCCAAGGCTGCATTTTATATACAATTAAGTCTATTAAAGATAGCTATAATTTGCCTAAATGTATAAAGAATAAGCTATTGCAGTTAATTAAAGCATTTGTTAGCTCAGAAGAAACACATTAAAAATATATCTTTTGTGATAAACTGAATATATCCAGTGCTATTATGGTGAACAGTGCAACTGTTGTGCATGCCCTGTGTTCTCATTGACCGGAGGCGCAGAGCCCTCTTTCCAACCAGGGCGTTCAAATGACACCGCCATCACATCCACCCAGAAGCTGTAGCAGATAAAGCGTTTTCTTTTGACCCAGCAGGCAATCAGACCCTTTTTAGATCTTGTATTACACAGTAGCTGCACAAAAGCAGATTTAATCCACAAACCTGTGTTTCCAACCCACAAAACCAATCCAATTTGGGCTTGGGACTTGGGAGTATACCTGCAAAAATATTAGTAGTGGGTGAGATAAACTCAACAGTTTTTTGAAGGCATAGAGAGTCTTTGTTAGATTTTTACACCTCTAGTAAGGGTTAACAGGTAGCTGGTCAATGCAGTCATTGTGTTTGACACAGGTAGTGCCATTTCTATGAAAATATTTCAGATGACTACAGATATTTATTTTCTATTTTTTCTAGATATGTACTAAATAACTTGTTATAGTTTAGGTCAACTTTGATTGAGATTTGCAGAGTTTTTAATCAACTTAATTTGTGACTGCCTTTATATACCAAATCAACCAGACTTACTGTGTGCTGACATCCAAGCTGATCTCCCTTTACCTATGTTTTATCCCAGCTTCCTGTTCACATCCTGCAACTGTCCACATAAAAAACTCTTCTGCCCAGTGTTGCTGGAACCTGGGCTTATTTACACAACTGAGGATATAGGTTTATGTCCAGTTTTACTTCAACTTCTCCATCTCTTTTTTTTTTCCATCCCTCTTCCCAGCCATCCTGTATGATTCAAAGTGAATTCTAAGCAGAAGAAAATCACATATTCAACCAGTGATTAATGCATACTAAATGTGTTGTTTCTGTTTAAAAACGTTTTTAAATAAGGCCTGGATTTACATGTCTAGTAAGTAAGGATGTCCTTTTTACCACAGGCTATCCACTGGAAATTAAATCATACCAGTAATCTGATACAGCATTATATCTTTACTAGTATGATAGCACTGTCACAGACGTTTTACATCCTAAAACCTGCAGTAAATTAAAAAGTCCTTGGAGGCCATCACTACTCGACCTCTTGGTCTGTTTGCCGAATTCCAGGCAAGGCAAAAGACAATCAGTTCTACTTTTAGCAACCACCTGCACACTAGCACAGTGTCTTGTTAATGCTTGTCTGCATTTCCTCCAGTCCTTGGCAAGTACGGCTCTAGAATCGTTCCTACCTGGGAAATCTGAGACAGTTGGTAAAGGTGCTGGGAGAGGCAAACTGGCAACAGACAGTTGTATTTTGAAGGAAAATTAAACTATAGCAAACTGACTTCTGGATTAGATAATCCTCACATATACTTAGTATATTTTCCCTTTTGTGCATTGTCTTTGTAAGTTTAATTTGTCTCAGCTTTTTAGGGTGTTTTTGTACAGGCAAGGCCTTTGAATGTGATCTTTCTCACCCTGAAGCTGTTTTCACACGTGCTTATGGCAAGGTCTGGATAGTCCCCTTTGCGTTCTTCGTGGGCAGGAGGATGGACTTTGATTTGCTATAATGGAACACAGCAGAGCCATCAAGACCCTTGTTTGGCCACCACTGCTGCCCAGGTCGGGAAGGCATGTGGTCCTCAATCCCAGTTGGGCTGAGGCCATCACACGATGCTTTTCAGTATCAGTGAATTCACAGGGCCAGCACGTCTACCTGGCAGTCCTGCTTGGCGCGCTTCTGCTTTCCTGACTCAAGAAGCAGCTCACTTGTCCCGTAATCAGAGATGTTTCAGTTGTCAATTCATGAGCTGCCCACGACCATGGAACGTACATTTGACCATGTGAAAGGGAGATGGCAGTCCACGTGGTCAAACTGAAGGTCATTTCATGTTTCCCTGTTGGCTTGTTGTAGATATTTCCTTCTATAACTGGAACAGAGGAAGAAATAAGCCTTTTCTCTTTGCATTTCCATTTTCCAAAATGAGTATTTTTATCACCTCTTCTGCTACCTTGGTTCTGAACTCCCTCCTCTATGTATACATACTGTCAGCTCCTAGACTCATGAAGATACTGCTAGCTGATCCGGCTGAAAACGAACCCATTTTTATACATACATATATGTGTGATGTATACATAAATGCATAAAAGTGATGTTTTTTCAGCTGGAGCAGTTCACTGACCTGCCACACCAGTGTGGCTCCTGGCAGAGGGGACAGCCACCACGGCAGACGACCTGAGCAGGAGTGAGTGCAGCCTTGGAAGGCAGCAGCTGCCAGACAAATTTGGCTGGGTCAGAAACTGTACCCTCGGCTACAACGGCCGAGAAGAGCGGGTCTTGCAGCCCCTCGCTGGGGCTTGCCTCCCCATCCCCTCCTTCAGCCCAGGCCTTCCCTGCTTCCGTGAGGAGTAGGCTCAGAGCACTGAACCAGTGGAAAATGATTTACCACTGTTGTGGGGTTAATTTATACTACTGAGTGCTAGGAAGCAGGTCACTGTAACGCCAGAGGAGCACCCCAGTGGGCTCGAGGAGAGCCCTGGCAGCACGCTGGGAGGGAAGCAGCACGACTGCCAGCCCTTAGCTCAGTTTAGCTGCTTTGCAAAATTCACACTTCCACCTGGCTGCAAAAGCGACGGGCAGGGGACTGCTCAGCCAGCTGTGCACATGTGCCATGCTCCCCAACTTCTCCCAAACCCATCTTTAAGTTTAGCTATCTGGTAAGTACATCCATGCTATGACATCTTCAGATTGTACTATTTTAAATATATTAATCTAGTAGAAATACAGCTGTTCCATGTTGATAAGACCATTTTTTTCTACTATTTTATAGATACATTATAAGAATTTCACTAGCTTACTGAGGTGCAATCTGGCTTACAGTATGCTTTTGCAGCCTCATGATGTTGCAAGTGAAGGTACTGTTGCATTGGTTTTACATTGATATTTAACTAATGTTTTTAACTCATAACAAAATCACATAGCACAAAAAAAAAGAAAAAGAAAAAAATATTGTCTGTCCTGGCAGCGCCAGATTTTAGGGACAGTCACGACTGTGTAGATGGGGATGTCAGTGCTGGTGTGAAGGATGTCAAAATAGAAGACGAATGACTGATGCCATAATAATTTATTTTGATCCTGTTTCTGTATTTTTTTTAGCTGCATGCAGATAAGCAACACTGTGTGAGAACAGAATCTGGGCTTTCAGGCTAAGATAACATAGCATCCATGTGGAAAGATCAAAATATATGTTGGATGATAACTATTACATTTGGATTAGCCAAAACAATGATACTTAGATTGCACCTTTTACTTAAATATATCAAAGTTAACAAATGTAACAGTATCACTATTTCATAAGCAGTGGAAAAATGAAGTATGGAATTGATGACTTGGGTAGTGTGTTGGCCTGGGCCCCCTTAGACTGGCAGCAGCTACAAAAAGGGCTACTGCCTTATCTTCAGCCCCTGCAGCTGAATTTACCGGACTGCAAACAGCTGTAACTGTTAGCAGGATCCTGTCACGCTGCACTGTTCAAAAGTATTTTGTCTCCATCTTCATCAGATAAAGAGATGCTATTAGGAAAAAAAAAAGAAGTGAGGGACTTTCCATCTGAGTGGGACTTGGCAGGTCTGCTGAAAGCTTGTGAGAAGGCCCATACTGCATTCCAGGTGGTGGGAGAGCAGAAGGAATGCTGTACTAATTCTCCCTCCGGCCAGACTGATGTCCAGAACAGATTTTTCACCACAGATGAAACGGCAATAGTCCGCCATGTAACTGTGTCCTGAGGGGCCGTTAAACATTTTTTTATTTCACTTTAGAGTTAAGAGGTAAGTCTGGTCTGTACTGTTACAAAATTTAACCACACAAGAGCTGGAAATCCTGATCAAGCAGACATTTTGACAGTACACAAAGGAGCATAGTTGCTGACGGACAAAACCTTGCCATAAACCTGTATGATGCCAGAGTCTTCAAGAAGTTATGATACAACCCATCATGATGTAAAGTATTTGAGACTGCAATTACTTTTGCAAATCCACAGAACAGAGCAAAAGTGAATCAATAAAATGCTTGCTTAGGCTTTAACTCTGAAATGCTGACTATGCATTTTAACTTTAGTCACTAGGGCTTCAGTAACTGCTTTGAGGTCTGTGCTTAGAGAGTAGGGAAGGAATGCATCACACCGGTGAATGACTGAATTCTCAGGGAGTTTGGGAACTGGAACCTCTTTCGGATCCAGGCAATTAACCAAAATTTCAAGTCTTGGCAGCTGTTTGTTTCCTGAAAGAAGGTGATTATATGACCACGGCAGTAGAATGACAGCGCAGAGAGAGTAGTAAACCTCTCTAAAATTCCAACTCTGAGTAACGAGCTCATATTTTTATGCACAAGAAAAAGACAGGAAGAAAGATTACTCAGGACTATGCTTGCATACCTTCACAAAATTCCCACCAGCTAGAATAGTAATAAGCTGCAGTTCTCTCACAGCTATTTTCTGGAGCTAAAATAATGCTACATATGCTCCTAAGTCTTCAATACAGAAAAAACTGTATTACCAGTAAGAACACAGTAACTCATACATAAGCACCCTCAGCAAGGACGAACCTAGTCAAGCACTTATTTTTGCTCCTTCAGACCTCACTCACTGTCTTGAGGTACAAAAAAAAGTGTTAGTATAGCTAAGATAGATGCGAGAGACGTTCTCTCACAATAAAAGCCTTTCCTACACTTTAGCGAGCATGCTCAAAGATGTTGTAAATACTGTAGAAACACTATGTCTCAGGCTCTTACAATTTCAGTCCTTGGATATCTCAGTCTATTGTAAGTTTTATTTTTTCCACTGTTACACGTATGTGAAGTGAAGGATTGCTGCTTGTTCAGCCACTTCAAGCAAACAGAGAGATTTCAGCCACGGTGGGGTATGAACTGCAAATCAGGAATAACTAAGGTCTTATATTAGCATTATGTGAACATTTGATAGCTTGTAAGTGCTTTGAATTTTGAACTATAGAGCACCTGAAGAACTATCCATCTGCCTACCAAATGACACTCAGTCATACAAAATCCTGACTTATGTTTACAAGTAATTTCAGAAAGGTTGCACATCTGGAATAAAATTTTAAGTGAATCAAGTATCAAGGACTTTTTAAGTTGCAGCTTGTTTGATGTTTTTTCAGACATCTGAAGCGCCTGTTGCTAGATGCAGAGCTAACTACCACAGTTTGGTTTTTTTTAAGAGTCTTTGGTGCTTTGAGTAATAGTATCAGGGAAGGATTTAAAGAACAGAGTTAGATTGCTAAATATTACTTTTTAGAGGGTAAACAACCTTCTAATGGTTTTTGAGTTTAAATGTGGCTTAGTTCAAAGGCTAATAAAGATTTTGATACAAGCAGATCATATACTAACCCACACAGTAATTGCTGTTTAATGCATGTGTTGCAGAAGCGCTTTACAGACTTACAGTCAAAAATACAATGGCAATACTCCCATAATATTCTATCTTCAAAAGTTACAAGCAGTAGATTTTTAAATATTAAGGAGATAAGAATGAAGAAATGATTGCTTAGGATTAATGGGGCAAATACATTGTTTTTCTACGCATTGAACTTAACAGAAAAAATAGTATTTGGCTGGCTAAATTGTGTCAACAATGACCACGATAGTGAAAACATTTAAAAGGATATTTACAGTTTAAGATTTATCAAGCAAGATCCCAACATGCACGAGAAGGCGATGGAGTATAGGACAGCTTTTTTCAGGATTTCCTGATCTCTGAGAAGATAAAAAAGATGGGAATGGCAAAGTGCTCGTACTAGAAAAAAAGTGTTTCTGTGTGAAGAACAATATCAGGGTACCTTACAGCCAGTAATACTATTTTCCTCTGTATTATTGATATATGAGGATGAAAAATTATTAATATTCTTGTCTATCTAGAAAAATATTTAAAGATGTCTATTTTAAAATGTTTTCAGTGCTATTTTTATATTTTTGGTATAAAGATAGAATAATTACTGTAATTTTATGATAACAATTGTTAGATAGTTGTAAGACAATTAATACAAAATTCTTTATATCTTACAACACCACTTGCCTATTTTTTAAATTTTGAAATTGAAGATTCTTTTCTGAGCTGAGTCATAATAAATGCAGCATATGTGCATTGCCTCACTAATTATTATGTTTATGTAAAAATAGATGTACCATATTTATCTTGATTTAAGATAGGAAGATCCCAGGTGAGCTTCCTTGCTGTTCCCATGCTTAAACAATGCGGAGAAAATGGCCTGGGATCTAATTTTCCCTCCTTACTGAATTGTGGTCATGACAACCATCTGTACAAGGATAAGCTTTACAGTATTGTCTTGTTCAAGGGTATCATTTTGACATTATATTGTGTGATACAATAAGGTAATGGAAAATAATACTGTGCAGCAGTTGGTGCTCTCATGTACATATGCTGCTGACTTATACTTCTGTTTTTTGTGTGCTTTGGTTTGCTTGTTTAATATTTATGTGGCCATTGTGACAAGGGAAGTATATAAACATAACACCAGCCTTTAAAAAATATGTTAACATTCAAGAGAAGGGCCATCAGCTAAGGGAAATGCCACTGTTTCTGACTCTTCAAATTTAACCATCTCTACTGGGTACTAGGGAATTTACATTTTGAATATGAAATTTAATTTTTCTCTGCTGTGCCAGCAAGGCAAGATACAATTTTAAAAAGCCAAGACTTTGCTTTTGCATGTCTTTATGGCCTTTAGCTTGCCTAACAGTATATGGACAAAAATAAACAGAGGTTAAGATGGTGCCAGGTTATTATTCTTTAGCTCCTTTCTGAAACAAAGCTATTTATGAGATGGAATAAAGCTGAACATATCTATTACTAAGCAGAATCTGATAGATAATCAAAGACTATTTTTTTCCCCAAACTTCTACACAAGAGAGCCCTTACTGACATTGGAGGGAATGTAATTTAATTTGGCTTTGGTCACCCTGTGCCTCAAAGTACATACACAATCTGGCTGGAACTGAAAACACAACAGGAGAGATTGCTCAGACTGTGTGTTGAAATATTTTTGAGGTATTAGTGGAAGGCAAAATGAAAGTAAGGCAGGAAAGTTCATTCTAAAGTCATGACATACAGTCTTTCCATATGTTAACAGAAGAAATAACTGGTTGTTTTACTACTAGCACTGAATAGAAAGCAGACACAGAATCTAGCTTGCTCCAAATCAGATTAATCATATATGTCTCATAGTACAGTAATGGGAATTGTGGAAAGAGTGTTTAAACTAGTTTTTTTACTATTGCTGTTGATTTCTTTGCCCCACATATGCCCGTGATAACTAGGATCCTCCTCTTGCTGCAAATGCAGGTTTGCTGATTCGAGCATTTTAACTTGAAAACCATTTGTAGAGGATCATTTGCACACTTCCAGTAGTATCCCCAACCCCGTAACAATCTAGTCAGGCTGGGCAAAGGAACAATGCAAGTGACTCTTCCAGTGCAAATTTCTCCTCCTAGAGTAGAAGTTGTTGAACTTCTCACCTGTGTCTACATATTCCTCAGCCATTTGATTTACTTGGTCTTGATCCGATGAATCGGATCGGTAGGAGTCACACAGTCACTGCTCTAGAAAGGGGTTTCCTGTTGGATGGAGATTCAGTGACCTGCTAAACTGATTTAAAAAACCCCGATGTTACAGTGTGAGTTACTAAATTAGGGTGGTGGGGGGTGAGATGTGCATGTGGGAGATAGACATGGCTTGGAATTTTTCTAGCTATCAGTAATAGCTGGCCTTAAAAGGATTTAGAGTTTAAAATGGATTTTTTTGGTGTTTGGCTATAAGCTCATATTCTATTGCTCTGATATTACAGGAGAAAGATATTATGTGGAATCCCGGTTGCAGGAAAATATTGACATGGTCTGCTGTTTGTAGTAATAAAGCTAATAGTAACAAGCTTTGGAGATACATTCTGGCCTAACTAGTGCAATCCCTGAAATAGCAAACTAATCGGTTGATCAAACCCTAATTATTCTTATGTAACATACAGATTCCTACTTTCTTTTCATGCTGTCCTCAGATAATGCTATTTCAGCAGCAACTCCTAGCTTTGTGACAAGTGATGCTTTTTAGATAGGACGGGGCCATGCAGCTCTGCAACTTTGCAGTGGGGTTATGCAAACTGCTTTTGGGAGCAACATTCTAAGGACAAGGAGGGTAGAGCTAGCATGTGTCTTGCTGGTCAGGAGCTTTTGTGTTGAGTTTGTGGGGTTTTTTTTTGGTGGTGCTGCTGGTGGTTAAACAAACAATTTACATTATAGGAGAGTGATTCTACTTTGAGAAGGTACAGCAGGACAAGGCTGGTTAAGACCGTCCAAGTATGATACTAAATAAAGTTGTGAGGGAGCCAATTATTGATGTTTAATCATGTTTACTCTGTTGCTGACTAGAAAGTTTGCTTTTTAACTTAGCTAAGCACTGGTTCTCACACCACTGTTGTGATCTAAAAACAAAAACTTGCTGCTGTTCACAGTATGTGACAATCTCTGCAGAGCAGCCAGGGGCTGCTTGTGTTATGCAAACCCATTTTTAGCAGTAGACCATCACAGTTACTGGACGGTGTCTAGTTCGTACATCCAGGGGAGAACTATCCCCTAAAACTTGTATTTAAAACAACGGTGAACAAGAGATTTCGATCATAAATACTGCTTTATTCTGATGTAACTAGGAGCTGGCCAGACTAAGCTGTACCCTGATGCTCTGTGCAGGCTTCCCTCCCTCTTCTCCTTCCTGGGATGGCAAACTGATCCAGTGACTTATTTTCCATGTCTTATCCTGGAAGGGAAGGCGGCTTTGAGAACTCAGGCAGCGTGAGCCAGAGCTGGGAATTGGAAATCCACCGTCCGGTCCACCAAATTCAGCCTTTCCCTGAGCATCTGTTACACCAGTTGGCCAGATCCAATCCATAAATATTTCCATTTCAGCATTGCGCAGAGGCCTGAGCAGCGCCCAGTAACTGCCCTTATGGGGTTTGGGCAAGCTTCGTCACGCATGTCACTGCTGTATGGGGCAATTGCTGCTTTAATGGAGACCAATACTGCAGTCGGAGAAACTATTCACAAAACGAGGCTGTTCTCAATGACACTAAGTGAAAAGGCTGTTTCACTCGGCTAATACAGCTACCACTAGAAACAGAAACTGAGGTTTAGCTCGTGTCCTAAAATGGCAGCACACCGCTGCCCGTCACTGCAGAGGAGCCCGCTGCCCCCTGCCCTCGGTACCAACCAACTGCCCGCGGCAGCCTCCAGCACCCGGGCCCGGGCCCGCCCCGGCCCGGCCGGGCCCGGCGGGC
>VZSZ01007133.1:138863-180560 GCA_013398815.1 Ibidorhyncha struthersii
CGCCCCCTGGCCCAGGGGCTGCCTGCCGGCGCAGGCGGGGCCCGCCGGGGCGGGGCCGAGGCCCTTTGTGCTCCCAGAATGCACCAGCTTCTCCTCCGCGGGAAACAAAAATGGCGAGGGGCTACGGTGGAGCCGGGCTGTCTGTGAAGCGGCTCTGACCCCTCCCCCGCCGCCTTTCCTCCGCTGCGCCGCGGGGTCCGTGCTCGGGGGGGTCCCGCTGCGCACCGAGGGCCCGGCCGCACCGGAGCGCCGGGGGGAGGCTCCTGAGCTCGCCGATTTCCCTGTATGAGGCGGTTGGCACCACTNGGGCCCCGGAGGCCTTTGGGGGGAGGGGGAGGAAGCTCCCTCCGAGGCGGAGGCTGGCAAAGCGAGTAAGGGGTCAGCGGTGCTCCTCAGTGACCAAAACAAAGGGAAGGGAGGCAGCGGGCCGTCTAAGGGGGTCCGTGGAGGTGCTGCTGCAGCGGTGAGGTTGCGATGAGGCTTGTGCCAGCTGTATTTTTATCTTCTTGTTTAGGGGATATTGTCCGAGTAGGCTGCGTTTGCTCGAGTGCGAAGAGAGCAGTACAAAAGAGGTGGTGGTGGTCGCTGGTAACTTTGTTTTTGGTTTGGGTTTTTTTCGTTTTTTGTTTGGGTTTTTTTTTTTTTGTTTGCAATGCCTCCCCTCTTAGTCTCTGTCAAGCCACACAATTTGAAGGTGCTTAGAAGCTTACATTTTTAGTCCACTAAAATATGGTAATTGTTGCTGGCTGAAAGGGTGTCTAACAGTGCGTTTTCTTTTCTTTGGTATTTGAATTCTGTAGAAAGAATGGTTTGATACTTTTGTTAGTCAAAGAGAACAATATGGTACTGTGTTGGATGCTTTGGACACTGATATCGGTGTTGAAATACTAGGGGTTGTCATCTGCCCATGAAGTATCTGGGTGCTATTTAAAGGAGAAGGCCTGTGTAATTAAACGAAAGGGCCTGCCAGGAAAGCAGTGTAGCATTATGCTTGTTTCTTGAATTTCTGATGGTTAGGCCCTGCTCATGACTCTGAAAGGCCAAACATAGTAATGGATAATAGCGTGATTTTCTCCTGGCTTAGTGTAAGGGAAAGTGATCAGTGCTTTATACTTAAACTGTCAAAAGCATGAGATAATAAGAAAATGTTTTCCCTGGTTTTGGGTGGTGTTTTTTTTGGAAGCCTGTAATCAGGTTGGTAAAAGTTAACAAGTTAATGTTTGTCCCTTTTCTCAGTGCTCAAATTGCAATTAATTTGAAAGCATTTGAGTTTAAAAGAAGAAGCAAAGCATAGTTCCTATAGTATTAGAATACAAGTTAATAGGTTCATAGCTTTTTAGTGGAAGGAGAATAAGGGAAAACAAAGATTGAGAATATGAAAGAATGTACATAATAAAGTAGTGAAAGTGAGAAGGATCTTTGCAAGGAGCTACAAGCTGGTGAAATGTGGATCTAAACTGAGAGTATAATGTAGTAATGTTTTCCACAGTTAACTCTTATTTTGTCAAATATAGATGTGTGGCTTCTCAACAACTTGTCTTTTCTACTCTGGGAGGAATTTTAAATCAAATGTAACTTGCTTCTCAAAAGCTGGCTTAATATGGTTCCTTACCAGAAGTGAAGGTATATTATTTTTTTTTAAATAGTTGAAAGACATATGCACTGGTAGTTAGTATCAACACTGGCCTCAGATACATTATGTTTGTCCTTCCCTGCATTAGGAGATCAAGTAAAGTGTATGAGAAGAGCAGCTGTAACAAATAGGTTGTGGATAATTTCGTAGTAGAGAGTGGACTTTTCTATTCCCTGGAGGTAGATGTGAATGAATATAGTATGAGAGGCACCTAAAGTTGCTTTAAAGCATATTTTGTGCTCCTCGTGCTAGTTGCAGAGAAGGCTTGTACAGGGAAGAAACACATGTAACTAGAAGCCAATATGAATCTTCTCTTAGTTTGTGAATTGACAGTATTTTTTGTGTGATTGACCTCTGAGCTTGCTGCAGAGTTGTTTTCACCTTCTTTACAGGCCTTCCTTGCAGGAAATGGAAGGGAAGTGTGTCTTCGAGTAAGACACACCAGCAGAAGAATTATAAAACCACAGGTATTATTGGAGGGTCCTTGGGCAGGGCAATACCTGTTACTGACAGCACTGAAACTAGTTGAATTTATACTTTTAACAGTCTAGATTTCAAGCTGATGGTCCCTTCCTAGAAGGGAGAATCTCTATGGAGGAGTGAAATCAAGAGGCTTAATTTTCTTTGAGAGGAAGAGAGCTAATGATGAGAGCGTTCCTGATGAGTGTGGACATATTTCATTCATTAAGTATCTTGGAGGATAACAATACTTCATTTATGTTTTAGATTGATTTATTTTTAATTTCTTTCTGTGGAGTGCTTATGAAGGTTGCTGTCCTTGTAGACTAGCCTTAAAGAAGGAAATTTATCTTCATGGGACTTTGATCACCTCTGAAATCCTTTTTCTCCATCCATCCCTCCCTCGCCCCATGCAAGTAAGCATGTTGTCTGTTATCTCTTTCACTGCTTGGGTGCATGCTCATACTATACTCCCTTAGGTACGTTGCTGAGCATTCGGTATTTGGATACTGTAGAAACCCAAAAGGCAGTGGCTGTGTTCAAGGAGGTGCTAAGTATACAATTAAGGGAAGATCTGATCTGAAAAGGTGTGTTGTGACCTAATACCATTGTTGTCTTCCCTGATAGTAGCTTCTGCCTATTTGTGTACAAACACATGATTAATCCCAAACAAATGGCTCTTACAGTATAGAAATACCCTAACCTGTTTCCCTCCATACTAAATATGTAGGGAAATACCTTATTCTGTAATGATCTTTTAGAGACTGATACTTTCACTTTGCATACCAAATAGAATTAAACCACTTTTAGTTACTTATTTCTTGAGGGAGAATGGGAGCAAGTAAAACCAAAATCAGAAATGATTGTAGTATTGTGGACATGAGAATACACTTATCCTTGTGGCTACCTTCTTTTAATAGTACGAATTAATCTTATTAAGGACAGTCATACTTCACAGGGTCAAAAGATGACTTGGGTTAGAAGGGATGTCAGGAGTTCGATAGACCTGCTCAGTGTAGCATCAGCCATGAGGTGAGACCAGGCAGCTTTATCCAGTCAGCCCCTGAAAGATGCCAGTGATGGAGGTCACACAACCACCCTGGGGCCCTGTTCTGCTGCTGAACTGTCTTCAAGGGGGGGGGATGACGATGAAGATGGACATTTCCCCCACCCCCATACCCATCAGAATATCTCTTATTTCAACACACATGTTACCCCTTGTCCTCCTGCCATGCACTGCTGTGAAGAGACTAATTCCATCTTGTTAATCTTCTCATGCGAGCTGGAAGGCTGCTGTTAGGCCTCCCTGAAGACTTTTATTCTCCAGGCTGAACGAGCCTGGTTCCCTCGGCCTCTTCTCACAGGGCAAGTGCTCCAAGCCTGGACTGTCATGGTGGCCCTCCACCAAACTCATCTAGTTTGATGTCTTTCTTGCACTGGGAGAACCAAAACACAGTATTCTAGATAATGACCAGTGAGTTTTGTGTAGAAGAAAATAATCGATTCCCCTTGATCTTCTGGCTAAACTTCTTTGTAATGTGCAACAGATTAATAGACCTAACTGCTGATCAGCTGAATGGGCTGCAGGGATTCAGTCCTTATTACTGCTCTCTCTTTTTTTTTTTTTTTTAGAAGTGAAACTTGCTACTTTTGTCAGTTAATGTGATGGATATAGTTTTGAAAGCATAGATCTAATTAAAAAAACAAATTAATGAAAAGATGTTCTGTGATTCCTGGAGACCTCCTTAAAGGGTCTAATCAGACAGAAGAAGTCAGAGCAAAAATCACAGCCAAAATATAAGGCTCTTTCAAAGGATTAAAAAAACCCCAAACAACAACTACCTTATTGGGGCAGTAATGTATTGCATGAAAGTCACATATGATCATGATTGGTGGTATCATGGTTGGCTGGGTAGAGCTGAGAAGTAAACAAGTTACAATTTCTCATGTTGCTGACAAGGAGCGGCTTACATAATGTGGTTACCCTGAAATCCTTGATAGAACAAAGTTATTCTGCCTTAAATGATACTATAGCTTCTATCCATGATGGATTTGTTAAGCATTGCTTGCTTGAGTGGCCTGTGAGTTGGCTTGCTGCACATATTTAAACAAATGGGAACTTGACTCATGCAGAATGGACGGGCTGCTTTCAAGAGTGCTTTCAAGTTCTCCTGGGACTCTTCTTTAGCATCGTAGGTTGTGGAGACCAGGGGATATCTGTAATGATTAGAGAATGGCAAACCTGTCTTCAAAATGGGCTAAAAGTTCAACCCGGGGAACCACGGGCATGTTAATGTCACTTTGGTCTGTAGGGAAGTGATGTATTATGTCTTTCTGGAAGACATTTCTGAAGGCGGGTTGTAGCCAGGTGGGGGTTGGTCTCTTCTCCCAAGTAAGAAGCAATAGGACAAGAGGAAATGGCCCCAAGTTGCGCCAGGGGAGGTTTAGATTGCACATTAGGAAAAATTTCTTCACTGACAGGGTTGTCAAGCATTGGGACAGGCTGCCCAGGGAAGTAGTAGAGTCACCATCCCTGGAGGTACTTAAAAGATGTGTAGATGTGGTGGTTAGGGACATGGTTAAGTGGTGGACAAAGCAGTGCTAGTTAAACAGTTGGACTTGATGATCTTAAAGGTCTCTTCCAATCTAAACAATTCTGTGATTCTATGACATGTGGAAAGGTAGTGACTGGGTTCAGTCAGCATATATTTACTGAGGATAAATCATGACCTGACCACCTTCCGTGTTAAAAATAGCAGGATTTGTGGATCAGAGGAGAGGAGTGGATGTCACCTCAATTTCAGCAAGGTTGAAGGAAGTGGCTGACAGGAACCTCATGAAAATCAACAGAGACAAAAGCGAAGACCTGCATCTGAAGGAAGAACCCCAGGCTAAGACTGGCTGGGGGTCAGCTTTGCAAGATTGGCTGGGGCTCTGACAGACTGAAAGCAGGACGTGAGCCAGCAGTGTCTCCTGTGAGCAAAGGCAAGTGGTATCCTGGACTATATTAACAGGAACAGAACCAGAAGATGGAGGGGAAGTTATCTCCTACACAGAAAATGTTAGATCTTCTTTGGAAGACATCAAACTAGATGAGTTTGGTGGAGGGCCACCAAGACAGTGGGGTGCTGGAGCACTTCCTCTATGAGAGGAGGCCGAGGGAACCAGGCTCGTTCAGCCTGGAGAATAAAAGTCTTCAGGGAGGCCTAACAGCAGCCTTCCAGCTCGCATGAGAAGATTAACAAGATGGAATTAGTCTCTTCACAGCAGTGCATGGCAGGAGGACAAGAGGTAACATGTGTGTTGAAATAAGAGATATTCTGATGGGTATGGGGGTGGGGGAAATGTCCATCTTCATCGTCATCCCCCCCCCTTGAAGACAGTTCAGCAGCAGAACAGGGCCCCAGGGTGGTTGTGTGACCTCCATCACTGGCATCTTTCAGGGGCTGACTGGATAAAGCCACCTTGTCTCACCTCATAGAATCATAGAATCGTTAAGGTTGGAAGGGACCTTTAAGATCATTGAGTCCAACCATTAACCTAACGTGATAAAACCAGTTCTAAACCATATCCCCAAGTACCATGTCTACCTTTTTTTTNGGGCTCAGTCCCCCTCTCTCTACAACCTCCTCTCAGGTACTTGCAGAGAGTGATAAGGTCTCCCCTCAGCCTCCTCTTCTCCAGGCTAAACAGGCCCAGTTCCCTCAGCCGTTCCTCATAAGACTTGTCCTGCAGACCCCTCACCAGCTTCGTTGCCCTTCTGTGCACACACTCCAGCACATCAATGTCTTCCTTGTAGTGAGGGGCCCAGAACTGAACACAGTACTCGAGGTGGGGTCTCACCAGTGCCAAGTACAGGGAGATGATCACTTTCTGCACCACGCTATTCATGGCTGATGCTACACTGAGCATGTCTGTCAAACTCCTGAGATCCCTTCTAAACTGAATTATTCTTTTATACTAAACAACAGTAAAAATCAAAAATAATTTTGAGAATGTTTTTCTTATCCCTCAACTATTACTCTTTGCTTTTCTAGTCTGAGAGATGTCTAGGTTAGAGTCCCTTTATAATTCTTCTGTATTGTTGGTGATGTGGCTTAGGCTTGATTGTACCAGAATACAAAATAGCGTAAAGGTAAGGAGCTCAAAGTATATCTTGTAGATATTCTATGATGTGGCACATTGGAGCTCAATATACATTTGGCTACATGAAGTAGCGTAAAAGGATAGACTATGATCTAGATTTGTACTGGATCCTCTGCTTAACAGAAATTCATGGCAATTCACTAATTTAACAGCCTGTTCATGTATAATTGGAACAGTGACTGCTGCAACAACGTTGCTATTATGAAAAGCAAAGTGAACTTCCTGGTTTTTGGATGGGACTGATCCTGTTCAGGCCTGGCTTGGGGCAGAGGAAGCATCCTGTTAAGTTTGTTTATTTTCTTGGCCCAGCAGAATCTTTTTATTTGGAGGAGAGAGGTATGGTTGACACAGTGAACAGATAATGTTTGGTATGAGAAGGCAAGGAAGATGGGGAGAAACATGTGGCTGGGATCCAGTGTCTCTCCAGCTGCTAACAGAGGTATGGGATCCTAGTCACAGGTTAGCAGCTATGTTGGAAGTATGGCTTGGACTTGGTTATGCGGTGCTGGGTAAACCAGCTAAGGTTGTGGCTCTCGAAGATTCATTTTGTTTTTTTTTTTCTGCCTTCTGGCTGTGTATGCTTGCTGCTTACCTGGCTTGTCTAGTTACCAGACCTTTCTGTGAGGTGCTTTAATTTATTTACAATATCAGAAAATTAATCCATACTAAGGGAAAGAAAACTGAATAGAAAGCTTATGGAGAAGTCAGCTTGTCATTCCAGAGCTGGTGGGAGGTGAGCAAGCTGCTGTATTGGATAAACCATGTGTGAAAACCACCCTCACTTTTGGATGTTTTGAGCCCTTGCTAGACCTCCACTCTCCCCCATTCCCTGTGAGATGTTAACTGTCCTGTCTTAAGGAAAGCAGAACAGACTTCTGGTATTTTACAACCCTTCTTCATAGTTCAGTTTTCTTTCAAGTTTAATAAAATTGTGGTTTGTAACTTCAGACACAACAATTGTGATTAATCAGTAGGAATGTCACATTTTCAGAACTTAAACTGATTATCTCTAGTTATAACAAGTTCTTTCACTAGATCTTCCTCTCCTATGTGATACCAAATTTTCCAGTTTTGAGAGAGATCCTAAACCTGTCTGAGTTGTCTTAGTAGGATGCTCTGTGTCTGAATTCCCTTCTGCTAAATCTGCTGGGCTCTCTAAACTCATCTTCCCTTCAGTGTGATTTGTATTTACTGGGAATAAGTGAGTTATCTGTAGGTCCCACTTTTATGAGTTGTCTTCAGTGGATTAAAATCTTCCCTTAATATGCTTTGTGCACTTAGCTGTTAAAATATAGTATCTTTAAATTGGCTTCCAAAAACTGTCTGTACTCATACGGTAGCTATCATCTGTTACTGTTGCAGTATTTGTGAATCACGGAGCTGTTCTAGAAGAAATTTCTTGAAATGGCATGGACTGTGAATGAAACTGTCTGTAGTTCAGTCATGCAGTCTGTCAGTGCCAGTGGAGGGAGTTTGTCTCCCAAGTTGCTTGTCTGCATTTGTTCTGTTGTGCTGACAAACCATTCAGCAAACAAATCGGTGAACTGAGCTGGCTGAAAAAAAAACTCTGTCAAGGGAGTTTTTCTTAACAGGCGTTGTTTCACAGCAGTTGTTACAACTGAAGGAGTACCGAAGCATGAATGACCTTACCCCTAGCAGTGGTACTGAGGAGAAAGACACTTGGAAACAAGAGGGAGAGTGCTCAGTCTTTTTAATCCTCCAGCCTCTTCACACCTTTTTCCTTAACTTTTCAGTATCTTCATTCTGTTGGGTTGCTGTGGAGATACAGGAGTCAGAGGCACCAAATGAACATTTAAGTCTTCTAACCTGTAATAAAGAGGTCAGAGTTACAAACAAGTCAAAACTAACAGGAATCTAATTTTGATAAATCCAGTGCTATGCATAGAAAGCTGTCATGGTTCACATATCAGACTGATTTAGCTAGCTTACCTTCAGAGGGAGTTTGCTATTCCTGTTGACATGGAGCTAACTTTAGGGAAGACTTGAAAAAGAGTTACTGGAAAATGTGGAACCTTTAAATTTCAAAATTAGCAAGCAAGAAGTTATCCTCAGTTTTCATTTTCACTTAACATGCAACAAAAACTTTATTTTAATGGTTGGTGTGACTTTTTGGTACTCCACTACAGCAGAGAGCGCTGTACAAGACAGATGAGAAAGTTATTAATATTTTAGGTATGTAGTTTTTATGCTGGTCTGCACTGAATTTCTTGTGATTTCTTGTGCAGTGTTTCCAAAAGGCACTTCAGCAACATCTACTTTAAGTAACTTACGGCTAGTCAACTTGTTAAAATAGTAGCTCTTCGTGCTTAATCTCCATCAAAAACATGGAGGGAACATTTCCCTGAAGAGGAACTTCTTATCCATGTGGAAAGCAACTGTTAAGCTAGCTACAAGTGTCAGCCTATTGTGATAACTAACCATATTTTCACTCTGTGTTAGATAAACTATAAACTGCCACAGCAGGAGCTACTTCATGAGCTGTTAGTCGTCACTTCAGTAGTGCTATCTCCCACAAAGACAGCAATGTGGACAATGGAGAATCATCTGCTTTATTGGCTTGGACCTTTACTGTGTGACAAGATCCTTCACTGTCTGAAGTAGCTATTGTGAATTTAGGCTGTTGTATAAGTCAATGTATGGACTCATTTAAGTGCTTTGTGCCAGAAAATGATGTACAACACATTTTTGTTATAATTTGAATGGAGTTATGGGGCAAACTTCTGTACTAGGAAGAATGTAATTTGTTTCTTCTAATATAAAACTAATAAAAATAGTTGTTGATTTTTCAAATAGAAGTCTGTACTAGATTTTACATAAATAAACAAATTGAGTCTTTTTACTTATTCTGTACAAGATCTTTCAAACCTTTTTTTCAAGTACTGGAAAAGAAGAGACAACACTGCTGCCTTTTACCTGCTTTCTCTAGTCTCTTAAACAAAGTAACAAGCTGGAAGGAAAATCTTTGAGCCTCTAGAAGAGAGTAGTCTTGTCAAAACACTTGTTAAGCTGTTTCAAGTTGTACTAGTGAATTTGCTTTAGGTGCTTTGAACTACACGTGGCAACTTACTTACCTGTTTAATATGCTAAAGCAAGTTCATAGGTGTAATTTGAAGTATCTAAATACTTTAATACTTGTAATGGTGAGTCCTTTCCAAGAAAAGAATTATTGGCTGAGACCGGGTTATAGTTTCACAACTATTTCTGGTCTGTTTTGATCACATCTTGCCTAGCCTTTAAACATTGCTTGCTTTTTGTGAAGTTGTGTGTGTGTAGTCAGAAAGGCTTGGGGAACTGATGGAGGTAAACCTTTTCTTTCCTCTCTTGACTGGCTGACTTCAGAGACATTTGTTTCTGAACCTGTTTGGTACTTGGATGTATAAATGGTTGTACAGATAGAAAGGAGAGAGTATAATGTGGTTGCAACAAGTGTTGAGGGATGGGGCCCTGCTTCAGAGGCTCTTGCAAAAATTTTAAGTTACTGTACAAGATAATGTACAAAAACTTTGTGATGTACAAAAGATGGTAAGTTTAAATGATGACATATTCTAAGGGTATGAGGTTATTCAGAATAATGTGGAAAGTGTAGAAGGACTTCAGGCTAATGAAGTGGCAAACGAAATGTTGTGCAAACAGAAGTAATACACAGTAGGAGGAGAAACAATAGTCTGGGAGCAGTTAAAATTATTAGAAATTGCAGATTCTCATTCTTTGAAAATGTCTGATTGCAGTGGGGGGAGGTGGGGAAAGGCTACAAATGTTATTAGTTGGAAAAAGAGCAAAGAATAAAAAATGGCCTGGGCTGCCATGCTGTTACCCTGTTACTGTAAACTTACTTTGAATGCTGTGTGCGTCCTGTCCTGTTTATCAGAGGTAAGAGTAGAACTGGGGAAAAGCATCTGTAACTTTAAACAGCTTTCACGTGAGAAGCAGCAGAATTGATAGGATTCTTTAGCTGGGAAATATGGCTATGTGGGTCTAAACATCGTTACTGGGGCATGAAGGGAGAAGGTGGAAAATGACAATTTAGTTTTCCGATGCAATGATGAAGGGTGTCAAATGAAGTGACAAGGTGCCAGCTGTGAAACAAGCCAAAAGAAGTGCTGCTTTACAGGTTCAAGAAAACACACAGAAAAACTTGGAGAAGAAAATTCCATTAAGTACAAAAAAGAGAAGACATTACTGCTGGAGATCTTTGGATCCACAGCCTGTAAAAAAAAAAAAAAACAAACAAAAAACAAAACAAAAAAAACACAACAAAAACCACAACAAAAAAAACCCAAACAAACAAAAAAAAGGGAGAATATAGGGAGAATATTTGGGAGAAGAGTGCTGTTCTAAGTTTTGCCTGTTCCTCTGGTTTTCCCTAGTCACCCAGTGGAGTATTTTTGTATTTGAGATCAGGCAGGACTTAAACTGGTGACCCAGTTGTGTGTGAGGATGCCAGAGTTATCGGGCTAGGTGGAACACTTGTCTGGCCCATTATGGCTGCTCTTACTGTCATGTTATTGTTTAGACTTACACTGATTATAAATATGCTTAAAACAGCTGTCTAGTTTTCTTGTGTCTAACCTTCTTGGTTTAAACTGTTTAGTACAAAAAAAAAAAGAAATTGTTGATTGCTCTCTAGAATATTCAACTTTTGCATTTTTGCATATTTTTGACGCTTTAAGCCATTATAATTCCAGTTTTGTTTTCATACTGAATGTCAATAGTAAACTTTTCAGGGAGAAGGGATACCCTTCTCATTGAAACTTTGCAGTAGCTCTCTAACATCTGAATAGTAATTCTCATCAAACTATATAGGACACTGATTCATTTACTGGTTTTATTGGTGCTCTGTGATTAATTCAAATGTTTCTGGTGCTGATAATGTACCTAAGCTATCTTGAGTGAGGTGAAACTTGGCTCTTTCAATTGACTCTATCCTGGTTAACTCCCTGATCTGTCCTTGTGTTTGTGTCATAATTATACACACATTTAGTTTCTAAAGAGAAAGTACATTTAGATATATTTTAGTCCTTTACTTGGGGTGTAGTGTTTGATAGCTAGTCTGACATAAAAGCATATTCACACATATATATTACGGAATTATATGAGGAAAAAATGGTTATTGATTCAAGTAATTTTCATGTGTGAAGCAAGGTTGCAAGATCTTTAGATTGTTTGCTTTTCTTTCCTTATTCTTTTCCTCTCTGATTCTAACAGAGGGGAAAACTTATTTTGCATTAGACATTTAACATGTGGAAATTCTTCCTATGTTGGAAACCTCTACAGCTATGCTTAGTGGCAAAACATGATGTGGTGTTGGAGGTACCTGAGTTAGTGTAGACACTGAGTTGGCATATTGCTCAATCTGCTTCCTTCCCTGTGCCCCCTCCCCTTTTTGTGGTGGTTGGTTGATTTGTGTGTTTTTTTTATTTTTTTTTTTATTCTGAGTAACTGACTGCTGAGTACCATGCTAAATGTTGACTACTACTCTCCCTACCAAGGTAATGTAGTTAGAAATTACTTAGTACCTTTTTAGGTTCCTTGGAATTCCAGAAAACTGTCAGTGACTTGAGTGACTAATGTTTTGCGTAAGTAATCCTGTATTGAATGTTATTGATGCATTCTTTGATGCTGCTGGTGACATTATGCAGAATCTCTGAGCTGGAAAGTTTGTATCTCTCTGTCTTCATTTACACTGGTTGATTTCACAGAAGACTTTTCTCTGTATAAACTTGTCCTTTTCAAATTTTGTAGATGCTTACAGTAGCAGAGACACTGCTACGAAAGGTGCATAAAGTCTGAAAACATGACTGGGTTTTTAGCTACCTGAAGGTCGTGAGTTAGCTAAGTGAGTTCTAGCTGTGAATCATACTAATAATTAAAATATGTGGTTTCTTACTTTAACCTAATTCTGATTATCTTTTCTCTTGCTTTCCCTTCTTTAGAGACTCTACAGCGGTGGGTAATTCACTGGTCCATAAGCGGTCTCCTTTACGTCGAAGCCATAAGACCTCAGCATCTCTGACCAAGCTGTCGTTATGTGATGGACAGAAAGCCAAAAAGCCACTGTGTAAATTTGAAGAAGGTCAGGATGTCCTAGCTAGATGGTCAGATGGCTTGTTTTATCTTGGAACTATCAAAAAGGTAAACAATTTTTTTAACTTCACTGGAGTCTTACAGTATGTTGGTTAAATATTACAGTATTATTGTCTTACTTAGTGTTAAACGCATTCTTTTGTTTAGTCCTTTTACTCATGGCTTCCACTGTATTTTTGTTTTTCAGATAAACAAATTGAAACAGAACTGCTTCATTATATTTGAGGACAGTTCCAAATCCTGGGTTCTCTGGAAGGACATACAAACAGGCAAGAACTTCAGTGAAGTAGTCATTGTTTGGTATTTTATTTGTTTAGATTACTATTTCTGTTAAAATAAATCATATTCTTATATCATAAAGAGTGATATAATTTAATGTGACCCAGGATCACGAATTAGGCAAATAAAAGAAAAAAGTGTATTTTCAAACAACTCTTTATCATTGCAGTTACTTTTTTGTTTGTTTTTTGTTTGTTTGTTTGTTTTGTTTTAATGTAACTATGTGCAGGGAGGGGAGAACAAATGTTCGAGTTTTTGGATGGGGCTAGAGTATAATACTCTGTCTTAACAGAAAACTCCAGGCCCTAATTTACACCAAGTTTATGTCCTCCTATTGTTTTCAGTTGAAACAACATGACGTGGAAAGAAACCAAAGACTGGAAAATCCTAGGTTTGAATGGAGTTTTCACATTTAAAAGTAACACCATAACTATTGCTCATAAGAAACCATTACAGATTTTGGAGTATTCATGTGATATAAAGAAATGTACAGTTATCAAGTGAGACATCTATTGTATATTAGCTTTGGGGTTTTTCAGATGTTTGCGGAGTAGCTAGTATTTTGATAATCTAATGCTAATAAAGCATGGATGACAATTTCAGTGACAGATTTCTTCTGAAAATCATTTGCAATTTCCTCAAATATAAAGGCAGTGGAAATCTGATCTGGCTTTTGCTGATTCTGCGTGTTTAAACTAAACACTTCAGATGCTAATAGGAGAAACTTTGTATTCACAATAGCAAAAAATCAACTGCTTTATTTCTGAGAAGCTTTTAAAATACTGCTTTTCTGCTCTGTGTAGTGCTGCTTTATGATCTTTGATTCATTTATTGTAACTATAAAATTTGAGTGCATGAGTGTGATAACATGTAGATAAAGTAACTTGTGTGTTAATCCAGATTTTTAGATTGATACGTGGTATAATTGGAGCAAGATGGACTTTTGTTTCCAGTTTGCAAGCTAACATTTTTTTTCCTTACCTCTACTGTTACTGTGTGCTTTTTATATGCTTGCAGATATGTATAAGAAGTAATAACATATTTCCTAAGAGTGTTGGAGTTTAATATTAAAGCACCTCGGGCAGATCTGTCAAAAAGATATACACCAAATAGTGCATATATTTACATGAAAAGAAGCACAAACTACTGTAAATACAAAACATATGAGTTGTCCAAATAGGATTTGTTTATACATATTTTTTAGCCTGCATTTACATTCTTTATTAAGTTATTTAATTTTTATTGTTGGTATTAAGGAACCATGGACTGCATAGTAAATAGTCAATATATAGCCTATAAATATCCAATAGTCTATGATAAGTGATATAAATATTTTTAACACATACAGTCTGTACAAAATGTCTGAATGTATTTTTGTTAGGAAGTTAGGCTCTGTAACTGTTTCTACAATGCATGCATCTGTAACTGAAATTACGAAAAAAGCCATATGTGTGGTAACCATTCCAATTGCAGATGTAATCTGGAAAAAAAAAATAATCACACTTTCATCTTTGTCTAGGAGCGACTGAAAGTGGGGAAATGGTCTGTACAATATGTCAGGAAGAGTATTCAGAAGCACCAAATGAAATGGTTATATGTGATAAATGTGGGCAAGGTAACTAGATTTTCTTCTACTTACTGCATTTTAAAAGATGTTTTAATTTGTTCTATGCTGTGATTGCTCAACTGATCTTAAATTTTATAGCCTTTAGTGGCTATTAACAGCTTAGTGAATAATGATAATCCATGTTAAAGTGACTAACCCCTGCTCTGTACATAAGGTTTATTTTTTCCACTAAGAAAAATTTACAAGACCATTTTGAATGTGTTACCAATCTTTTTGATCAGATTTTTGGCACTCAATGATGGATAATGCTCATAGTTGCATTAAAATGTTATATAATTAATTCTGTGTAAGCTGCTTCTGCTATTTCTATTACACTTTGGTTGATCATTTTTTATACAGGTTATCATCAGTTGTGTCACACACCAAATATTGATTCCAGTGTGATTGAGTCAGATGATAAATGGCTCTGTCGACAGTGTGTTTTTGCAACAACAACAAAGGTCTGTTTTTAGAAAAACATTTTTAATACATCCCATATTACATACCTACCTTGTTTTTGAAGTTGAAACAAAAAAAAAAAGGTAGTGCTTTTTTCAGTGATTTTTTTTTTCTTTAACTTTGATCTGAATGGAAGTGTTATATGCTGGGAATTAATATTTATTTTAGAAATAGATTACACTTGGCTTCCAATTTACTGTTAAACAAATATGCTAATATTAAAACATAAATACAAATGACAGTATTTTACTTGTTTATAGACAAATTTTTATAACTTTCAAATTAAAGGATTTGAAAGTTTCAGAAATATAATACTGTTTTTGTAAACTAATGTATTTGTTTTTCCCTAGAGGGGTGGTGCGCTTAAGAAAGGGCCAAATGCCAAAGCACTGCAAGTCATGAAACAAACATTACCGTATAATGCAACAGACCTTGAGTGGGATGCAGGTCATAAAACCAATGTCCAGCAGTGTTACTGCTATTGTGGAGGACCTGGAGAGTAAGTAAACAGATAATATAGAACTTTCTTCCCTAATGCAGCTGGCGGCTTTGGCCCTTTTCCTGTACTTTTGCTTGTAAACTTGTTAGTTCCTGTTTCTGTTGTGTGTAGATATTGAACTTGATGCAATGTGGAATTCTTAAATTTTTTTGTCTTATGGGAAATGCATTATTAATGGATTTCCTTCTCCCATCAAATCTTCTGGTTTGTTTTAATTTTGTCATGTGACCATCACATAACATCAAAGTCCATTCTAGAACAAGCAAGAACTCTTTTTTTTTTGCATTGCTGCTGTTACTGTGTTGAGATTGGATGGAGTTGTTTGTTGATCTTGCAATTCTAGGCAGTGAGTTTCTGATGTTAACTCAGCTCTGTCATTAGCCATGAATATAAATGTATCTAGAGATGAGTTTATTAAATTGTCTGATTCTACCATAACATCATACCCTGGATTGCAATTATGGGGGAAAGATTTTTATTTTTTTTTTTCCTCTTATGACATTAGAGTCCTCTGCTGGTCCTTTCTTACAAGAAAGGCAAGAGGAGGACTTCTTAAGCAGGTAGACATAAATACTCTTGTGTCTGCATGGGTGAGTGAATGAATAAAATAGCATTGAAGGCTTGAAGTCAAGGCAAGTCAAGAGTCCCACAGAGAAGCAAAGCTTTTGAGTTTATACCCACAGGACAGAGGTCTGGTTTGAGAATTTTGCAGACTTGGACAAACATCGCCTTCAATTTTGCATGGTGGTTCTTCTCAAGGGAGAAGCTGGAAAAGGAAAAAAAGTGAACTGTGAAGTTCATTTTGAGGATCCAAGTAGTTGAATCCTCAGAACAAAAGTTTGACTTAACAAATTTTGTGCTGTGCTTTGGAAAATAACAAGGAAGCTAATGCAGTATGTGAGTAGGATCTTATATGGAATTACTGAGTTCTTATTATCAAGAACTAGAAGGTGGTTGTCAGAGGAAATTAAATTTTTATTTTCTTAATTTAATAACTTAATTCATTCTTTTACTAGATTGTCTTTCATTATTCTTAGTCACACTTTTCTAGAAATGATTCATTATAAAACTCAGTGTTACTGAAATATCCCTACAGATGACTGTTTGTTTATAAACTGTGGAAATCAGTTTGGGTCAGAAGATCCCTTACTAAATTTAAATGTAATGAACAATTTTCAGTAACTTCTTTTAACGCATCTTGTTTTTCTTTCTGTTGGTGAAGCTGGTATCTAAAGATGTTGCAGTGCTGCAAATGTAAGCAGTGGTTTCATGAGGCTTGCGTGCAGTGCCTCCAAAAGCCAATGCTTTTTGGTGACAGGTAAGAAACTTAAGCTGTACTTTATGGTTGTCTTTATTTAAAATTGGAGGGAATCTCACATCTGAGCTTTTTTCAAGGCGTCTGTAACGTTCCTCTTTTGGAAAATACTGTTGTGAGTTTTGTGTAGGTGATGATACGAAATAAAGCATGTGTTCAGGTGCCAGGAAAATGCAGTTCTTCATATCAGTTTAATGAAGGAAGGTGGCGTGGTGGTGAAGTAATCAATGGATACTTAAATTCTAATTGTTACTGACTTCACTTTGTGTGGAAGCTCATTATACTATAGGTGCTGGGTACTGGGAATTTGAAAGCTTTAAAGCACTCCATTTTAGTGGGCCTATACATTAGATAAGGGCATTCAAGTTCACTTTGTGTAGGTGACTAATCTCTATGCAACAGGCACCATGCTTCAAGGTAGGCTGTCAGTGTGCGTGCAGTAGTAGTTCCCTGTACTAACAGTACTGGAGAAAACTGGAAGGATAGTTAGAGCAAAGGGAGCTCTGTACGTCCTCTGTTCATGTGTGATGAGTTGGGACACAAGGAAATGAAAAAGAGCACTGGTCTGTGCTTTCATTTTAAGAGGAACATGGAGCAGATGAGAGAGAAAACTGGATAAGGGAATCGAGGAGTATCTCATTCATTATCTATTATACTTTGTTTTAGCTGTTGGTTGTGCTGGAATGTTTGTGTGAAGGAACTGAGTTAGGACCCAGGAATGCATGGGTCCTCTAAATGCATGCTTACACGGGGGCACAGGTATCTGCATTTGAGAGAATGGAGTGGGGACATTACAATCATCCTCGCTGATATAGTCACAGGCTGAGGGACTTTCTTAGGCAGTATAAAACAGTGATACCAGGATAAAATTGAGGAAGTACCTTGTATCTGGCCTGGTGGTTACCAGTGCAGATTTTAGAAGTTGATAAAGGAAAGTGGGGGATGAAGGGATTCTCAACTATCATATGGTTGAGTTTCTAGCCTGCTTAACTTTCATTTTTTCGTAATTAGGGTGTTAAACTGTTAAGAGTGTGTGTGTGTGTACAGACACCCACCACCCAGACACATGTACATATACGTATGTATATATTTTTAGGTTTTATACGTTCATTTGCTCAGTTTGCAGTTCTGGACCGGAATACCTCAAACGTTTACCCTTGAGATGGTAAGTATGAATTTAAAAAAAGTTAAATGGTGAGTTGAATACATGCTCTGCTTTTCTTTTTTGGTATTTTGATTCTCCTTCAAAGCTTATCCTTAAACGTAGAGATACATTGCAATTGTGAACTCTTGGGTTTTATTTCTGGGATTGTTCAATAAAGTATCAAGCAACTACTCACTTGTTGTATAGGCGAAGATTGAGTACAAAGTCTTTGAGAACAAAGGCTTTTTTGCAGGTTTAGGATCCTGCCATTAGATAAGCCAGATGTAATAAGTACTAGAGTACATATCTTGACACATTTTATAATAGTTTCCTCGATGAGACTTAATGGTTAGTTGTAGTTTGAACTCTTTAACTCATATTAGAAATTATATCCAATTTAGTGTATATATGTCCTAACCAATATATGGTGGAAATTACCTTTTTAAATGTTAATTCACTCAAATACTTACATTCAATGTATCAATTCTGAATTCATGCATCCCATGGTTTAGACCAGTTTTGGAGTTTGAAAGAACATCACAACAATGAGACGAGGCAGAGATGAAAGTAAGATTCAAAGCAGAAGGAATCACTTAAGGAAGAAAAATGGAAGGAGACTTCATAATGCTATTCCCTGGATTGAGTGTTTTGAGTTGTGCTTTGTGTTCCTCTATGTTGTGCTAATATCTCTTCTACTAAATTATTTCAAAGAAAAACAATTGGAAGAGCGGCACGCTTTTTTCCTATCTGTGTTTTATTAAAATATTAAAATTTCTGAATTCTAGGGTAGACATAGCACATCTATGCCTTTACAACCTAAGTGTTATTCATAAGAAAAAATACTTTGATTCGGAGCTTGAACTCATGGCCTACATTAATGAAAACTGGGATAGGTTGCATCCTGGTGAGGTAAGTAACCATGATACTCTTTCTTGTTTTTCCTCACAGTGCATACATATGGCCTGAAAGTTAGTGACCTATGAACTGTTTTATTCTGGATGTTAAATCCTTTATTACCTTAAAATCTGGTAATCCCAAATGATAAGGAGACTATCTTTAATTTCCTTGCAGAAATAGAATGCTGTATGTCTTTCTGAACCGCAAAATTTCTGAAGTGGTCCATGTAACTATTTTATTATTTGCATGGCAGCTTTAATTATTTATACTTGACTACTTGTTCTGTTACATATATGTATTGTCCTTTTCTTTCATTTTATAATTCTCATAGTTCTTTGATATTTTCATGTGCACAGACCAGAAAATCTAGATGTAGACCTGAATGCAGAATATATTGCATATGAAGACATCTTCAAAGTCTCTCAGGTCTAACACATAACTAATTATTGTACACAAACATTTCCTCTTTGCTCTGTCTTCCAAACACAGGGGTGATCAGTTCATGTCCAAGCCTAAAGATTGTTTTGATCCTCTTCCAGTCTGATTCTGCTGTCTGTCAAGGTGTCTTGGTTTTAGTTCACTGTTATACTAGGTTTTTTTCCAGCTATTTGAATTACTAGACCGCTATCTTAGCATTAAAGGAAATCCATTTCCCCAAGCAGACTGACTTCATATTTAACTAAGAGGAGCGGTGTAGATGAGAGTTTCTGCATGTAAGGTTGGATGCAAAATTTATGTCTAAATTAAAATTGGCATGCTGCTAGTAGAGTATGCACTTTTTTGTGCATGAAAATTGTTTAGGGGTTTGAAGTTTTTTAATACAGGTAGCATATAACAGGCTTGAAAATTTCTTATCATAAGTACATGCTACTCTTATACTTCTTTTCAGTAAATTCATACATCTGTAATCAGCTTTTACCAGCAGACATAATTTGAGAATCAAATGTATGTTCTTGGTCTAAATAACTGTTTCATAAATAATTGAAAAAGTTTAAAATACATATGTTTTGTTTAGACTGTGAGGTTGTTAGAAAGACAAGCAAACACCTCTAGCATTACTAAAAAATTATAATTAGTGTCATTATGAATAGACATCTGGTTTACTTCGGGATGTATGGCATCTCTTAGCAAAATCCTATCAAGTCAGTAATTGTCATACCAAGTCTCAAGCTTTAATTAAAAAAAAAAAGCTGCACAAAATGTGGTAAATTGTCTTGAAAAATTTGAGGCAAATATATTTTACTACTTTGGTTAATCTGGTTTCTTTATTAAACAGAAATCAGTCAGAGAAAGAATAACATCTACAATATAATGGTTTTAGGGGTTTTGTAATATTCCTAGCTTGCCACTGCTAGAAATGACACTTTGGTTTCTTTCTCTAGCTGCTTATAATTGAATAAGAGGAGAAGGCTTTTTTTAGCCATAGGTAAGATAGGAGTAAATGGTGGAATTATCTGACCTCATAAGCCAGTAATTTTTCGTATGTTGTTATACTTCTGGATAGCCATGGGTTGTACTGAATGTGTATGGTAAAGATGTGTAAAAACTGTTGTTACTTTCTTTGGCTAAAATTGGTTGAACACCTCTCTTAACCTTAGTAGTCACGTAGATTGATTGTGATTCTTGCCCAAAATTGTGTTAAAAGCTTAATTTTTAAAGTGTATATATACTAATTTATTTAGCTGTTAGCTAAAGGTGGGGATTTTTGAGCTGCAAATGTTGTACAGCCTGCTCTGTAGTATCCATACTAATAGTGACACTTAAACTGTTTGTCAACTCTGTAATTTAATTTACTGCAGAGCCAATTGTATATAAGTGCTGGAACATTTTGTCATGGCAACTGGGAATATGGTAGCTTCACTGGAATTTAAAAAGAGCTGTCTAATTAAAAAATTAATCTTATTTTAAATTCTGTTACATAAATGTTATGTTAACTTCTTTGTAGTCACCACCATACTTATGAGTTAGAGACATAAAGCTGAATAAGTATGCAGTTTTTCTGAGATGAGATTCCATGTTTTGGTGGCTTGATAGGGATGAGCTACTTCAGGCTTTGGTGCAAGAAAGGCGGTTAGACTGGGTCTTAGCAAAAGGGGTATGAATATGGATTTACTTTTTTTTAAACTCTAAATCTTCTGAGCCTCTTTCACTTTTTTTGTATCATGTTGAGTAATGTTGGGAAAAATGGGAATTGGGGCCTGTGGCAGGATTTTAGTTAAAATGATCAATAAAATAACTAAGTTCTTGTGTTTAATATAGTTAGCTTCTGGTTGCATTTTCGATTAATTTGGGAGTCAATAATGCCACAGAAGAATTCTTGTTAGCAGTCTTGGGAGGGCAAGCTAGTATTATGTTCTTTGAGTATACTAAAACTCTGAGATATTTTTCTGGCACTTCTTAAAGTGAAACTCAAATTCTCTGGCCTGGGCTTGATTCTGGCATGAAGTCTGTGGATATAAAAATCACAGAATACATGGGATAATGATTAATATTCTTTGGGGTTAGGTATTTTTCACAGCTAATACTTCATAAATGTACTTCACATCCAAATCTGTAGTTACAGTAAGTCAAAGTAACTGGAATCTTTCTATTACTAAAGAATTCAACAGGTTAAATGATTTCTTAATACTTCACAGCTGGCAGATACACCAAAATCTGAAAGATATGAGCACGTACTGGAGGCATTAAATGATTACAAGACCATGTAAGTTATTGGTATTCTTTGTTTTAAATGTTATTTGCCTATTTAATATGATCTAGACTACAGTCTTCAGTCTCCTTTGCTCAGTCTATCTGATAATCACTTTGGCTGCAGATAATGTTTAAATTTTAAATACT
This sequence comes from Ibidorhyncha struthersii, assembly GCA_013398815.1. Lineage (NCBI taxonomy): Eukaryota > Metazoa > Chordata > Aves > Charadriiformes > Charadriidae > Ibidorhyncha > Ibidorhyncha struthersii. Next base: position 160,244 of record VZSZ01007133.1, read on the forward strand.
GTTTCTATTTCAAAGTATAACATTACATAACTATTTGAGTGGAACCTAGATAATAAGAATAAAATTGTCTTAAGTTCAATCCTCTTTCCATTTCACATTCTGTATTTGAGAGTGAGGATTGTGTTAGGGGGAAGAGGGGAATAAAATAGCATTAGAATGAATATTCTAATTTGCATAGTTTTGTTTTGCATGTACACTGTTATTTTAAAAGTTGTTTTCCCTAGGGTCAGAATTTTAACAATTAATTTAAAATCATCTAGGTTTATGTCTGGAAAAGAAATAAAGAAAAAGAAGCATTTGTTTGGCCTGAGAATTCGTGTTCCTCCTGTCCCACCAAATGCTGCTTTAAAGGCTGAAAAAGAACCAGAAGGAACTTCTCATGAGTTCAAAATTAAAGGCAGAAAATCATCTAAACCAATCCCTGATGTGAGGTAAAATAACCCAGTCATTCTAGCGATGTTGTGGTATATTGGGGTACTTTGGGTATTTTTTTGGTGCCTACAAAAAAATTATATAATGTATTTTTTTTTAAATAACTATAAAGGTGGATGTCCTGCCTAAACTGTGACAGAGGACTATTTGTGAGAACAAGGTCTTTGAACGAATTTAATTAGCTTACTGTTAGGATCCTTCTTAAAAAAACAACAACAACAACAACAAAACCCCAAACAAAAAAAAAAACAAAAAACAACAAACCCAACCAAAAAAAAAAAACCACAACAAAAAGCCCAACATGAAATTTAGCAGTAAGAATGATAGAAAATATCCCAGCTTTGCTGATATTTGGGAAACAAAATCTCTTGCCTTTCTGGAGCTCTTATGCAATAATCTAACTAGAATTTTAACTAGGAAGTATGATGTGAAATTGTAACTTGTATTAGTAAATGTGCCATCTTTTTTACCAAGTGTGATCATATGAATAAACACTACTTAACACTTGTTTGTTCCCCTTCAATGTTAAGGGGTCAGTAATGTCACTGCAAAGATATTATATCTGTTTATAAATATAAATTTTCTTCTAGGGAATTAAGTAATGGTCTAGAAAGAAAGGGGAAAAAAAAATCAGTAGGTCGTCCACCTGGTCCCTATACAAGAAAAATGATTCACAAAACTCCGGAGTCGTCTCCTCTGGTAAGGTTTTAGATATTTTATTCTTCTTCCCACCCCCTGCCCCCTCCCACAACTGGATTATCATTTTTGAATCATGATATTCTGCAGTGCACCATCAAACCAAATTGATACAGCAATTAAAACTTAATTTGAAGTACTTTTGTTTGTTTGTTTGTTTTCCTCCTTAGGATAATGAACCAGTTCCGGTTATAGAGAACCCAGCCTTGGAATTACCCTGCGCTGTTGGGTAAATTAAACAGAAATTAAAAAAAAAAAAACCACTGTAAAACCCGCGTTATAATACCGTGTTATTTATGTTTGGTCAGTTTTAACATAAGATTATTTTCATTACATGGCAACCCTGTTATCTTGCATATCAGGAAATCTGATGGAACTGCACATTCATCCAATACCTCAGATGTGGAATCCACAGGTGCTGCCAGTATGAAAGAAACTACCTCATCTAGCATTTCCAGACATTATAGGTAATTATTCAATTGCTCTATCTATTATAAACATTAAGATTTGCAGTATATTCATTTTAATAAGACTTTCTGAAAGAGGGGACAGGAAACAACTGGTTCAGCAGTACCTCACCCTTAATAAGCAGAAGTTGCAGGTATCCGACAAGAGATACCTTGCCAAAGCATGGCATGTAATATTCTAAGTCTGGTTTCTTAAAACCTGAGGTTCTGTTGTACTTCCAGTCAGTTCTGAATCTTTTGGCTAACTTTCATGAAATCTGGGAATCCCGGTAGTCCCAAAGAAATTGTCATAGAATGGTTTAGGTTGGAAGGGACCTTAAAGATCACCTAGTTCCAGCCCCCCTTCTGTGGGCAGGGACACCATTATGGTCTAACAAGATTCATGAAAATAGATGCTTGGATGAGAGAGACGCAAATCAGCAATTCACACTTACAGAAAGTCAGATAACTTTCTGTGGCCTGGTCATTGCCAGTGCTGTTTTGTTGGGGTTTTTTGTGTGCGTGTTTTTGGGGTTGTTTTTTTGTGTGTGGTGGTTTTTTTTGTTTGTGGTTTTTTTTTTTTTTAAGTTGAAGATTTGGCAAAACAAAGGTAGAAGGTAAGGTAGTAGATTGACTTAAGTTATGAGGGCAGCCATAGTAGATGTGAAATGGAGGTAAGGGTATTGCAGAACTGGTGTGAGAATAAATAGACAAGAACTCATGATATTGCAAAGGGGCATAACATTGAGAATATGGTGATTCACTGAGATTTGGAGTAATGAGCAACTGAGACTCAAGAGTAGAGCAGTAAATTGCAGGGGGAAATCTAAAGAAATGGGACAAAAGAAAACTAGTCTTTATTAGTTTTGTTTACAGCACACAGGGTGATGGGTTTTTTTGTGCTCACCTAACTAGTGTTCTTTGTTGATGTAAAATAATGTAGTTAAATTACATTTACTGAGAAGAATTAAACCCCATAAACCTTCCTAAGCTTAATTTTCTAATAAAGCCACAAAAGAGCTGATGTGTACCCTGAATTAATTTTAGCAGCTTTTGTTTTTGTAGGTTTGCGTATTCGTGTTAAAGAACAGTAAACATGCTGTGACTTTTCTACAGTCAATAGAGCATGAAAAGCTTTTGGCATAGTCTTCATAAATAAATTATTAACTACAATCAACTTTTCTGCAAGTAAATTGTTACTTGAACTTTTCCCTCTCTCAACTTCAGCAAATGTAAATTTCTCTTTTATTGAGGTACATGGATCCTCAGCCTACTTATTTTGTCTCCTCTCTTCCTGGTTCATGCTATCAAGGGCTTTCATGAGTCATTTTTGTGTGCATTACTGCTGAAATCTCGTGTCTAACTTACAGTTCTGAATTTTTTACCAAAGGGCTTAAGTCACTGTTTTGTATTTCTGCCCTTTATTCCATTTTTTTAAAGTTAAAAAGATTTATTTTTTTTTCCTCAGTATGTTACATAGGAGTCTTGGGTATCAAAGTTCACATACCATTTAATTTGAGACTCTATCAAACATGTTTTAGTGTGTACAAATTATAAATGTAGGTTTTTACATAAGGATTTATATCCTGGGCACTTTTAATATTTGGATGATGGTTTATTCTTGGGTGATGTCAGAAGCTTCTTTTTTTATTACCAGATATAAATCTGTAAGTTTTGGATATACGTATTTTTCTGGCTACATGTAATAAATCTTCAGAAAGTCATGTGTACTATGGAAAGTAGTGATGTAGAATAAATTTTGCTGTATCTTTTCATATTTCAGAATTTTAATTTATTGAGATAAATTCAGCGTGAAGAAAATATGCATAAATTCATTTTTTATTTACAGTCTTAACTAACATCAAGTCTCAAACTCTATTATAGTATAGGTTTTGTGATTGAGGCCTACCTTTATGATAGAACTGTGTTTTTTCATTTGCACATTTAAGCACACTTGGTGCAGAGTTCTCTGAAGACAGTTTTTTAAATTTGCTTAAGAATGGGGTTGAGCTGTATCAAAATAGTACTCTAACATATCTAGGCATAAGTTAATATAATTTAGCTAAATTTTCTGACAATTTGTTAAATGAGTGCAACTTTCCTTATGTAAATAATCTTTATTTTGCAAGTGCCATATTTATATTCATCTATCTATAGGCAACAAGTATTTTTATCAGTGAAAAATAGAATAAAGAAGTTACAATATGAATTGCATGAGAATAACTGATGATAAAGTATATATTTTGAGTAAGTTCCTTGGATTTAATGCTGAATTGTTGTTTTGGGTTTTTTTTAGTAGTTTATCTGACACAAGAAAAAGGACTCGTACAGGAAGAACTTGGCCTGCTGCAATACCACATTTGAGAAGAAGAGGTCGCTTTCCACGAAAAGCACTCCAGACTCAAAATTCAGAAATTGTAAAAGATGATGAGAGCAAGGAAGATTACCAGTATGATGAACTCAATACAGAGATACTTAACAACTTAGCAGATCAGGAGTTACAGCTCAATCATCTAAAGAACTCGATTACTAGTTATTTTGGTGCAGCAGGTAGAATAGCTTGTGGGGAAAAATACCGTGTTTTGGCTCGTCGGGTGACACTTGATGGAAAGGTGCAGTATCTTGTGGAGTGGGAAGGAGCAACTGCATCCTGACTGTAGGACTGAACATTATGTTCACTGCACTGTCATCTGTAAGTACAGTTCATAATGCAGAGCCACGAGAGAAACGTGTCTATTAATGTGTTTCTAAAAACAAAACAAAACCAGTTTAGCCTTAACATGTAATTGTTATCATTACAGCTCTTGTGATAAAGACTTATCTTTTTAAAATCTGATCTGAAACTTAAATTTTTTAATCTGAACCTTATTAGATTGTTTTAGGTTGGGATATTTTGGGTTACAATTGCTTAAAAATGTGCATGGTGTTTAAAAAAAAAAAAAAAAAAAAAAAAAAAAACACTTTTTTAGAGAACATTCCATGGATACAGTTATTGTGATTTAGAGAAAATATTATGTAGATAGCACAAATCTTTGAAAAATTTTGGTTTGTTTTCTTACCCAAATGTTTGCAGAAATGTATTTCTATTTCAATACTTTCTAGATTTCATAAGTGCAGTGTATATAATGCCTACTGAAGACTGTAAAATACTGAAGTTTTCTTTCAAACAAAGTGTAAAAAAAAAAAAAAAAAGAAAAAAATATATTGAGCCTGTAAATTGCTCTGTGACCAGACTTCATTGTCTTCTTAATATATTCTTCGTGTGTGTGCGTGTGCGCGTGTGTGTATATACATATGTATATATGCACACACATACTTGTGCGTGTATATATATGTGTGATTGTGACCTATGCAATACAAATTATGGGATTGGGCAGCTTCTGAGAATACATCCCATAATTCTTTTTTCAGGAATAGTTGCCAGTATTTACACAGCAGCATTTCTTCTCAGGCTTATTGGGTGCTGTTGCTTTCTATGTACTAAGGAAAAGTGTCAAACCAGTGCAGTGTGTTCTGGCAATGGGTGCAGTCATTGTTCATATGCTCTAGGTAATATATTCCATTATTTTCCATGAGAATTAACTGTTAAAAAATAATGCAGGATCTGAACATTTTGAAATTAACTCTACTAGAAATAACAATTTGAAAGCTGTTGCGGCACACTGATTGTAAATTTTGTGTCCCAGTTATAAACTAAGTTGACAGGAGTCACACAAGATTTCTATATATCAGTAGAAACAGTCATATTTTGATAAATGTAGTATGAACAAAGTATATTATTGCACAGGGTCAACAAACAGTTTGTTGCCATTTGAAGTAACGTTACTGATTTTTATTACAACATTACCTCTTTTGTTTCTATAAAATGTACCAAGTTTTAAATTGATAAGTTTATTTTACTTGTTTAAAAAAAAAAGAATTGAAAAAGTCTCTTGCCAGTATTAGATATTTTTTCTTTGTCTGCTACTTTTGAGGGGGTTTTAGCCAAAGAGTAAACAGGAGAATATTTTTACTTTGGTGGTTATTCACTGTAGTGCATAAGGTTAGTTTTCCTATGTGCTTGCAGTTTATCACCAAAATAAAATTATGTAACACTTACAAATGACAGAGTGGTTTAAAGTGTACTGCCTGGGTTAGTACTTATTTATTCCATTAAACTTGATTACTTGACTTTTTCTGCTCATCTTGAACATCTTGAAAAGGTGATTTCTTTTTTTTTTTTTTCTTTTTTTCCTGTCACCTTATAGCCAAAGGAAGCAGAGAAAGCTTTTTATCCTGTGCTTGGTTTATGGCTGGCCGGGTAATGTTAGCTTTATAAAAATGCCGATTAAAAATTGCCACTTCTGTTTACCTTCACTAAAATGTGTGGGTTTTTTTTCTCACACCCTCAGCTATTAATTTAACGTTGCCTTGCCTGTAGCTGCAATATTTTGATAACACAGCAACTTCATGTTAATTTTTGAATGTTTATATCTTGGGATAATGCAAAATGTAAAGCCTTTGTAACCTTACTCACACCATCTGTATCTGTCTTTATTGTTTCACTTTATCCAAGTCCTTTAATTCTAACTGAACACCAGCAGTATTTTTCGTAAAGTTTCATTTAAAGATAAATATTGGAATGTACTTGGGGACTTTAGTGGGGGGAAGGGGAGAAGATATTTGTCAAACTTAAGCTGTCCATAGACTTAACTATTGTGAATGTCATTGTTTCATTTTATTATGGTGGTTGACTTGACTCTGATGTTCAGTTTGTATTTTTGGAATTGCTTTTTTTTTCTTAGAATTAAAAGAGCAACATTAAATGTGTGTATTTTTTGAGAGAGAAGAATGAGTTTTGATTCTGTATTCTTGTGAAGTACATACTTGGTGGCATCCTCCCATCCGTTGTTTCTCTATCTCTAGCTTTCCTGTTACTGTCCTGGAAACACTTGCCCTGCACGTAGGCACTAACTAGTGTTCCAGCTATGCCTGAGGGATGCTTTGTTACATGGTGTCATGTACTGGAAAATGCTGCAATGTTGCTGCTGAAGATACAGCTAGAGTAGTAAATAAAGCACACCTACAAATGCCTTTCTCTCATTTTCATGTGAATTTCATTGTATGTAGTAATGGAGTGTCTAAAAGAAAAATACAAATGTTGCTGTACCTAATGATTTTGTTTTGGTATGACTTGATCATTGTATGTATGCATGTATGTAAATATATGTAATTCAACTTTGTTGTGGTCACTGATTTAGAACTATTTCTATATGTATCAGATTTAATATTTTTCCATTATATATTACTTGTATTACAGTAGTGTTTAGGTAGGTAAGATATCTCTTGCGGCCGTTCTAAAAATGTAGGCATCACATGAACAAGACAGCAAAGAAAGAATGGCACATTACTGGTCACAATTGTAAAATAATCGTCATAGAAATCTACTTGTCAAATCATTGTCTCAACAAAAAAACTTCAAGAGGAATTTTGAATAAAAACTATGCTTTTCTATGCATAATAGGTATTTTGAGTGAGATTACAAAGGAATTTTGAAAAATCTGAGTGTTAAGTGAAATGAAAGTCAATATTTTGATATAACAGAGAGAAATAAACCACAAAAGGCCTTGAAGGTGAAGACAAGCAGTTTGCCTAGGGAGTGTGGGGAAAGATAAGTGGATAAAAAAAAAAAAAGGTCATGTCTTTGGAACACCCTACTAAAGTGATCTTTAGTTTTGTATTTTAAAAGGAAATCAGTGAACTGAAATGGAACATGCCAAGGCTGGAGATGGAGGAAGAGTCAGAACAAAGCGATAAGGATGAACTGGACAGGAGCATGAGTTTTGTGTGGAGGGAAGAGAACGAAGCTTGCAAGTGCTATGCAGGTAACATTTTCAGGCTTTAAATTGTGTCACTTCTCTATTTCCTTCACATCTGCCTGAACGAAAAGTAACAGTGCAGTTAAGGGTATGATATTTTCTGAAAATAGAGAAAAGGGTTTAGGATGGTGAGTTGAGTTTGGTCGATGCTAAATTTAAGCTGATGACTAAACAACAATGTGGAGTGTCAGATCTATTGAGATCCCTAGTTTGGTCAGAAAAACACAATAATGCGTGAGGGGAAAAAAAAATTGAATTGTCAACCTAAAGTTTGTAGAAAAATTGATTTCTTTTTTTTTTTTGTAAACTCGATCATCTGTAGGTGAAGTATAAAGAAGAGGAACACAGGGGAGAAGACTCCTTGGAGTCCCTGAAGAAGGCTGAAAGGGGAATGACTGTCTTTTCTAAAAGATAGTGCAGGACAATAGAAAGAAAAGTAAAAGATGAGTACAGGTAGAAGCTGTGCACAATCTGAGAATGAGCTTGGAATTTGCTTTTGGTAGTCTTACTCCTATTTTTCAGCAACAATGAAACAGAAGATTTTGTATTGTCATGATGTTTTTTGTCTGTTTTGCAGTTCTGTATGCCTTCACGTTCCTCTCAGCTAGCTCATCTCTGCTATTATTTTAATCAGACTTTTTCATATTCCAGCATTGAGATTTATATACCATAACATCAACAATTGTTCTGCTTTTCATTGATACCAAAATATTTTGCCTTGAAGATATTAGCCAGCTGTAGTTCATACAGTTCTTTTCATATCATCTTTCTCCTAATCTATTCACTGGTATTATTTCACCGGTGTGTATTTCTTTTTCACTTGTTCTAATTTATGTTTCCAGCTTCTGAATTTGACAATATTCTGTTCTCTTCCCATTATTAGCTGTTTTGTGTTTGGCATTAACTGACTTCCCTGTGGTTCCTAGTCATCTGTTCACTTAATGTCCAGTGTGGTATCATTAACTTGCAATCTTGACATCTGCAAATAAGCTCACTTGCTTCAAAACCTTCTTCATAGCAATAAGCTAATTAATAGTTCTGTCTTGCTCTAAATAAAGTTTGTTCTTCTGTAAGTGCTATTTCAGAGTACTTCATTTGTGTTCTGCCATTTACTAAAGAATACTTACAAAACTGGATGATGACACAAGTGAATGCAGTAACAGCAACAATGTGACAGTTACTGCTTTGCTACGTACACGTTTCTGTCATTCATGAACATTACTGAGGTTGCCTCTTTTTCACCTGCTTGCTCTAACTTGGTATTCATAACTTCACAAATTGGTTGCATGATAGCAGAGATTGGAAAGCAGGAAGATTGATAATCTCTAGAATTTAACTACGGTTGGAAATTCAGGGAAAGGGAGATAACGAATGAAGAAATAGAAAGGTTTTCAGGCTGTAGGATGTTAAACTACCACTTTGTAGTGGTAGCAGAAGGAAAAGGTGAGACTGAAAACGGGAAGAATGTAAGATAGAGCTAAGAATTGATCAAGATAACGATGCAGAATTCCTTGGTTAGGGAAAGTGATGTTTTCTGTAGAAAATCCACACTCAGCCTCCCTAGTCAGTTTGTCAGAAAGGACAGACACTAACTGGCTTGTTGCAGAAAAGTATGTGTATATATAAATATATGTAATATGTATACTTACGTGTAGAAGTACAAAAGTCTGAGTAATACAATGAGAAATAACTTGAATGTGTTTAATTACAATAGGAGTTTATTATTTTTAAGGAAGTCTTTTTAAGTGGGCTGTGAAATGCTGATTAAAAGGACAGCCTTGGATGGACGGTTAAAAAATTAATAAAAATTGCTGATTCAAGCCTTGCCTTCTTTCCTCCCATGCTTTTTCTTCTCTGCTTGTGGTAATGAGCCCAGGTATTGTAGGTGTTCTCCTGCCTCACAGTCATTCAGAGGTAAGTGCTGAAGCCTCAGAATGGGAACTCCTATTTGTTTGGCCACTTGGTGCCTGAGCCTGCTTCCTTCTTCCCAGTCTTGTGGTGTCATTTTGTGGGAGAGAAGTGACTGGGCAGAATGATTTCAGGAGAGGCAGCGTAAGTAAATAATGGCTGAAGCATGCTCAGGACTTTGGAGGGGGTGGGGTCCAGTTCTGCCCTTTTCCTGTCCGAGAATGTAATCAAGAGTCTTCTCAGTAACTGTTTTAGAATTGTGATTGATTGAACTGTCAGAAGCTTTTTGTATGGACAGTCATGGGTATTTCTTGACTTGACTTTGACTTTGACTATGCCCTGAAATCTTCCAGCATAATAGAAAAATGACCTTAGACGGTTAATGTCAGGTCCTTTAACATAACATTGAAATAAAGCTACAGACTATAGATACATGCTTTTAGAACTTCTCTCTTGGCAACTCTATGCCTTCCTTACATGCCTGTATTCCAATTTGGCAGGTAGCTGATGGAGAGGGAGAAAGGATATCTTGTTTCCAGAAACTTGGTATGCACTAAGGGAAAAAAGGGACTTGTGAGCTGTATGGGTTCCAAGTCTGATTAACTGCCCTCAACTATAGCAACTGATAGCATGAGAGAAGGTGATGTAATTCAGATAGTTCTGGTGAAACTTCAGCAGTGTAGATGTGCTTACTATTATTTTTTTAATTATTTTATTATTTTGTTACTATTTTATTATCTTTATTTGTGGTAAAAATCAACAGTTACCATAAATTGTTGGTTTTGAAAACAAAATTGTATAATAAGGCATATTTTGATCTGCTATGCAATAGTTTACAAATATGGTGCTTACTTACCTCTGTACTAGCATTCCTCCTGTATGAATAGTGAGTTTCTGTGATGGGGCACTACTGGAGCAGGGGGAAAGCATGGAAAAGGGCGGGCTTAACATAAGCCATTTCTCAGCAATAACCAAGAGTTGTGTGTCTCCATCAAAAGTTGGTAAGTTTTAAAATGAAACAGTCTCAAAGAGAATTGTTCTTGGAAACTAGGGAGGGTACAGGAACTGTTAGTTTTCAAGGATGTCAGGTATAGCTTAATCTACTTAGTTCCAGGCTGTCTTAATTAACTGTTGGGGATGAGTCTCTTTAGGACAGATTGCCATGTAAATATTTGTTTTAAAAATAGGACAGGAAAGGAAAAAAAAAAAAGTAATAGCTGTGGCTGGTTGAATGACATTTTTAACAGGGTAGTCTTGCCATCCTACCACGTGGTCACAGACTCTGAGGATAGTGCTGCAGGCTGACAAACGAGCCGAGCTGAACATGGAAGTGCTGTGCTGCTGAGTATGTGCGATGCACTGCACTTGTGCCAGTCTGAGGTACAAAAGTGTTGTGTTGTACGTAAGAAGTTAAAGCAGAAGTTGTCATTTCTCACAGCACACGCTTTGAGAGACCAGGAAAAGGGAACTTTTGCACTGATGTTTTTGTCCAAAATGGCTTTTGTTAGTTTTTACTGTGCATGTACCTTTTCAAGTTCAACCACTGTGCCTTCTACAATTAATTGCGCGATCTGGCAACATAACATTGTACCTTAGTATTTTATGGTATCTACTTCATCAATTCAAGACACAGTACAAAAAGGAAGTTCCTGTTTCACTATTTGAACAATGTGGTTAGCAGGCTTCCGGACAGGCCCAGGTTTCTCAGGAGTCTTATGAAATGGTAAACAAGCTCGGATTTGTCATGTCTATTACTTGATTAAGCTGAAAAAAACCCTGCTCAAAAATGTTGAGTTTTTAGTCTCAGGATCTTGTGTATTCTAACTAATGTAAAACTGCTACATTTATTAATAACTTAGTAATTTATATTATGGGATTCTTAATTGCTACAGTTTATTCTGTGATACTACTTTCCTGTTTTCCTTCTATTTTTTTCCTAGGTGTTTATTTTTAATATGTTGACTACACCTAATCAAATGAAAATACTTACAAATGGTTTCTTTAGAGGATGAAAATACAAGAATTAATGGAAGCAGTCAACAGATCATCAGATCGTGTCAGTTGATGTTTGCTGCTGAAAAATACCTTTATTATTTAATTCTCAGTTTCATGTGACTTATGTACTGCTTTTAATTGGAAACACAAACAGGCACACAAGTTAGAACAATCAAAGACAATCAAGACAAAGTACCTTCTGTGAAATCCTGTCTGAAAAGGCCATTGGGTTAGAGCAGTGAAGTGGTTTTTTGAGTTCAAGTGTCAAATTTGCTGCTGTCTTTGGTATCACAAGCTTACAGATTCCCATAATCTGTTCCTTGGGATATTTCCTCTCACTCTTTTTTTTTTTTTTTTTCTTCTTTATTGTGAGAAACTTGGGACTTGGTTTGGTTACTAACAAGCAACATTCAACTAGACAATTAGTTTCCCAGAGTCCTAGGTGCTAATTTAATACCAAGCTATCTTGATTGAGGGTGGCTTGAGGGTCTTGCTGTCTCTTGCTTTGAACACACAATTTTACTAGTCTCAGTACTATTATTGACCTCCACTATAATTTTGCAGAAGACAGTACCTATTGTTCTTCCTGGAATTTCTCCTAACCTTACTGCCTTGCATAACTGGAACCTGTGCCGTTCTCTGTGTGTGTGTAATAAACCACAGGTGCAATATGGAATATAAGTATTAATTTTAAGTTGCAAATATTGGGGAAAAAAATAATTAAGGCTTATACCTGACATGCATCTGATAACTTCAAAACTAAATGTATTTTCTGTTACAAAGATCAGAAGTTGGTGTCATTCTGATCTGACATCTGTGTAAATCTGATATTTGCATTGATAAGGTTGATTTTGGGTTACAGTGAATAAGAACAGAATTTGAACACTGCAAGAGGAAGAAATGAAAAAGCTCCATTAGTAAAAATAAAGTTCTTGTTAGCTTACTATCCTTGATCTTTTGTAGCATTCATAGTTAAAGCATTCTTCCTTCATTAAAAAATGAAGACCACAAACACAGGTTTAAACTTCATTTATTGAAAATCTGAGTTTTACATAATTTTATTGAACATCTGCAAGTTTTAAAACATTTTAATTCTGAATAAAAGTCCATTAAGAAAAAAAATTAGATTTATATTCTTTGTAAATTTTATACAATCAAAAGCACTCTACTAAATTTTATTCAGCTCCATGTTTAAATGTAAATCCTTCACCTATGATAAATATATTCCAGCTGCCAAAGTCAAAGCAGTTACCTTTATAGTTATTCCCTGTTTCATCTTTGATAATGAACCTTGAAGGGGGAGAAAATACAGTCAGAGCTCTTAGTTGCAAAATAATAATTTCTTCCAGATGAACTCTGCTGACAATTGTTGCATTATTTTCCTTCTCCCAGAGACTGCTATTTGTAATCAGAGAAACTGCTGCAGTTCAGTCTTGTGTCTTTGATCAGAGAAGTCTGCATTTGTTAGCAGCTTAAGCTAATACACCGTACTGTTTTGCCACTGGATGTATAACCCCTGTCAGAGGCAGAGCAGCTGGCGAACCTAATCCCTTGAGGTGCTCTTGGAAAACTTGGCAGAACTCATCTGTTAGAGGTCTAAGCTGAAATCTAGAATCTAGTAGCTTTGATAAGAGGTAGATGTCTAAGTCACAGCTTCACAGAGCTGGTTCAGCATTTTGCAGATGGTTTGTAGCATCACACTTGTGGTGATGCAAGTGAAGATAGATCTCCTCTTCAAGCAAAAGGGGCAGAGCCCTAAGAATCTTATTTGCCTGTCCTGAAGGGACCTGATCAAAACCTTGGAAGTTGACTTCAGTGAGCTTTGTCTTATGCCCTGATGTACATACGTGGTATATTGCTACTAGGAGATGTACAGGGAAATGGCAGGAAAATATTACTTGCCACTCTAGCAGAAAGAATTATTTTTTCCTAGACTTTGTGCTGATCACAGAAATAAGCTTTCTAACTCCAGGCAGTTTAGAATAGAAAGCATCATGTGGAAAAAAAAAAAAAAATAAATGCAGAATCCTAAAGGGAAACAATCTTATTTTGGACACAGCTTTGCAGAAAGAAAAAGTAGCTCAACAGCCTTTGGAGCCCTCTGTAGCAAGTTCTGTGAGGAATAATACTTTTGCTTATAAAAGCTGTTGTCTGAAGTTGAAGTGCTGTTTCCATGTACTTTAGCCCTTGCTTCATTTGAACAAAGTGTTTCTTCGTGCATTTATTGACCCTGTTTTATCTCCATAAAATAACTTCTAATCACAGAAAGTCTCAAAGTTGCGATTCTGCTGTCCATACCCAGATGACCCAACAACAGGCACAAGACTAGTACATATACTCTTTTTAAAACACTTTTTTAAAAAAAAGTGTTTTTTTAAGAAAGTAGTTTAACACATTTATACAGGAAATTTCAGTGACTTGGCACGTTGTAAAAAAAAAAAAAAATTACTAACTTTGAACTATTAAAAAAAAAGCTAATTCTCACACAGCAGGGCTTTTGGCAAGAATTCTTTATACCCACACTACATTGTTAAAAGCCACTTCATCTAGAACTTACAAATTACTGATTTGAGGATAGCTTTGCCTTAGTTAAGTGATATTACATCTTCAGTTGATTCTTAAACTTGAAGCCTGTACTTATTGCTCATGTAATTCATGCTAGATATAGAAACACTGCTCATATGAACTGAGTGTATTTACACAGCTAAAAGACTTGTGAGGGTGAGCAAAAAGGGAAAGTTTAGGTGAACAGCTTTGGTTTTTCATACCTATGTAAGTTACCCTATTAACTGCTACATTAGTCATAGATGTAGTAGACAAAAACTAATAAAAAAAGTTGGCAAATAAGAAGGATTTTGAGACTACAAAAATTAATATTAAGGTAATGTTTTCACACGTTGTGACACACCACCCCCCCTTTATTAAAGGGAAAGAATAATATCAGAAGTAACTTCTTGAAAGTTATCTATTACATAAGGTTACAGTAACTAAGAGTTTGCAAACCATACTTCAACATGTGTCTGTGCATTTGTTTGTATACCGATGTAGTCACTTCTCTCTTGAATCTCATGTAACAGCCAAAAAGGAGAATAGAGTTATACAACTACAGGACAGAAATATTTATGAACAGGAATTATACCTATTTTCTCCAATTCTTTTCAACACTGACTCAATTTCACATTGATGGTGCTTTTTTAAAGTGCTGATGTTAGTCATCTGTATACAAAAAAAAGCTCTCATTTTGTTCTCACAATGTTAGCCCAGCATTTCTCTATGATGCTATGCCATACACCAAAAGCTGAGGATTTTTAAAAACATGTTACTTTAAAGATAAATGACAGTAACTACAGCCTACCCCTGTGGGCCCTAATCCTGTAAACACTTAGGCACATATGTAAATTCACTCTATGTTTAACAACAAATAAACCAATGTTTAAGTTACCATTTAAAGTTTTATGTGAACATGAAAAAATGATAGTATTAACATTTCTTTGCATATACACCAAGCATCCTGTGCACTATGCATAAATTAGTCATTAACAAATGCTACAAGTACAAAAAAGAAAGTTAGTAGTACTTGCAAAAATGGAAGAGCTTGGGGCAAGGCATTCTGTCCATGTTAAAAAAAAAAAAAACAAACAACAAAACAAACAAGACTACCATTGCCAAAAACAATCAAAAAGCCCAACATAAACTGAAAACCTGATGTCTACTGCCTGTTCAAAAGAATGTGAGAGGTCATGCTTTTCTTTTTTCTTTACTGTAATAGTTTATTGCTTCCCCTCTCCCCCTATAACTGTTATGTTATGATCATACTGAATATCAAGTTCTACTTTTCCTCTTATCTTCAAAGAGACTTTTCAACATGTAAACCTGAACAGCTGATACCACCACCATTACTCCCAAGTTGACCATGGACCAGAAATTCACTCTGTCAAAGTTGCTTTCTTGTATATTTCGGTCACGAGCCTCAAACGCTCTGAGCAGGGTCTGAATCTGGACACTTTTGCTTAATCTGGTTTTGACACTGTTGATGGATTCCTGGTAAGTAATAAAAGAGTATTTTTAGAAGAAAAAAAAAAACCAAACACCTGAATTAAAAGCTTGCAACACATATAGAATATTAATACTGTATTACCACATGTAATTTAATTTCTTGCCAAGTAGACTTTCACTTTGAAATATACGCCCGATCACAGATTTTTCGTTACTTTGTCTAGCCTGTTTATTTTACATTACCTAAAAAGGCTTAATTAACACAGGATTAAGATTGTATAGTAATTTGTTTCTTCCCTTTTATAGGCTAGAGGGGAGAGAAAAATCAAACCTAAAATCGTTTTTTTTTAATATTCCATATATTTTGGGAAACGGTGATTCCAGGTATTCAGACAAGTAAAAAGCAGTGATCTCTACAGAACTAGTCTTAAAACATGTCATGTAATAGCAGACAAATGTAGGGTTTTTTTCTGCTGGATAATCAAACTGTAGTGGCTATAAACTGCTGCTTCAGCTTTGATACTGAAGCGTAATTCTGACAATAAATTGTCAATAGGACAAGTGGAGGTCCTACAAAGGACACACAGTGCTTCTCAGGAAATGAGAGGAAGTACGTGAACGCTCTGGCCATAACAACTGCAGCTAAAGATCTACTACTTATTCTGTTTACAAAGTCAACACCTGGTCCTATAATCTGTTAAAAGCTTCATCCACACCATAATAGATAGTCACAGCCTAAAAGCTGATCTCATGAAGTGCTGATTTATATTCTTGATAGAATTATGGGACCCTGAAGTAACTTTTAGTGAGAACAGTAATGCATGTAGTAACAGGAGTCTATAAATTTGGAAAAAAAAAAAAAAAGGCAACAAACCAACCAACCAAAACCCCAAAAAGGTTAAACCCACCAGTAACACTTTCTCCATGGACATCTTCTCTGTTCCCTATTTAACAAATATTTAAAAAGAGCTATTTTTGGAAGCCAAGTAATTTTATGATTATACTAAAGTTCATATGTTACACAATAAGGAACATCAACAACATAGGAGTTTTAAAATAAGACACAATGCCCCATTTTCCCCAGCAAATACCTTGTTTACCTTTAAAAAGTTAAACTATGAACTGTTTATATAAGTCCTCACAGAATTTGCAAGTAAAGTATATATCTTGACTAAGTAAACCATGGCATCAAATATCAATGTTAACTTTACAAAAATTACCTACTTCATAAGATCTGCAAGACTCTCAAATAAAGACAAGTTTTGCGTTTCTTCTGGAAGAGATAGCAGTATGTACACAAGTAACTATAAAATCCATTCAAGTATTGCTTGCAATTAGTGAGAGGGATTTTCTTTGCAATTGCACCTATAAACTTTGTTTTTTCTAATTGTCTTGATTGCCAATTTTAAAGAAGATCTGGACAGCTTTTCAGATTCTGTGTTTGTTTTTAACTATTTAAAAATGTATCGTACGCCTATAAAAGATAATAAACATTGTTTGTTTTGTTGTTTAAAAATCTGCATTTTGTTTATTGCAATAAATAGAATACAATCAATGCCCTTCTCTACACCAGTGTATTCAGTAAGTGTTTGTGGATGTTGGTTTGGGGTTTTGGTTTGTTTTAGTTTTGTTTGTTTTTTATTAAGATACCTGTTGTCTGTAACTACCAGCAAACAGACAATGGCTTACCGCATCCACACAGTAAGCCATTGGACAATGGCTTACCACATCCACACATCTTTGCACACAAAGAACAGTGGTACAGGAACACCAAAAAATCCTCTGTTTCTAGAGTAATCTCAACATATAATGATCATGAAAGGAAATAAAAGCTTTGACTCAGCAGTAGTCTTCATCCTACATCAAATAGGGTCAGCGTACAGTTTAAGCAAACATTACCATTCTATGAATGTCTGCAAAGGTGAACCTGCAGCGTAGTACAGATTAACTCCTCTCCTGTTCATTACTTTGAAAAGGTGAAACAAGATTTTTGGGGAAAAAAACTCATGAAGTAATATATAAATTGTTGCAGGTAGAACTAGTAATCCATACACTGGTTGGGGCAGTAGTACAAAGATGGGAAGAGGCTAACAGTACTTTATTTTCAAACATTGATAAAAAAAATCTATGCCGTGATTCCAACTACATCACTGGGATTAAGCAATACTTTAATACTATAAATACTCATTTCATTGTGGCTAGGGAAAAGTGTCCCACTTTAGCAGTAGGAAGAAAGGAAGCTGAATTGGAAACAGAGTGACTTTGAGAGCTACGCAGTGTCTTCTTGCTGATTCAGGGTCTGTTCTGAAAGTATTCTCAAGTTTCTGTGTGGAAGCAAGATATCCGTGGTCTTAGGCTTAATGCATCAGTAAGGGCGATATATGGAACTGGAATAGTATCCAGGATGATGCACAAGACCAAAGCAGAATGGCTAAATGACGTTTTTTTCCTGAATGTTTGTACATTGGAGAGAATTAAAGATCAAATACTAACCAGAATGTCTTCTAATTTCATATCTAGGAGATCTGTGCCTGTAACGTACTTCTTCCAGTCTTCCTGATCTTGTCCATCTTCTCCCATATTGTCCAAGATCAGTTCAAAGAAAATCACCTTTTCAGAAATGGTACTGAATGTGTTGTCAAAGCAGAACATATAATCCCCATCTTCTGTTTCCACCCTGTGTATATAAGCCAAATGTCATTAACTACACTTTTTGTGCTGGTTCTCAGTGAGTTTTTGTAAGCAAGTTTTCCTCTTTAAGACTGACAATCATGCACTTAAAAATAACAGATTATGCTTTTTATACAAAAATAAGAACTCTAAAGCCACATTACAGATTGCACAGTCACAGCAAAACAATGCCACTGATTCTAAAGACTTAGAATGACGAAGACTGATTTTTCTTGATTGGGATTTTGAATCATTGTTAATCATTACAAAAAAGCTGTAATATGAGTGGAATTCTTATACTCTATAGTAAAATTACAATAATTGCTAGATATTTTGACAAAAGGACTGGAAAAATAGGGGACTTTTCAGCTTATTTATATGACTGACAAGATCTTTTGATATGAGATGTGGAGACCTTTTTCAACTCCACAATAATTATTTTTATTTACTGATCATAAACAGCTATCATTAAAACAAAAATATCCTTCACTTCCCTGGTAAGATCCACGTAAAAAGCTTTCAGTGCTTATAGAGAGGTAATTGGTATTCTCAAACTGTCCTACGTCTTCTGTAATACCAAGGAATAATAAGTACTCAACCTTTATTTTAGTTGTATTTGTTAAAGAAATCAGAAAAGTACTTTATGTAACACTTGCAAGTCTGAAGATTTTAAACTTACGTATGAACTCCATCTGATTTTCTTTCATCAAAAACTAGAGTTTCACCTTTAGGAGACAGCAGATGAAAATCAACATCTAATCCTGCTCCATCTAGAACCTGTGAAACAAACAAACAAAACCCTCCAACCAGTGGAATTCCTGTTCGCATTGCTGATGGCAACATTATTAGGGAAGGGAAGCATTTTTAGGTAAGGGGACTGACACAGAAAGAATCCAAAAGCTGATTCTGTCTGTATGAATTCACACCAAATGAACAGATTAAACAGATTGGAAACAGGTTAAAAACTGGTTCAAGCCAAAAGCATTTTAGCCATTTTGAATCTTAAACTAAATGTGATCTAGTAATGCTAGGCTGGGCTTATAGTGAACTCTTCCTTAATCGTTTTTAAGAATGCATACAATTTTATCAATGGGCAGGGTTAGACAACCTGTAAGAGTACCAACAGATGGCTAAATCTAGCATGTCTATGGCAGACGTCATTGATGGTAAGTACCAGTGCTAGTTCAGTGGTAGAAAAGCAATTTTATAGCAAAGATCTGTCACTTTTATGTATATACACACATATATATATTTGTAGAAGAACACAATCTATGCAGTGTCATCCCCAAGATCTTTTTATTGGGTGAATTAACAGTGTAGAAGACAGGATTAGGTGTCTTACACCAATCAAAGCTGTATCGCAGACCTTCTTGCCTTTTAATGCAGAATGAAGCTCCGAATTCTCCCAGGGCATTCTCGTTTCCCAAAGGTAGAAGGAACTGACGGCATTTAGCTTCCTAAGCTCCTAAGTGCGTAGAGTATTACAAAGTTGGGCTGCTTTGACTGTATAATGTGGCTACAGTTGAATCACCACATCTCTTGTGTTGTAGAAATTCTCTACAGGGAAAGTAGTAACTGCATAAGGGGGCAGAGTGGGATCATTTTTAGGACATTACTTATGTCCATGCTAGGGGATTTTTGTTTGCTTGTTTTCCAGTGACCTATTTGAGTATTGCAGTCTGCTCCTGCTGAAATGGAGGGCAAAGTATACACTGTCTTAAAGCGACCCTGGAGACTTTCCAAAACAAGAGAAAGGACAAGCAAAATAAGTAGCTAACAGCTGATCAAATTAAAACCCACACATCGTCATACACCTTTAAGGTGATGACACAATCTAAACACCTGGAACCAAACTTCCTGTCAGCGTAGTGTTTCATGCATGATATCTTTGGAGAATGACCTGCACCTCTACGTTTGATATTCCTGTACTTTAGCCACTAGCAATTCAGGATATTTAAGTACAAAATGAATCTATTTTCAGTAACATACAGAGCTCCTCTCTACACATTCAGATACAAAGATAAATTGTTCCTGTTAGCAGTAGGGCTGAGAAATTTATGCCTGAGTGGAAATAAATTCACTGTTACACACATTTGTTCCCTGCAAAATAAATTTTTTATTTTGATGATGATTAAAATAAAATCCTACTTGGTCTGCACAAAATAAACTTCTGCTTTGCTAAGACAGGGCTCTGAACAAAGCCTGAACACGTCAATCTTTCATTATTGTTCAGTTCTGCATGTAACAATAAATAGACAATAATCTGGAATTTCAGCTTTGTATTTTTAGTTGGGAAGCAGAGGGGGAAAAAAAGGG